>CM040425.1:119223137-119536837 GCA_022702705.1 Papilionanthe hookeriana x Papilionanthe teres
AGGCTTTAGCAGAGATTTCTGTAATCTCATTAATAGATAGCTGACCAATGCTCACTATAACATTCTCATCAATGGGGAATGTTATGGATTCTTCAAGCTGGGAGAGGCATCAAACAAGGGGATCCCCTCTCTTCAATTATTTTCATCCTGGCATTTGATTACTTGTTAAGAATGATTAATGAAGTCCATCAAAATTTTCCCTACATCAGTTACCAACATAGGTCCAACTGTATGCTAATGTTGATAATATAATTGTGTTTACCATGCTAATGCTGATGATATAATTGTGTTCACCAATGGTTGGAAACAAGTTGTGAGAAAAATCATGGCACTACTGGACAACTTCCAAGATATGACCGACATGAGGTTCAACAAAGGCAAGTGTCAAATTCTAGTCAGCAATTAAATGAGCAACAATGTAAAGAGTTGGATCAAAGAATTTACTAGATCTAAACAAACAGATCTCCCACTCAAGTACTTGGGCATACAAGTCATCAACGGCAGGAGAAAACAAACACAATATGATGAGGTAATGAACAAGGTGTCAGCGCAAATAAAGCTGTTGGACTAGCTCTTTCTCGTCCAATGGAGGCAGAATCACTCTTCTTAGAAGCATTCTCACCTCCTTCCTTCTCTATACCTTACAAACTGTGAAGATGAAGAAAAGTACACAAAAATGTTGGAAACAACTTTTAACAAGTTTCTTTGGGAGGGTTAGCACAAACAAATGCACTGGTCTAGCTAGAGTAAAATTTGCAAACCTTTGGAAGTAGGTGTTACGGACTTTAAAAATTTCCAACGGATTAACTATGTCTTCTACTACAAGTAGTGGATTAAATTTAGAGGTTAGAATTCATTATGGGCCAAATTCATGTGGGGAATATATTGCAAAGATTCTCATGCTAGTATAGTTCAACAAAGGCTTGGGGATTCTAAACACCGGAAGAAACTTCTAAAGCTACGCAAAAAGGTTCAAAATTTTCTGTTGTAACTAAAAATGAACCACAAAAAGCACCGCCCCCTATTGATGTGCCTGCATTGTCTTTTAATGAATTGAAGGAGAAGACCGACAATTTTGGATCAAAAGCTTTTGTTGGGGAGGGTTCTTATGGAATGGTATATTTTGCTTTTTTAAACGGTAAACGAGTGGCAATAAAAAAGCTTGATGTTTCTCAAGAGCCCGAGTCCAATACAAAGTTTTTAACTCAGGTTGCTAAGGTTCCAAAATTGAAGCATGAGACTTTTGTAGAATTGCTGGGTTATTGTGTGGAGGGGAACCTTTTTTTATTATGCTATGACTTTGCAACCATGGGTTCATTGCATGATGTTCTGCATGGAAGAAAAGGAGTGCAAGGTGCATGACGTGGTCATGTCCTGATTGGATGCATCGTGTGAGGATTGCCATTGACACAACAAAGGGGCTAGAGTTTCTCCATGAGAAGGTTCATCCTTCAATAATACATAGGGATATCCGGTCAAGCATCATTATGTTATTTGAGCACTTCAAAGTAAAAATTGCAGATTTCAATCTTTCAAATCAAGCCCCTAATATGGCTGCTTGTTTTCATTCTACCCGTGTGCTAGGAACCTTTGGTTATCATGCTCCAGAATATACCATGCTGGACAGCTGACACAAAAAAAGCAATGTATATAGCTTTGGTGTTGTTCTTTTGAAGCTTCTGACTGGAAGAAAGCCTGTTGATCATACAATGCCTAGAGAACAACATAGTCTCGTTACTTGGGCTACTCCACAGTTAAGTGAGGATAAGGTAAACCAACGTGTCGATCGAAGATTAACAGGTCAATATCCAACCAAAGGAGTTGCAAAGCTTGCAACGGTGGTCGCTCTATGCGTGCGGTATGAAGCTAAGTTCGGGTCGGACATGAGCATTGTTGTAAAGGCACTCGGCCTCCTCCACGACCCGTTCCCGAAACGTCACTTTTGGATGTGAACACAATCATTTTCACTTGAGTTGTATGGATATACATGGTTTTATTATTGTTTGCTTCTTTATAATTGAAACAGGAGATTCCATGTCTTGCTGTACTACAGGCCCTTTAACTTTGTATGTTTCTCCAGTATTGTTGCCGCTTACCGCTTCTCATTTTTTTCAAACTCGTATGATTCATCGAGTATTAGCATAGTTAGGCAAAATCAAACCCATATTTGAAATTTGAAAACTCAAATTCATAGCTCCAAATTGAAATTACACTAGCTAGTTCACAGCGGAGTCGTTAGAATTTGTCGGTCGCCATACGACGGGATGCGTTTTAATTTAGTGTAATATAGTATTTAGAAATTATGTATTTTAATTTGAAGAAAATGCGGTCAAAATGATCTCATTGATTCCTACAGTTTGAGTAATCGAGCTATCCATGAGTAATGTACCACTCTGAAAGGTAATATACTACTTGATGATAAGCTCAATTAAATAAACTATAGAAACTAATGACTTCTGTTTGATCTGCAAGTTTGCATGATGGTCGACAAATTCTCTATTTTATATGGGAGTCGAATAGGGTTTATTTTAAGTACGGTTCTTTTAAGTTCCAATTAGAGTAGCCTCTATAGGTTAATACATCTTAAGCAAACAGATCACTTAAGAAAATTCTTGATAAAAATTAGGTATCTTTTGTTTTCATGAATTCAAAAGTAAGGGTTTTCAACGAACATGATCGTGAAATTTCCAATAGGGATTAGTTCAAAGGTGAAAGAATTTATTTTAAGATTCAAAAGAAGAAAAGTAGGGTAGATTAAAGGTCCACAATAAGTTCTTGGTAATCCCCTCAAACTATCATAATGTTTAACTCAATTTAGGTTGATTTTAATTTAAATTTAACTCTCTGCAGTTTTATTAATTAGGGCTTAGATTTGTGTAGTGATGATTCACACAAAAAGTCTAGAAAGATATGAGGTTTTACGTTGAGTGACTACCTCAGAATCCTAAAATAAGTTATGACATACTGCATATCGGGACTATACATGAGCCTAACAAAAAGAGAGGTTTTATGTCATAAAAGACAGCCTCAAAATCCTAATGATTGTTATTTATGCTAAAGAACGATCTTGCATGAGCTGCCTATGAAGTCTGCTCCAAGCTCCATACTGAAATGTCTTTAGGCCTTCAAGTCTTCAGGTCCTCCAATCTTATTATTAAAAGTTTTATTTGTTTTAATAATTTTATAGTGAATTAATTAAATGGTAGTGGAGGTATAGTTCAAACCTAAGCCAATGCTAAGTTCACTTAAGATAAGTAATTCCCTAGTTTTATGATTTCTAGGTTTTCTCAATCTAAACAACTTTTATTCTTTCATTATTTGTCATTAACACATGCATTACTATGTTTTATAAAAATAGTAAAAAACATGAATTGTAATATACGACAACAAAAAAGAAAACAAACAATATTTTATTAGATTAATTATTAAATTTAATGAATTAATTAGTGGTAATCGAGTCGAGATGTCTATGACTTCGTCGTTCGGACCGCCGATTACCCTAGTTTTTTAGTCCGAAAGATGGTTGCCTACCAGGATTGGAAGATTATTATCAACATTCTCAAAATGCATCGTCCAAGAAATCTTCATAAACTAGAATAAAAGGGGTTAAAGTTGCATTATGTGATCTTTGTGATTAAGATTTAATTGATCCTTGAGTTGCTTTATCGATTTTTGAGTTGCTTTAACCTCGCTGTCCTAGCCCTCCGCTTTGTTGCGAACGCGATTCCAAACCCTCCCTTTACTGTCCTAATCACCTCCATCCCATTTCAACCACCTACCTCCGCTTCCCAACCACCTAGCCGACCTTCACCACACATTGATCGAGTGGTAATGTGAGTTTATGTCGTTTTTGTTTTAATTTCTCTTTCAAGTGTGTTTGATTGTAACTATCTATTTGCTTCCAGTGATAATATTTGCTTTTTCTAATGTCGTTTGGGTTAACTCCTGTACATTTGATATCAGAGCTAGCCTAACCGTAGTCCTTTCCTAGGATTTCTAGCATCCATCCATACCCAACCCTGCCTATACCCAAAATTTCTCTCACCCTACATCACACCTACACACCTCATTTCACCTTCCCATACCTAAATGCAAAATTCTAACCACGCCACCTCCGAGACGTGTTAGACGCCAATCATGAGTTTACCATGGAAGAGATGCAACGTCAACTCTCCCGAGTGTTACGACTCAATAAAATTGAGGAAAGGAACCATCAATTGGGGTCTCATGAACTCTATTCAATTACAGAGATGAAGTGTCAGTTAGAGGATATAGAGATAAATTGCCTGTTAGGGGATACATAAATGAAGTGTCTGTTAGAGATTTCAAAGATGAAGAGCCTCTACCTCGAATAATTGACATTAAATTTCCGAGAAACCAAGATTTTGAGGTAATAATGGATTTTCCACATTTTGACGGTCACTTGGATCCAGAAGAGTTCATCGAGTGGCTTTAGATCGTGGAACTTTACTTTGAGTACCATAACATCCCATTTGGCGGAATGATGAAATTAGTTGCCAATAAATTAAAGAGTGCATTGTTTTAGTGGCAAAAATTGAAGCACCTTTGTCAGCGTGTGGGAAAAGATAAGATCACTACTTGGTCTAAAGACGAAATAGGAGATGCAGCGTTAGTACTAACCTACTCACTGCAGACCAGATGTTCAAACGCCAGTTTCAAAAGTTAAGAGACCATATCACAAGACGACCACTACATCTTACTGTCAGGGGTCAACCTCATGATCTTTTAACAAGAGTATACGCAGGGGAACATCGATGTCGACCTGCTTGACGAGGCACTAGGTTAGAGTGGAGAACAAGTCGAACCAATCTGTATTCCTAAATAGGTCCCAACCCGAAGGTGTTTCAAGTGCCTCGGATTTGGGCATATTGAATTATATTGCAAAATCAAGGGAACAATCTCTCATTGAGCGAACGGAAGAAATGGATAATGGCCCAGTAGACACGGAAGAGAGCGAGGGCACGAAAGAAGATTACCAGCTACAAGCCAATGAGGAAGAGACACCATCGAACCAGGAGAGGGATTCCAACTGTCTTGATAGTAACTGTTCGAAAAGGTAGTGAGTTCGATATATTGTGCGTTCATTAGAGTATGAGGTTGTGGTACTTTAAACTATTTTTTACGGGCGTCCAAAGTAGCATGAGTAGGATCGACATTGGATATCTTAAAGGGTCATGAATTTGAGGGGCTGGTACTAGACACATGACATTTTTAGATAAGAAGATTTCAAACTTTTCAGATATATATCCTATCACTTGAGTTGCCTCTATTGAGGGAGGTCCAACTAGTAAAACATGAGAAGATTTTGAGCTATTTCTCGACGATAATGAGTCATTTGGATATTAAAATTGGTTCAACAGTGTACCCTGACAGAGGATCAGAATGATGGATGAACTGCAGTGTTGGAGATCACCTCAGGATTATTGTGGGAATAAACATTCTATAGCGGGATCCAGGTCCTTCCTGAGAAGAAGATGCATCTCCTCAAATGTCTTTCCAGAGTTGAACTCTCCTGACAGCTTTGTCAAGCAATTTTTACCTGTCGTTGAATATGATTGGGCGCCTATTACTCTTGGGCATCATGCTGTATATCTCACCAACATATTGACAATATAATAAGGGTTATTTGCCTATAATCTCAATATAAATTAAATAAGTTTTAAGTAAAATTAGTTTAATTCTTTTCGAGTAGTACTCACGCAACAAATTTGAAGCATTTGAGAATTCAACTCAAAAGTCTCTCAAGAGATCTCTATTCCATGTAATTACAATAATTAAGTCAATTATCACTTTCTCATTTATATCATACTTTGCTTGGTTTATTTCTTTTGTTTATGAACTTCTTGACAGGTCGTGTTAATTCTTTTTTATTTATTAAGAGAATCATGCTTCGCATTCACAAATGTTCTTCTAGTATTATTTATGTAATTTTAATGAGATCATTTTGAAAAATTAGGGAAATTTTTTTGAACTCATGTTGCACTAAGTTGTCGATCTTAGATCCCTAATCTTCTTAAACATCGGGGTCAATATAGGAGCATTCACCATTATCATTTGGGATAGAATCTTAAGTTGTTGATCTTGGATCCCTAATCTTCTTAAAACATCATGGTGATGGCGTCCCTTGAATGGAGGAGTATTAACCATTGTTTGGTGTAAACTCTTGAAGATCATCAGTGGGATGATCTTGGCTGACCGTAGGTGTTCCAAGAGTGTCTATCCTAGATAGGTATTGCCCTTCTTGAGGATGTTTTGATTAGGAGTATTGTTTTTAGTATCTTATTGATAATTAAGGATAGGCCTCTTGGCCTCTTTAGGATAGGTGGGCTGTGTAGGATGATTTAAATTCTCAAATAGTTTACTAAGAATTTTAGAATTAATCTAGTATCAGGTAGAAAGTTTTCTTGCAAAACAAATTTACTAGTAGGTGTCTAGCATTTTATTCTAGAAACAAAAAATTTTCATTATTGGTTTGGACATGGTAGTCTCTAACCTATTGATTATTCGTTTAATTTCATATTTTTAAAGATGTGTTTTTTATCATTACTAATTAACATGTAGAAGGCTATGATACTGGAATTGATGTAGTGTGGGAAGAAAAATAACTCTGCAAACACAAGTTGGAGTGATCCACATGCACAACTTAAATCTATAGAGCATTGAATTTTATAACAAATAGTTTGCAATTCATTCAATCATTAATTAATAATCCAACTACACATCATGGATTCTTATTTATAGAAATAGGATTTACAAGGACAAAACCAAATCTTTAAATGTAGAACTAATCAACAAAAGAAAATTGTTCAAATTTAAATTATGGTCAACTCCAAGAAGGCTATAAACCAACTACACATCATGGATAATTCCATTGAAGTCGGAATATTATGGGGGAATGCTATTACATCAGGAATATTAGTGTATTAGTTTGTTCAGGAGAATTGAGGTTAGCTGATCCATGATTAAATGTTGATTTTCCATGTTCTCTTGGGATGGCCAGATGGAATGCCGGTTATGCTCTCTGATATCCTGCTGGATAAAGTGGGTGTAAGATATTGTAACATTTGAGGTGGCGTTTTGTGAGTATTCGAAAGTTGTGTGTTCTAGCTAGAGATATCCCTAATTTTGTGAAATGCCTCTATAGAAACATCAATTGTTTATATAACTATGCATACATGCTGCATTTGTAAAATTACTGATGCTATTTCTACTCTTTTGTCACTGTTAGTTTTATGTTATTACTAATTTTTTAAGGGGAAAAACAACAAAAGAGATCAGTTGTTTGAAGGATTCAACGCTTGAAGGTCAAACATATGTAGCATATTTGGCAAAGGCTTGGTGAAGAAAATTTTTGTCTTCGAACACAAATGTGCTTTTGCTGCTATAGACCAAAAAAAGAAAAACAGTGCTTTGTAGGTTGCTGTATGGCACAAAATGAGAGGGAAATCATACAAAAAAATAGTGTCTTTCGTCCAGCTAAAGGTCACGATAAATCTATATATTATGTAGAAATAATTAGGGTTTGTTAACATTTTTCCTCTATTACATAACACCGAACTTCATAAAAATGGCTAGTTTGCCTCCATATCTCTGTTACTTATGGTGATCAAAGATTTAATTATTAGAATTAAATTACAATATGGGCAAATCAATAGTTTATAATGAATTCTATGCATTTGTATTAATTTATAAAGTTAATAATAATAATAATAATAATTGTTATTATTATTACAAAATTGTGCTTAATCATATGGATTTTGTTCCAAATATTTGAAAAGCATGCAAGCAACTAGGTAACGAGATTAAAATTGTACTATTAACATGATATTGAGCATGGACTCCTTATTAATTCTTAGAACCTCCATGTTGTTGCAATTGTTTTCTAAAGCATGGGATTGCATCTAATTATTTGAATCCGGTTGTTTATTTGATTACTTCAAAATAACCATTTCTTTTGCTCTAATAGCGAGACACTACTGCTCTTCTTCTTGCCTCAAGTTCTGAATTTTTTGTACTCATGCCCTCAGGTATTGATTATCCCAAATAACTACTTCAGTTTCGTTTCAATACATTTACATTAAATAAACTTATTATTTATTTTGTTTCACAGCTCTTTAAGATTATTCCCTGTCCGAGGCATCGCCTCCCAAGGTATCTTATGAAAATGTCTTCTGGGAGCTTTTGCAATCAATTAATCCCTTATAGCCTTTTTTTAACGCTCATTTTCTGCAGATTCGATCCTAAAACTGGACTGCTTACTGGAACTAATGATGGGACCCTGGTTAACCTATTCCTCAGATTATTTGGAAAATGCTCAGAAAAATCACTGTGCATCAGGCTTCTAATTTTCCAGGTAATCCCACTTCATATAAATCATGTACACTGTTTATGTAAATAATTGTAGTCAGTTATGCTTGATGGGCTTGAAAGTGCTTCCTCTTGATAAGAAATGACTTTATCATAATTGCTCTAGGAAATAAAAAATAAAAAATAAAGGGAAATTTACATACATACCACAAACGTATATATTTACATATTTAGCACCTAATGTTTGATATTTAGATTTATAACACTTTGATATCATAAACCTATCCATCTATGAAAGCTTTATTTCACTTTAGAAAGTTAATAATGATGGTATTTTCTTATTTGATATTAAAGATTTGAGTGTTATGTATGTATACATGACCGTTTAAGCGTTAGATATGTAAATACATAAGAGTTTTGGGGTATGTTTGTAATTGACCAATAAAAAAAAAAAATAATAATCATGCCTTTTCTTCAAATTTTTTTCCTCTTTGGCTCACTGCCACTCTTCTTCTGCGGATTAAATAGAAGGATGAAAAAACTATGGAAGATTTACATGCATACCACTCAAGTCATATGTATTTACATATCTAACACCAAACTTCAATTTTTACATATATGCCACCTTACATATGCATGAAAAGGTGTATTTCACTCTTTTATACTTTAAAAATGTGGTATTTTTAATGTTTACATGAAAGATTTGGGTTTTATAAATGTAAAAATTAAAGTTTAGGTGTTAGGTATCTAAATACATAAGAATTAGCTGGTATGTATGTAAATACCACAAAAACTATGTTCAAAGTTGCATGTTTTTAAATATGGAAACCTTTTAGATCTCATGTGAGGAGACTCGCAGGCATCTTACTTAGTTCTTTGCAGGCTTTGTCATGTCTCCTGTGTTTCTGGCTGAGGCACGTCCTTGCAGGTTGGTACAAATGAAGCAAGATTGAGCTTGGGTTTATAAGTCTGTTCAAGCTTTACATAAACCCCGCACACTTTTTTTTGTACTTTCTATGAAGTTTTTATCATAACAATATTTATTCAGGAGTCCATATTCATAATTTTTGCTGTGCATGTATTGAGGTTGAGTGGGAAAACGTCGTCAAATTTTTTTCCCATTCTGTACAAGGAAGCACTGTCGGCCTATAGGCAGGTTTCGGGTAATTTGTGTTATGTATACCTAATTGTAGCATTTGATGTATAACTTGGCGCTGTTTAGCAGTAATCTGCAGTTGAACATTAGCCATTAATTTTATACCATTTATTTGGAGTTAACATATTGAAACCTCAAACTGATCCTTTAGTATTGTGTGATAGTTGTAATCATGTTTTGAGAAAGTTCATTTACCAAATTTTTGTATTTACATATATAACACCTAAACAGCTCTTCCGAAATCCTAAAAATAAAAAGCCTCGTCCCAACAACATAGAATGTGGACCTGATTCAGTTTCCACTGTTCACACAAACCCAAGTACCGCACCTGAAAAGTCTGGTACAATGCGAAGCATGCAGATCAAACATTTGACTGCCACGAGAACAAAAAAGTCCCAATCGAAATCTCCAAACCGTAATGATCATAATAGACAAACCATTCCAGAGAATGAAAGCTTCCATCCTGATGTCTTCACTTCATTCGCAAAATCGGCAGGAAGATTCTTAGAAGAAAATGGTGCAGTAATGGCATCTAATAATCATGTTTCTGCTCATAAATCCTCACAAAATTTGAAATCTTCAAGGTTTCACCCTGTGGTTTTACAATCTCCCAAACATCCTATCAACTCTACTTACAACTGAACACTATTACCATGTATTACAGCAGCAAGAATGGGTTCCCAGGCTGAAGTCTGCCTGAATAATCTCGAACATAAACTCAATGCCTTTCAAGCAAACCAAGTGCTAAAACTATTATGTGATCTTTCCGTTGCCCTCGGGATTTTTGGATGGCTAAAAGGGCCCACGGTGAATATACATACACCACCATGATTGGCGTCCTCGGTAAAGCTAGACAGTTCAACACGGAAGAGAAATTCTACAAGAAACGATAAGCAATGGATTTTAGTCAACCGTCGTCATGTATAATCACATGATCCACGCATACGACCGCGCCAACTATATCAGCGAGGCTGTCAATGTTTTCCGTGAAATGCAGGAACTCGGTTTCGAGCCCGACCTCGTCTCTTACTGCACTCTAATTGATGTTCACGAAAAAGTAGGTTTTCTTGACATCGCACTCGATCTCTATCACAGAATGCAATCCGTAGGCCTCTCCCTGGACACTTTCACATAGTGTGATGGTGAACTGCCTTGGCAAAGGCGGCCAACTCGCCGGTGCTCAGAAGATGTCTGTTGAAATGATAAAAAATGATTGTATTCCTAATCTTGTGACATAAAACATCATGATAGCTCCGCAAGCTAAAGCAAGGAATTATCCAACTGTCGTTAAACTCTATAGTGACATGCGGTTCGTTGGATTTCATCCCGATTGGGTGACTTACAACATTGTCATGGAAGCTCTTGGTCACTGCGGTCATATTGAGGAAGCAGAAGTTGTGTTTAATGAGATGAGGAAAAACTACATCCCCGATGAGCCCGTTTATTGTCTTCCGGTAGATTTATGGGGTAAGGTCTGGTGACATCGAGAGAGCTCATGCATGGTACTCGTATGATGCTTGAGGAGGGTTTGAAGCCGAACACTCCTACATGTAAATCCTTGCCGAGTGCCTATCTTCGAGCTCACCGGTTCCTTTGTGTTGGATTAGTGCCATCCTTGCAAACCTATACTCTTCTTCTCAGCGGCTGCAGAGAATCCAAGTAAGAGATGGCTTTGTGCTGTGAGTTGATGGCCATCACAGGCCATCCAGCTCATTCCTTCCTCTCATCCCTACCAAATGCACAACCAAGCGGGCAGAATGTGAGGGATCGTACAAGACAATTTTTTGATCTGATGCACAACGTAGACCGGGAAAGTAAGAGGGGACTTGTTGATGCTGTCGTTGATTTCCTTCGCAAGTTTGGCCTCAAGAGAGAGGCTGGATTTGTGTGGGAAGTCACCGCACAACGAAATGTTTATCCTGAGTCATTGAGGGAGAAAAATAGAGCATATTGGCTTGTTAATGTTCACGTAATGTCGGAAGGGATGGCGGTGACAATGTTGTCAAGAACGTTGGTGTCGTTTCAGCGGCTGATTTTTAATACAGGTGTAAGGCCGTGGAGGATCGATATTATAAGCTGGATGGGAAGGCGAAGCGGGGTTACTGGTTCTTCTTTGGTTAGGCAGGCTTTGGAGGAACTGCTTCATGTCTCAGTTTCTTTCAGTGCTAATAGCAATTCTGGGTGCTTTGTGGGATGTGGGGAGCTTCTCAATCAATGACTTTTAAATTCTTATGGGGAGAGAAAATGCATTTGTTGCAGCTTTGGGTCCCTATCAATTTACATGTTATTCAAATGGCGTTTTTCCTGTGTAGAACTGTTAGTTCTGAGGTTATTTTGCAGGTTGATTTCGCCAAAGTTCTGTAGTTAAAATGCTTTTACTTGAATTTCGAGAGCTACTATCATATTTCTCCTTAAGTTTGGATTCTAATAGATATATATAACACCTAAACTTCAATTTTTACATACCGTCTTCTCTATGAAAGGTTATTTTAATTTTAAAGTTAAAATTGTGGTATTTTTGATGTGATATGAAAGTTCATGGTGGTATAAATGTTAAAAAAGCAAAATTTAGGCGATATATATATATATATATATATATATATATATATATATATATATATATATATATATATATATATATATATATCATAGTTAATACTATTTGTCATTTTATTTGTGCTTATTTTATTCCTCATTGGGCATGCCTAATGCACTCTGTGATGCTTACATCTCTGCAGTAAATATAATTACTTTTGGTTCTGTTCTTGTTTTATGCATTTTTATCCTAAGTTGTTTTTCATGTCTTTTTTGTACATTTGATATGCTTTAGTTTGGTAATGTCTATGAAAAAGTTTAGAGCTTGCACCGTTAGATACTTTTGTATTTTTACTACATTGTAGAGGCCATTTTATATCCATATGCTCGTTTTTCATGATGGATTTATGGTACTTTATTTTTCCTCTTAATAAACAAAAGCCTCTCATATATAATTGATAGTTCTTTCCAAAATCATATTATCTGTTAATTTCATATTGAATTTATCATCTCTATAATCAAATGATAAAGTAGACAAGATTATTACAATTGAAAATGCTGGTTAATGTGTAATGTTAAAATGTCCAAATTGAACTTGTTAGGGCTCATTATCTATTAGGTTGTTTGATAAATTTCACTTGGATGGTTGATGTAGTGGAGCACAAAGAAACTTTCAACTTGATGTAATATCCTCAACGGTATGGATGCCATATGGTTACACAAAAATTTTTTTTGTTTTTTGACACTTTCGCTACATAATAAATATTATAACTATCAAATACCTTGATGGGCAAACTTTTTTTAAGCATCTATTTGATGGAATGCTTATGCTAATTTTGTTCGAGAAGAGCAATGTCTCATGTAGTTGGCTAATGTAGTGTCAGTCAAAAAGAAGAACGGTCAGATTCGAGTCTATGTTGATTTCAAAGGTTTGAATAATGCATGCTAAAAGAATGAATTACCCTTGCTAATCCCGGAATTGATGAAAGACATTGCATCGTAGCACACTATCTTCTCTTTTATGGATGGATAATTTGGATACAATCATATCAGTATAGCACCATGAGACGCTATACTTACAGCTTTTAGAATACTGATCGGAATATATTGTTACACAATAATGCCTTTTAGACTAAAGAATGTTGGAGCGACATACAAAACCATACAAAAACAATGACAAGGATTATTGATGACGTCATTCACAATGTATACTGTGCAAACGATTTGGTTATCAAAACCATACAAAAATAAACTCTTTGTATGATTTGAGAATTGTCTTCGAACACTTAACGTCAATTTAATCTTAAAATGAATTCCTTAAAGTGCGTCTACGGTGTCACCTCCGGAAAATTTTTAGGATTTGTTTGCCACTATTGAATTGAAATCGATCCAATGAAGATTAAAGTTATTCTAGAAATGACATCCCCCAAAACCTTGATAAAATTATGATCCTTTCAAGGGAATTTGACATACCTAAGACTCTTTATATCTAATATGTTAGGAAGGTGTCAGCCCTTTTCTGCGCTAATGAAAAAGGACGCCAAGTTCTTTTAGGATGATAAATGTCAACAGGACTTTGAAAGCATTAACTAGTACTTAATGACACTCTTGTATTAGTAGCTTCTGTCTCGGTTAGACCAGTGATACTTTATACCACGGCTTTAGAAGATTCCCTTGGAGCCCTGCTAGCACAGGTCAATGATGTGGGCAAGGAAAATACCCTCTACTACTTAAGTTATCATCTAATATCGGCGGAGACAAAGTATCATCTTATCAAGAAACATTATCTAGCTTGGATCTTCTCTGCCCAAAAGCATAGACATTACATGCTTTCTCATAAGGTCAACCTTATCTCGAAGTTTAATCCATTGCAGTACTTGATGACCTGGCCAACACTATCCGAAAAATTAGCAAGATAGTCGATGATATTACTACAATTCAATAAAACATTTGTACCTCTTTGCACAATTAAAAGATAAATCCAAGCAAATTTCCTTGCGGCACACCCACTACTAGTCAAGTCACCCCTCAATGATGAGTTGTCAGATGAAAACCACAACACACACGTCAACTAAACTAGGAAGTATGCAAATCAATCACTAAAAATTAATTCAGTATAATCAATTTTCTCTTTTAAAATCTTTAAAGTTGCCACTTCTAGTGAATTAATGTGTACTTTTAATTTTAAATTGTCACTAGGTTGCAAATCCTCAAGTAATAAGGGGCTCTAATGGAGTCTTAAGTATCGATCCCACATGGAGGTGGAAATTCTTATTATAATAATGCAAAGACACAATATTCAAACTATAGAAATCTCAAGTAAAAAAAAACAGGTCAAAATTGGTTTAATGCAGCTAAAGGAACTATATTTACTACACTTATCTCTAAACTTCAAAGTTATATTTACTAAGACTAAACAAAGTTTGTGACGAAGAGTTCAAATTTAAGAATGTATCCTTCCCCTTTACAGTGAGGTTATATCAGTGAATTAATCAAATTCTATAAAATTATATTGCGCAAAATAGGAGCAATTATATTATTTGTCCTTTTTATAGGCGACGAAGAACATTGGCTAATCCAGGCTTGGTCCCTAAATCAACGGTTAAGCTGGGAAGATAGTGGCTCTTACTCAAGAGTTCCCACATTCCCCTCGCTTGAGGGCTAACATCTCGCTTTAGTTTCAAAATACCTGGAACAAATTGAAGATTTTAGTTTGTCACCCTAAAATCTCCAATTCTACGGCCATCAATTTATATTTTCCTATTTATTTACACTTAACCTCGTGGACTACATTCTCATCCATGAAATTTAATGTGATTCTTATGTTGTTGTAGAAAGCATAGCTCTCTCAGTTTGTATGTTTCACAATAAATTTTAAAAATTCATTTGGCCAGATCAAAAAGCATATAAAGTTCAAAGTTTGAATCATCACAATTATAAAAATTAAAATATTGCACAACAATCTTGATTCTTCACATAACTATATCTCATTGTAGAGAGGACAAAAAAAGCTACTCGGAATTCACGATGAAGGTACAACAAAACATGGATTATATATATATATAAATAAGTTTACAAAACAAAAAGTAAAGTAAAAAAAACTTATCTCAATATTCTCTCCAAGCAAATCCCTTGAAGTTCCTTTGAAACACATTCTTTCTTTACAATTTCGTTCAATTCTCTCTTAAAAATGTAATGAAGAAGAAATCTCTCACTTTCTCTCCTTTTACAACTCTTATAAAAATTCTTCTCTAACACCCTCCAAACTCTCTCACACTAAAGACTCACTCATACACTGACACATAGAAAAACTAAAGACCACACACTCCAACACACACACACACACACACTTTTTCTGACATAAAAGAACTCTTTTATAATGTAGGGTTCAATTTCCTAAGATTTCCTTTGACATCCCTTCAAAATTCATCCAAATTCAATGAATATAAGAAAATAACCGTTTCTGGCACCTAGGTGCCGAAATCTGATGCCTAGGCACCGTCTTCTCTGGATTTTGGCGCCTTAGGCGCCAGTTCAATTTCAAAAACACCACATTTGACTCAAAATTTCTTTCTTTTTGTTTTCTTTAAGTTACAAATGCCTAGACATAGTATGCCTGCAACAAAACATGAAAAATACATTCATTTAAAGTGCAATGTCACTAAATATAAACATTAAATTTATATAAAAAATTGAACATTTTATAAGCATATCACCTATCATTTGGAGTTAATTTGAATTAGTAGAGGGAGGGGATCCACTATTCTTGTTCTTATGGCTTCCAACTCTAAAGGAACTTCCAAATATATGGGATTTTCAACTGGAGGAAGTTCATTAGTTTCGATGCATAGAAGTTGCATGATAGGATTCTTTTGAAGGAGGTTGATCAAGGAAAGAGATTTTGTGAATCGATGATTTAATACTCCTGGTAATATTGTGGAAGAGATCATCGTGTAGAGGTGATGGGAAGTACCATGCTACACAACCGTAGCAGTAGTCATTCGTATTGTGAATGAGTTTTATGCAAATCTTCATGGAATTAACGAAGGAGTTGTCTATGTTCGAGGTAGGTGGGTACCTTTTACTCCTTCAAGAATCAATGATTTGTTCTTGCTTGAGAATGCGCCAATTTGTCATTATTCTAACTTTGCCCCTACAAGTGACAATATGAATGAAGTCTTTCGATTCTTGACGGATGAAGATGGAACTTGGGAGACAAGATATGACAGTAATATAAGTTTTCTTCTTCATTATGAAATTCTGCGTCGAAGACCCCACATTTCTTTATTTTAGAAAAATTGCTTCCTATTACGAAAATCAGTAAAGTGACGAAGGAAACTATTATTTTGAATTAATGTATTTAAACTGGAAGACCTATTAATGTGGGTGCTTTAATAGTAAAATCTATTATTGGTTTGATTTTAAACGGATCTACTCATGTAGTTAGACATCCATCCATAATATTTTTACTATGTAGCCAAGTGCAAGTTCTTTATGAAAATTGGGAAATAGTGCTTCTCCCTTGGAAGCCGAACCCAATGTTAAACCGTAACTACATATAAAATGGAGGAGTGAATGATCAAAATATTCATATGGATCAATCATCTCAAAAATCATCACATTTATGACCATGATTTCTAGATAGTTCACATGTTATTTTGAAGAGGATTAAGAAGTTAGATAAAGAGATGAGTATAACTCTGATTATGATCAGCAACATTTCTAATCAGTTTGACCATCTGGATTAGTGAATTAAAGAGAATTTGATCACACTGGACTTATGGAAGAGGCTACGGTGTGAATGTATAAGAAAAATGTTTGGATCGAAGAAGAATCGACAGACAAATTTCCTCACCGACCATTATATAACTTATATGCGCACCACCAATCTATGGGAGATATTTGAGAAGATGACAATATTGAAGATGAAGTTGTGTAGCAACTCTGAAGTACGAAATTCTGAATTATGAGAGCTTATCTGTGTCTGGTTATATTGGATTTCTTAATTTTTCGGTTTCGGACTTTGTGTTTTTGTTGGTGTTTGATATTTAGTTTTCAACGTTAAGATTTTGGTGTGATTTCAACGCTGAGTTTTATGCCGTGGTTTGAAAGTACTCATTTGTAATTTTTTGGATTTTTATAAAAATGAGAGTTATGTGTTGTTTGTGAAAATTTATTGTTAGAATATTACATATTATAAAACTTAAAGTGAATTTAGGCTAATTACAGGTTGGAGTGCTTTGGTATATAACTCTTTTTACAAAAAAAAAAAATCTAAAAATTTTAAGTGTTGGCGCCTATTTGGCAGAACCGCTCAACACTCTTAAAAACAGCAAAATTGAATAGTGAACTCCATTTTTTCTGTTATGTTCGTCTCCTACCTCACGAGTAAGGCGAATAGCTACTCAGGGCTTCCTAATACTTGGATTTGAGGCGATTTGGAGGCCTTGGATTTTATCTTTTCTTGGTAAGAACTTCACTTTTAGAATTTTTTTATTTTGACCATAAATTTCTCCTCCATTATGGGAAAACCAAAAATTTAAAGACTTTGGAGAAATCTAGTGAGGATCAATGGTGTGAAGTTTCTTAGCAATGGTTTTGATTTTAGGAGTTCACTATATCATTATTGCGAATTTATGTGGAATTGTTTTGAATTTTTAGAACTCTTATGGCTTCTAAGATGAAGAAAGGGAAAGGAAGGGAAGGTTTTGACACAGAAATTTATGAACTTCAAGACCCAGTATCATTACAACTCACAACTCACTACAAAAAAATTATTTCAAGAACGAGCATTTTATAATCTGGGAGGTTCTATATAAGGATTGATTGTAGCGAGGCATTGGGAAACCTTCGGCTACTTCACAACAGTAGCAATTATTCCTATTGTTCGCGAGTTCTATTCCAACCTCTGGGAAACTTCAAATGATTAAGTATTTGTTCGTTGTAAGAATGTTGAATTCATCCATGAAAGAATCAATGCAATATATCAGTTGAGGGGTGATTTCATTGTGAATATTCCTCGTTCGAGACATCTAATTTGTCACTGGATAAAGTTATTGCTTTTTTGACCGATGGAAGAGGAGTTTGGAAAATAAAGAATAATCATAAGGTAAACTTCTCTACTTCGATGTTAAATGCTCAATCTAAAGCTTAACATTATTTTATTTCTGCCCGACTTCTTTCTAAAAATCATTTGAGTGAAGTTACTAAAGAGAGAGCTATATTGAATTTTTGCATACAACAAATGAAGAGTATAGACATTGGATCTCCTATTAATTGGAATGCCCATAGTTCTTCAAGGTGTGGGACTACTGGAGGTTTAGGATACCCTGCACCGATTTTCACATTATGTGACAAATCAGTAGTAGGTTATGATAGATCAGAAGAATTATTACAAGTTCTTAAACCTATCAGTAAACCCAGTGTTCACACTTATGTGTTACATGTCAGACAGAGAGCTAGGGGTAGAAGCAATGATATGCCTTCTACATTAGCTTCTTAACCTTCTACCTCTAGA
Source organism: Papilionanthe hookeriana x Papilionanthe teres (assembly GCA_022702705.1). NCBI lineage: Eukaryota > Viridiplantae > Streptophyta > Magnoliopsida > Asparagales > Orchidaceae > Papilionanthe > Papilionanthe hookeriana x Papilionanthe teres. The sequence goes on from CM040425.1 coordinate 119,241,674, forward strand.
GAATGTTATTTAGCAACTACTTATTCAGCATGGAGATATTGTGACATTGAACTGACCTTTACGAATGCAAGAATTTATGAATTTATATTTAAATATTTATAATAATTTTTGTAAAAGTCACAATTTTAAACGCAAGTATACGTATCGTTTCAAGTAAAACAGACTCTATTAGAGTCCTGGTTATCGATCCCATGGGGAAGATTAATCGAAGATTAATTTAAAAAATATATTAGATTTTCAAATTAAAAGTAATTATTATTTTTATTTCTTTTCAAAATTCAGTTTTTTAAGTTTAATTAAATTTCTACTAAATGTAAATAAGCAACAATAAAGTAAAATGTTAATGCAAGTATAAATAAAACAACTTTCTCCTTTTCCAACTCATTCAAGATTTTTCAGAATAATTATCATTCGTTGAGAACTTGAAATTATTGTATTGCGCTAAATAGAAACATTCATATTCTTTACTTTCGCTCGATAGTCTAAAGAACATTAGCTAATCTATAGATCGCTTCAGGATGTATTATTAGTAGAATGGGTTAATCTAGGCTCACACTTCTAGATGTCCAATGGTGGCTATGGTCGGCCCTACTAGTGACCCGTTCCATTTCTATAAACCAAATTATTAGAATTTATTCTGTCACTCTAAAAACTAATCAATTCTACACCCAATAATCAATATTTTCCTATTTATTTGCACTTCACCTTGAATAACTTGCTCAAGGTCTTCGATTACCCAATGATTCATGTGATATTTACTAGTTAAGAACTCATCTCCGAATAGGTCTCAGAATTCTTCAACAAGTTTTAACAATTCAAATGGCCAGTTTTAAATGTAAATTAAGATCAGGTATTAATATCATAGCAATAATTAAAAATTTTAAGTTATGTTCTCTAACGAAATTAAATTATCTTATTATCTCTTCATAGTTGAAAGGAGAAAGAAAACTAACTACTCAGAACACATTGAATTCACACAACAAAACATATTTATAAAAATTTGAATCAAGTTACCAATACTTATCTGGAATTTTCCTTCAAATGATCCGCTGACTCCTACTGACTCCAATGCAAAATGAAAATTTTCAACAACACCAACACTTACAAAATCACACTTACTACTCAAAGAATTGAGTTGTAACACTCAAAATAATTAAAATAAACTCACTAATTACTTAAGAAGGTGGCTCCCTAAAATTATTTTCAAGCGTGAGAGAACTCTAGGGTGCTTGGGGGCACTTTTCTCTGTAGAATTGACTCCTATTTATAGAGCTTCAAAAATGACGAGGGTTTGCTTAATGCACCTCTTCAAAATTCATCCAAATACAATGTATCTTCTAGAAATTAACTATGGCGCCTAGGCGCCGAGATTTGGCGCCTAGGCGCCGGACTCCGTGACCAAGTCTTCGCACCTCTTCACTTTGGATTGCACCTCTTCGCGATTAAAACTGTTTTCCCGTGTCCAGATGCATTGTATCACATGTCCTATGTATTAGGAGTAACTTCCAGTCTTCTAGAAGGTCTGATAATCGCTTAACACCGTCAAAATAACCGCCCAAATTTGTTCAAAATTCTTCACTGCTTCAGTATCGAACTGGCGCTTAGGCGCCAGATTCTGGCGCCTAGGTGTTGGACCTAAAATTTCGGTAACTTTGCTTTTTAGCTCTATTTTTGCTCATTTTTGCTCCTTTTTCCTCCTTGAACTCTTTTTTTTTATCACCTACATCCAAAAACATAAAAAATACCTTTCATTAAAGCATAATATCCTTAAGAATTGAATCATAAATAATACATAAAAATAGGTATTTTTAAAGTGGATCAGACACTGCAAAATCTAATAAGAATTTTGGAAGCTCTCAATTATTGTAATGATGAATATATGCAAAGAAGAGTTGAGTTCGATATTTCTCATCACGATGCTATAGTAAAATTTTTGAGGGGTGATCAAACTGTGGAATTTCCTACTTATCCCCGCTTTATGTCTTATGAGCCTGATGAAGATGTTGTGGAAGATGATGCTGAGGATGATGATGATGATGAGGAGGAGGAGGAGGAGGATAATGAATACCTTGTTATTATTTATGTTGATTGTAGTTTGTTTTTATGTTTTGTTAGCTCGTTGAACTTTGTTTTAAATCATATGTGGCGTAAGCTCGTGATGTTGAACTTTTTATTTATAGATTTGGATAGATCGTTTTTACTTTACTATTGTATGTTTTTAAAATTTATTGCTTATGTTTAGAACTCTCCTTTACTTAGCAAATCTTTTTGATATATCAAGTTTTACATATTGCTTTATACCATGTTTTTTATTTGGTACCTGTAAAGTTTCTTATTCAAGACCCTTTACATGTTAGTCTTATTTAATGCATTTAATATATTTTTTTCGACCTACATTTCTGTAATAAATGTTTACTTATTAAAAATTTAAGTTTGGGGGAAAATTTTTTTTTATAAAAAGAGACTAAACTTTATTTGTCCTCAATAAACTATGTTTTTAAAATTATTTTAACACAACCTTCGGTATTAGAGTTTAACATTAGATAGCTATATTTTTTATTTTATTTAAGTATCATTGTAAACTTAAGTAAAATTTTTAATAATAAAGGTTAACTTTAGAGTTAAGATATTTAGTATAAAAGTATAAGACTATGCTTTTACTATTTAAAGTAAAGGAAATTGTATTTTTGAAATATTAAGAATCTTAGAGTTACATATAAAAAAAAAGAATTGAGACTCTATGAAAAATCTTCTTCAAAGCTAATATGAATTTATAAAGTAAAGAAATGTGAGAAGTTTTTAACTTTAAGAAGAGGATAGTGAAGTTCAAAATTATTAAAGGGATATCCAAATATAGTAATCCTCACATGAAAAAGAAAAAAAAAGAAAGGATTGAAAATGATCATAAAAGAAAAGAAAAGCAAAATCAAAAGAAAAGAAAAAGAAAGTGAAAAGAAAAGAAAATATGTTAGAAGCTTGAAGTGGCTTCACTTGAATCATCTTGAGGAAAAAGACTTACTTACATTTCTAAACTTGTATTTAAGTATTAGCATCCTTGATAATGGAGTTCACAAGAAATTCTTTTTCATATGATTCTTCTAAGCATCTTTAATATAACAAATTACAGCTATTCTTGAAATGAGTAGAAAATCAGAACTCTTAAACTTGATTACTAGATATTCTTACACATTTAGTTTTGACCTTAGTTATTGAAAATTTTTCTAAAGTTTCACTATTATATTTATAAAAATTGTATTTAAGTATTTGCATCCTTGCTAATCGAGTTCAAATGAAATTCTTTTTCATATGATTCTTCTAGGCATTTGGTGCGACTTTTTTAAAATTGCTAAAATTTATGAACTCAGATTTATATATATATTGATTTAGTTTTCTATTGAGTTACACAATTAAACACAAGTATACTTATCGCTCAAGTAATACATGGCTCTAATGGAGTCCTTGTTATTGATCTCATGAGGAGGTGTTTAGTTCTATAATGGAGCACATAAATCACTACATGAATCACAACACAATTACAGTAATTAATAATAATAAAAAGATGATTAAACAGTTGCAGTTACTAATTCTACCAAAGTTTGGTCTAACTTCCTAACACAATTAACTAACACAAGACTAAATTTATGACAAAAGATCAAATGTAAGAAAGAATCCTCCTCCTCTATAATCATAATGTGATGATTTAGTGACATGGATCAGTGATGCAATAGTATTGTGCCAAATAGGAGCATTCATATTCTTTACCCTCTTACGAGCTATATAAAGAACATTGGCTAATCCTAAGTTTAGTCCCCAAAACCATGGTTAGACTGGGAAGATATTGGTTGTCACTACGGAGCTTGCACTTTCCTTCGTTTGAAGGCTAACTCTCGCTTTGGTTTCCAAACCCTAGGACCAAATTGGAGATTTTAGTCTGTCACTCTAAAATCTTTAATTCTACACTCATCAAAATATATTTCCTTATTTATTTGCACCCAACCCCCCTGAACTACGTCACTCATTCATGGACATTGAATGTGACTGACCCGACCCGCAATTACGCAGTAAATTAACTTCCAAAAGATGGCAAAAAACTTGACCCGATTTATAAATAGCGGCTAGTGTGTAAAATCTTAAATGATATAAAAATTAGAAAATATTTTACACACTAGGGGTACTACGCAAGTATACGTATCGTTTCAAGTAATATAGAGTTTTCTTTAAAAACCCCAATATCGATCCCACGAGGAAGTGAAGTAAGAAGTCTTTAGTCAAATTCTAGTCTACTACTAATAGTCCTTAGTTTGGAATGTCGATTAAAATTGTGTTTTATATAGCAACTACTCCTAAATGTAAGTGTTAAATGTAAAGATAGTAACAATATCTAAATGCAAATAACAATTCTAAATAAATTCCTTTTTGGATGAATTGGTTTGGAGAGTTTTGAGATATTAAAAAATACTATTCTTATGTAATGAAATAGATAATGTATAGGAATGAGATGCATTAAATATTGTATGTGCCAAATAGGAGCAATCCTATTCTTTACCATTTGGTCCAGGCATAAAGAACATTGACTAATCCCATGCTTGGTTACTGAATCTGCGCCTAGGCTGGGAGGATATCGGCTGCCACTTCGAAGCTCCCACGTTCCCCTCGCCTGAGGGCTAACATCTACACTTCAGCACCCAAACTATAGGACCGAATTTAGGATTTTATGCTGTCACTCTAAAATCTCCAATTCTATGCCCGATAATTATATTTCCCTATTTATTTGCATTCAACTTCCATGAACTTCACCATCCATGGAATTTGAATGTGGTTTCACTTTGTTGAGAATTACACCACCCTTTCGAAACAATGCAATTACAACGAATTTTAACACTATAATGGGCCCTTATTGCAATGTAAATTAAGTGCAAGTAAAAAAATCATATTCATAATTAAATTTACTTCTACCATGCATCACAAAATCCTAAACATGATTTCTACTCATTACAAAAGAAAAGTAAAAGGAAAATAATGACATAATCTTCTCATGCCACTATTTTCAAAGAAGAAGAAAAAGTAAGATACCTCACAAAGCGCGAAGAAAACACAACAGAAACTTCATGTAACCAAAGCAAATCCACTAAATAAATGTTTACAAAATTATAAGATAATGAAGAACAATACTTAGCTTTTTCCCCTTGAAAGAAAGACGAAGATCTCTCCCATAAAGTCTCCCGGTGATCCATGCAATGCTAGCGAAATCCCTTACAAATTCTCTCAAAATCTCCTCTCCAATCTCTCCAAAAGGGTAGAAATCTACATTTCTACTCTTAATCTAAGAATCCTAAACATTCCTCTAAGTTTTTCTCTCATTTTCTCTATTGTTTCTCTCCTTTTCTAACATAAATTCGCCATTTTTAAAGAGTGTGGACAAATTTCCAAGAGTCTCCTCAAGCACCCCTTCGAAAAAGCGTCCAAATACGTCGAATATTGGCCCAAAACCGCCAAAAGTCGGTTCATGGTCGTCCGGGCCGCTGTCGGCGGGTTATAGGCCGCTGTCGGCTGCCTTTTTGGCCATTTTTCGGTGGTCTTAGGAAAATCTCGCCGTCGGCGAGATTGATCTCGTTGTCGGCGAGCAGACTGCTGTGCGGCTCCACCGTTTGGCTCCGTTTGGCTTCGTTTTAGCTCCGTTTCGCCCCATTTCAGTTGCGTTGCGTTCGTAACAGATAACCCTACAAAATAAGCATAAAAACAACCTTTCTTTAAAGTGTAATCTCATTCAAAAATATGTAAGAATTGTAAAAGAGATTAAGCATCGAAAGACTTATCGAAAGGTGTCAGGGCAGACTTTCATTTCTTGCTCGTTTTTGCTCCAAATTGCACCATTTTTGTTTCCTTTTGCTCCAATCACCATTTCTTGTACCTAAAACCAAAAAACATACAAAATACCTTCCTTTAAAGTGTAATATCATTAAAAATAAGTAAAATGATATAGCAAAAAGCGTATATATTTTAGGCGTGTCAAAATCCCCCAAACTTAACTGTTACTTGTCCTCAAGTAACACTTTTACTACATAAAAATATAACTCAAGGCAATGTACTTTTCACCTGTAAGACACTAAAATTTTTCATTCAAAAGAATATATTGGTTAGACTTTTAGAAAGAAATTCAGTAACTCGGGTTAACGCTACGAGTATAAGAATATTCAGCAATCAAGTCAAATGGTTCTAGTCTTCTATTTATTTCAAGATAAACCATAATTTGTTACATTAAGAGTGCCTTGAAAGATTATGTGAAAAAGAAGTTCATGTAAACTTCATCAGAATGTAGGCCAATACTTTAAATATAAATTCAGAAATGAAATCAAGTTCTCCCTTTAGGGTGACTCAAGTGAAGCCAATTTTTGATTAGACATCTCCTCAAGTTTCTCCTCATAAATATTTTTCTTTGCTTTTTCTTTTTCTTTTTTTTTCTTTTCTTTTTCTCTTTTTTTTTTAATGAGGATTACTATATCTGGAGAGCCTGTAATGATTTTGAACTTCACTCTCCTCTTTCTAAAGTTCAAACTTGAAATACTTCCTTACTTTATAATTAGGTATGAGCTTTATTATTCATCATAAAGTCACAATCTCTTCTTAACACACAATACTTTAAGTTTCTTAACATTTCAAAAATACAGTTTTCTTTACTTTAAATAGTTAACTATAATCGAATTCTTTCATACTAAATATCTTACCCTTATAAAATTAACCTTTATTACTAAAAACTTTCATCCAATCCTTCCATAATATTCAACTGAAATAAAATGTTTTAGTTAACTCAAGTGAGGTTCAATTGCCAGAAGTTATGCTAGTAATTTTTGAAAATATAATAATTGAGAACAAATAAGAGTTAGTATTTTTCTTCCCCCCAAACTTAAATTTTAAAATATTTTGCAACTAATTCCATAAAATATAGCAGGAAGAAAAAGTAAAGGTTGAATATACTTACTACTACAACATCCTATCAAATTCATATCATGCATAATCAGGATAGAATGACTATAGGAGAAAGTAAAGCTAACATAAAACATGCTTGTAATAAAATTACACTAAAAGGAAGTATTTCACATTAAAATTTTATTTTTCTTCCTACCCCCAAACTTAATTTTTAACATATATAGCATTCAGTACAAAAAATATAAGCAGGAAGAAAACAATTTAGAAATTCTATATACCACAAATGTCTATCAAAATCATTTGCAAGTATTCATTAGGACAGAACAATATACAGTAGAAAGTAAATCTAAACTAATCATGTCAAAATGAAATTAACTAAACCAAAGTCTAACTAGCATAGCATGTATCGGCAAGGGATTATAAAAATGTTCTTCAAGACCTAAATAAAGTTGTAACACAAACATAAACACAAACACACAATTCAAATACAAACACAAATGATAAATGAGGTCAATTCTTCCTTTAACTCATCCAATCTCACTATGTTACCTTCAATTTTTAACGGAATCACTACACTAGTAAATTAGGTACTTTAAAATGATTTTATAGATTATAATCCCAAAGATAAGATTACCCTTGATAAATTGGTTTCCGGACACCAATCTCAGGCATCACCTAATCTTTATAATTAAGCACCTCTAACAGTTATAAAGATAGTGTGAGATCATCCACATAGTATTCATCAAATAGGTTCATGACTCCTATCTAATGAAAATAAAGTTGCAGAAAGGAAGTAACAAATTAAGATGGAATTATCAATGTTTGAAATTCATGATTTCTCTTGTAAAACTTAAGTCTGGGTGAGACCCAAGTCACAGTGAACTCGTTAATCCAATTACTACAAGAGATCAATTCTAGCCATAATAAGAAGTTAAGGAATTACCTCCCTCAAGACACAGACAAAGATCATATCAAAGCACTAATAATTCAAACATCTACCAATCAACAATCAAACTGATCAATCTACTAAAAAGCAAATACAATAGATCACTAACAATCATGACTCTCAAGCAAACTGAATCAAAGCACACTGATAACTATGGGCTGCCTCCCATAAAGCGCTTGGTTTAACGTCATTAGCCCGACAAATGATTCCACCCGGATCAAAATTCCATTTAAGTAATCCTCGATCAATCGCCCAATCTTGTTCAGATCCGAGAATTCCTATAAAATCCTCAAATTTTAATTTTTCATTCAGCTCTTCCTTTTCAGATGGATTTATATTATTTTTCCTCATATTTCTTTCTAGATCCAATATTCTTCTATTGATTTTCTCAATCCGCATATTAATATCATTTTTGAAATTTATAAGAAATGGATCTTTATAAGATACTTCAATATCTCCCAAATTTTGGATCAGATTCTCTTTAGATAATTCAGATTCAGGATCAAAGTCTTCTGGGATATTCTTCTGTCTCAAGTTATCTTCTATTGGTCTTTCAAAATACTTATCCTCTTTTCTCAACTCAAAGCTCTTTTGAAATATATCCTCAAATTCTCTTCCAAGTCTTAATTCGATAACTTTATCATGTTCATCATTCAATTCAAGTTCTTCTTGTGATTGAGTCAAATCTGAAGATATAAAGAGTGGTTGTGTAGATGAATTCCCTAAATAGATAGGCTTTAAAATTGTATGGGGTACATCCATCTTAAGTTCACGAGATTTTTTAATAAATGGAATTAAAAGTTTACTATTTTTGGTAGCGTCCATCATTTCAAACCTCTCCTGAACATACATACAGTCTTCTTTAAGTAATGTTTTCGAATCATCATGAAAATCTATTTCAATCTCATCTTTTAACTTACTCTCAAAACTTTCTTGGAAATGATCTTTACTTAGATAATCAATTTCATCCATCCAAAAACAATCATCATCTTTCCTCTCAGCTGGATATTTCATAGTCTTTAATACATCAAAAGTAACTTCATGGTCATTAATATTCATAATCAACTCTCCTTTTTGCACATCTATCATAGCTTGTCCAGTAACAAGGAAAGGTCTCCCTAAAATAATTGGAATTTCTTTATCTTCCTCAATATCTAATACAATAAAGTCCAAAGGAAAGATAAATTTATCCACTTTAACAAGCACGTCTTCTATAACTCCTTTTGGATAAATGATAGATCGATCAGCTAACATAAGGGTTACGATAGTAGGAGAAATATCGACTAAACCTAACCTTCTAAATATAGATAGAGGCATCACATTAATGCTCACTCCTAAATCACATAAAGCTTTTCCACATAATTTTTCTCCAATTACATAAGGAATTGTAAAGCTACAAGGATCTTTAAGTTTCCGAGGAAAATTTTTCTGAAGTATAGCGCTGCACTCCTCACTTAGTGCAACTATCTCATAATTCATAAATTTCCTTTTCTTATTTAATATATCCTTTATAAACTTTGCATAACTTGGCATCTGTTCCAAAGCTTCAGTGAAAGGAATATTTATCGTTAACTTCTTAAGTACTTTCATGAATTTTGAAAATTTTTTATCTAACTCATGCTGTCTAAAGTCTTTGAGGAAATGGAGGTGGTGGTCTTTCCAAACTGATTTTTGTTGGAGATATTAATTTTTCCAGATCCTTAGAAACATGTTCTTCAGGCCTTTTAGTTTCCTCTGTTTCTCTCACAACATCTTTCTCTTTTCTAACCACATCCTCTATTTCTCTTCCAATTTTTAATTGGACAGCTTCTATTTGTTCATTAGTGTTCTCTTTAGGGTTGATCTGGTGTCTATTGCTAAGTGAATTAGTAATTTTTCCCAGTTGATTTTCTATGTTTCTAATCGCAACATTTTGACTTTGCAACTGGTTTTCCATTTGCAATAACACTTCTTCCATAGACATTTTCTTATCCTCAAATTGTTGATCATTGTTAGAGTCCAGTGGATATGAAGGTCTATAGTTTGTGTTCCCCTGATTATTCCAACTTTCATTATGATTTGCATGATTATTTTCCCATTTTAGGTCTCCACCATCAGTAGTATGATTCCAGTTGAATTTAGGATGGTTCTCCCAATCTGGGTTGTAAAAGTTAGAGTATGGGTTGTTTATGGTATTTAAAGTCTCATATGATAATTTAGAATCAATTATAGGCCCTAATAAACTTTCCTCACTTACAGGAGTAAATTGAGGTCGGTTCATTCCAAATTGGTCCAACTTCCTTGATATTGCAGCAATCTGAGATGCAAGAATTGAAATCGTATCTGTATCATAAATACTAGCTATATTTTTATTATTTTCCCTTGCAGAGGGCCATTGAAATTCATTTGTTGCCATTTCTTCAATTAACTCGTACGCTTCATCAAATGACTTTGACATTAATGATCCACCAGCGGCAGCATCAATTATAGACCTAAGGGATTCTACTAACCCATTATAAAATGTTTGAATGATTAACCAATCGGGCAGAGCATGGTGTGGACACATTCTTAGGAGTTCCTTAAATCTTTCCCAAGCTTCGTATATTGATTCTCCTTCATACTGACAAAATGAGATAATATCGTTTCTACGTTGAGTAGTCCTTGAAAGTGGAAAATACTTAGCTAGGAATTTTTGAGTTAACTCCTTCCAATTTTTAATAGAACCAGGTGCTTAATGAGTATAACCACATTTTAGCCTTATCCCTTAGTGAGAAAGGAAAAAGCCTTAGTCTAACAGCATCGTCTGACATGCCATTATAACGAAATGTAGCACAAAGTTCTAGAAAATTTGATAAGTGTAAATAGGGATCCTCCAAAGGAGTTCCCCTAAACTGATTTTTCTGCACCAGTAGGATAATCTCGGGATTTATTTCAAATGAGTCAGCTTCTACGACAGGGTTTTGCATACTAGAGTGAATTTCATCTGTCGTAGGATTTATGTAATCCCTTAATGAAGTATGATGATTTTTTAAGTTATTATCATGAAAGTTTTCCATTTCCAATTCTAGTTTTTCGAGTCCTTTCTGTATTTTTATTTTTTATTTTCTTTAAATTCGGGATCATAAGGCACAAGTCCTACATATCCTTTGTTTCGCATACTTAACACAACAAACAATACATTAACAATTAAACAAATAAAACCAAAATATATTCAACATAACAAAACATTTTCACGAACATCATATTTTTCACACAAACAATTTTTTTTCTTTTTTTAACAACACCTTTTTCATATAAACACACTTTTCACACAAAAATAGTTTTTAAGACACTACAGTTTTCTAAGTCTAAGCCTAATTATTTCAACTAAAATTCTCCTAAAGTTCTTACCGAAGCTCCCTGGCAACGGCGCCAAAAACTTGACCCGACCCGCAATTACGCAGTAAATTAACTTCCAAAAGATGGCCAAAAACTTGACCCGATTTATAAATAGCGGCTAGTGTGTAAAATCTTAAATGATATAAAAATTAGAAAATATTTTACACACTAGGGGTACTACGCAAGTATACGTATCGTTTCAAGTAATATAGAGTTTTCTTAAAAAACCCCAGTATCGATCCCACGAGGAAGTGAAGTAAAAAGTCTTTAGTCAAATTCTAGTCTACTACTAATAGTCCTTAGTTTGGAATGTCAATTAAAATTGTGTTTTATATAGCAACTACTCTTAAATGTAAGTGTTAAATGTAAAGATAGTAACAATATCTAAATGCAAATAACAATTCTAAATAAATCCCTTTTTGAATGAATTGGTTTGGAGAGTTTTGAGATATTAAAAACTACTATTCTTATGTAATGAAATAGATAATGTATAGGAATGAGATGCATTAAATATTGTATGTGCCAAATAGGAGCAATCCTATTCTTTACCCTTTGGTCCAGGCATAAAGAACATTGACTAATCCCATGCTCGGTTACTCGAATCGCGCCTAAGTTCGGGAGGATACCGGCTGCCACTTCGGAGCTCCCACGTTCCCCTTGCCTGAGGGCTAACATCTACACTTCAGCACCCAAACTATAGGACCGAATTTAGGATTTTAGGCTGTCACTCTAAAATCTCCAATTCTACGCCCAATAATTATATTTCCCTATTTATTTGCATTCAACTTCCATGAACTTCACCATCCATGGAATTTGAATGTGGTTTCACTTTGTTGAGAATTACACCACCCTTTCGAAACAATGCAATTACAACGAATTTTAACACTACAATGGGCCCTTATTGCAATGTAAATTAAGTGCAAGTAAAAACCATCACATTTATAATTAAATTTACTTCTACCATGCATCAAAAAATCCTAAACATGATTTCTACTCATTACAAAAGAAAAGTAAAAGGAAAATAATGACATAATCTTCTCATGCCACTATTTTCAAAGAAGAAGAAAAAATAAGAGAGATACGTCACAAAGCACGAAGAAAACACAACGGAAACTTCATGTAACCAAAGCAAATCCACTAAATAAATGTTTACAAAATTATAAGATAATGAAGAACAATACTTAGCTTTTTTCCCTTGAAAGAAAGACGAAGATCTCTCCTATAAAGTCTCCCGGTGATCCATGCAATGCTAGCGAAATCCCTTACAAATTCTCTCAAAATCTCCTCTCCAATCTCTCCAAAAGGGTAGAAATCTACATTTCTACTCTTAATCTAAGAATCCTAAACATTCCTCTAAGTTTTTCTCTCATTTTCTCTATTGTTTCTCTCCTTTTCTAACATAAATTCACCATTTTTAAAAAGTGTGGACGAATTTCCAAGAGTCTCCTCAAGCACCCATTCGAAAAAGAGTCCAAATACGTCAAATATTGGCCCAAAACCGCAAAAAGTCGGTTCATGGTCGTCCGGGCCGCTGTCGGCGGGTTCGAGGCCGCTGTCGGTGGCCTTTTTGGCCATTTTTTGGTGGTCTCGGGAAAATCTCGCCGTCGACGAGATCGATCTCGCCGTCGGCGAGCAGGCTGCTGCACGGCTCCACCGTTTCGCTCCGTTTTGCTCCGTTTTAGCTCCGTTTCGCCCCATTTCAGTTGCGTTGCGTTCGTAACAGATAGCCCTACAAAATAAGCATAAAATAACCTTTCTTTAAAGTGTAATCTCATTCAAAAATATGTAAGAAGTGTAAAAGAGTTTAAGCATCGAAAGACTTATCGAAAGGTGTCAGGGCAGACTTTCATTTCTTGCTCGTTTTTACTCCAAATTGCACCATTTTTGTTTCCTTTTGCTCCAATCACCATTTCTTGTACCTAAAACCAAAAAACATACAAAATACCTTCCTTTAAAGTGTAATATCATAAAAAATAAGTAAAATGATATAGCAAAAAGCGTATATATTTTAGGCGTGTCAGTGACCTTCACTTTTGTTGTGAAACTCATAATCCTTTCAGAATATATGTTTCACAACAAGTTTTAACATTTCAATTGGCCAGATCAAAAATTAAATGAAGTATGAAGTGAAAAGTCATCACAAATTCTTCATAATAAATCGACACATCATTTCCATATCACAACATCAACACATCACATGAAAAGGAGGAAGACAAAGAAATCTACTCAAGGCTATTGAGGAAAAGACAACAAAAGATGGATTTTATATATAAAAGCAACTTCATACAAACAAAGTAAAGAAAATACAACTTATCTCAAAATCTTCTCCAAGCGAATCTCAAGGAATTCCATTGACTCCTCTTCTTTCTTCACAACAACACACAATTCTCTCTTTAGATAAGTAAGGAAGAAGAAATCTCTCACTTTTCCTCTCCTCCTACACTCCTTAGAAGAGAACACACACAAACCTTGGATTCTCTCTAATGGACTCTTTACACTAGAACACTCACTCTCTTCACTCACACACTCAAAAGACTCTCTCCCCTTCTCAATTTTTGGCTCCAAAATTGTTTAAATCACATGTAACTGATTTCCCAAGAGTTTCCTTGAGCACCCCTCCAAAATCTGGCCAAATACATCGAATCTGGAATTAAATCGGGATAGGGCGCAGTCCGGTGCTATTTTCTGGAAAATAGCCCAAACTCTTTGTAAATGGGCGCGATCCACATGGCTAGTCATTACTGTTGCCGTACTCCGAGTCAAAAAGTGCAATTTTGCCTCATTTTGCTCTAAATTTGCTCCTTTTTGCTTCCTTTTGCTCCAAAGGTGTAAAATCATTATACCTGCATGAAATCATGAAAAATACCCTTCTTTAAAGTGTAATATCATTAAAAATAGGTATGAAATAGACATTAAAATGCTTATCAAATTTTCGGTCGATCAAGATCCCCCAAACTTATCTATTACTTGTCCTCAAGTAATTTAGTTACTACATAAAATAATGATCCACTCGCAATGAACTTTCTTTCTAGAATACCTTGATTTTGACTTAGATAAATACGAGTAGTAAAATTTTCGAAAGATCTTTGAATAATTCAAGTAAATTCTGCAGGTGTAAGGCTATCTAGTCATCAAGTCTAAGAGTTCTAGCCTTCTATTCATTTCAAAAGTGACTGTAGATTGTTCTATTAAGGAACTTAAAAGGATTACATGAAAAGAAGTTTATGAGAGCACTACTAGTAAAGATGTTAATCCATACATATAAGTTTAGGAAAGTAATTAAGTTATCCCCTTTAGGTAGATCCAAGTGAAGGCAATTTTTGATTATGCATCTCCTCAAGCTTCTCCTCACTTTTTCTTTTCTTTTTTTGGGATTGTTTATCAATCCTTTCTTTTTTCTCCTTTTTTTTCTTTCTTTTGCTTTCTGTTTTTCTTTTTCAAGTGAGGATTACTAAATCTGGATAGCCTTTAAAAATATTGAACTTCACCCTTCTCACCCTAAATTTGGAACTTACCATAATCATTTACCTTATAGGCATTTCTTTAGCTTATTATGGATTCATCATAGAGTCCTAATCCTTTTCTTTCACATAAAGTTTTAAGATTCTTAATATTTCAAACATACGATCTTTCTTACTTTGGATAGTTGATTGTAGTCCTATTCTCTTATACCAAATATCTTAGCCTATAAAATTACTTTTCATTACCAAAAAATTTCATTAAAGTCCACTAAAGTACTCAAATTAAAAAAAAATACAGTTATCTGAAATTGAGCTCTATCACAGGAAATCATGTTAAAAATTTTGAAAATACTTTTAAATGAGAACAACTAATAGTTAATTATTTCCCTCCCCCAAACTTAAATTTTTGAATATCAATAAGATTAGCATAGGTTGAAAGAAAAGATCTAAACATATATGTAACTCATACCTCAATATGTTGGCCTTTTCATACCTTTGAATTTAGGCAAGTCTTCTTTATAAATTTAGAATAATAGGCCTGAAATACTTAAGAGCATTTCTACACACAAAAATATGTTAGAAATTTGCAAGGTGAAGATGTTTGAAATCTTAAAACATAAAACATCAACTAAACACATAACACATTAACATCCAACTGTTACAATCACAAATTAAACTAATAAACTAAATACATGCAAACTCCACTATCAAATCACATCCATCACAATTCAACATATTACAACTTAAAGTACACAACAAATACATCCAAATACACATTACATCACAAATACTAATCATAGTCTCAAGTACATCACAAATACATCAGAAAAATACTAAATGCAATGAAAATAAAAATACTATACTACTAATCATAATCTGCAAGAGCTCCACCATCATCAAGTTCATCAGACTGGTATGGAGTATACTCTGGGTATGTAGGAAATATAGCACTAATGGCTCCCCTGAGAAATCTCATCTATGCATCATGATAAGCTATATCATACTCTCGCCACCGCACTTGATAATCATCATTTATTTTATTCATTGCTTCTTGTCCCCTACTCGGTATTCAACTTTTCTAACTGATCCATAACATCTTACGGAGTAGGTGCCCTAGATGTAGATGGTCTCTCCAGACTAGAAGAAGGTACATCAGCTTTCTTACTCCATTTCCATCCTACATGGGCTTCATAAGTCTTCAGGTTTAATTTACTGATTGGCTTCAGGGGACTGACTACCTAATCATTCTCTTCAGTTGTTACACCTGACTGAATACACAAGGCATGAATCAGGCTGGGGTGTCCTTGTTCACCTGTAATCTCTCCCTTTGAATTAGTCAAAATACTTTTATGAATGATAGCCCCAATATTTATATTCTTCATATTCTGAATACAGTAATTCAGAACAGCTCTCTCTACTGTAATTTTGTTGTGATGGCTGGTAGGCATAAGTCTTGCAAAAATGAAATAATGTCAGGCTTTCGATATAGAATTCAATGTAGAAAGGGGGAAGTTAACTTTTTGCCTCAGTTTAATCTTCCATGCCCCTTTTCCATTAGTCAAATAATTCATAACATATCAAGTGCCTCATCATTAACAGGAAAATTCTCATATTCACAAGAGAAAGGTTCTCTCAGTCGGTAAAATGCATTAATGCGTGCGGGGGTAAACTCTACCATTTATCCTCTAACAAGTATATATTCGGTTTCGATGTAAAACAGATTATCATAAAATTCATGGACTATCTCTAGCATCGCATCGGCAGAAAAATAACAGAGATTTCCCATTGACGATTTGCAATCAATTCTTTTATCACTCCTCCCAGATTTTCAAAAGCTTTCTCTTGAATGCACTACTTTTGGCTAAGTAAATTACTATAACGGGCGTAAGCTCTAAAACTAACAAATTTCTTCTCATCACACTCAAAATTTCTCTTCTCTTTTGCCATTCTTGGAGTCATTTTTCTAAAAATATCAAAAAAATCCAAATCAATATCAAAATTACAATTTAATAGGCTCAAAAGTAAATTTAAGTAAATAAGAACTTTAATACCATGGAAAATCTCCAAATTTTCTCTAAAAACCTCAAAACTTCGGATCTTCCTAATGTAGGAGATTTTCACATTCAAAATAAAAAAAAATTCGTTTAAATTGAAGCTCTTAACGATAGAAAATGAAATCCAAACTTTTCTGGCCACGAAATCGCTTCAAATCCAAATGCAAGTGAACTCTAGATGTGAAAATCGGCCTTGGCTGGAGGTAAAGACGATGATTTAGGTAAAAATGGTGGGTCCCAGGGTTAAATCGTGAAATTTAAGGGCTTTAAGGCCTTTTATTTGTCGGGCGCGGTCCGACACTGATGACAGCGCCATTCGGCTCTATTTACGCTCAATAGGTCAAACTCTCGACTTTTAGCGCGGTCTAGCACTGGTATCTGTGCCGTTCAGCGCTAGTTCAAAATCTGAGCTTCTAACTTTCTTTTGCAATTTTGATCATTTCAAGCCCGCACCAACGTCTACTTAGTCCATTTAAGCATTGAATAATGTACTAAAGCCATGAAAAAAAATAATTTTTACACCAACAACACAAAAAATCACTTTGATATATATAAAATCCAAATTACAAGCACACATAAGTGACACTAAACTCTACACATCATCAAGCCACAAGACACTAAATTTCTGCGTCGCTCACAACCACGATACACAAATGCTGAAAATTGAACAAGAAAGAAAATTTAAACATAACATTCAAGCAAAGCAAATTAAGTAATAAGTTTAAACACATAAACATATAAATGCAACAAGCAAGTCTCTATTATACGTATCACTCAAGTAATACAGGGCTCTAGTGGAGTCCTGGTTATTGATCCCTAAAATCTAAAGTGATAAGTACAAGTTGACAATGTTTAATGATGCTAAAGGAACTAAGTGTACTAAACTACTTTCTAAACTTCAAAGTAAATTAACTAATTCTAAACTAAGCTTTTGAAATGAAAGGTTCAAATTAGAAAAAGTATCCTTCCCCTTACAATAAGATTATGGTTAGGGAAAGGTTTAGATTGTTGAAAATTGTATTGTGCTAAATATGAGCAATAATATGTTTTACCCTCAATCTAGTGTTATAAATAACATTGGCTAATCCTAGGTTTAGTCCCTAAATTTATGGTTGCGTACGGGAGGATACTGGCTCTCACTCTGGAGCTCCCACTTCCCCCTTGCCTAAGGGCTAAGTCTCACTTTAGTTTCAAAACACTAGGACCAAATTAGGGATTTTAGCTTGTCACCCTAAAATCTCTGATTTTACGCCCTACAAAATATATTTCCCTATTTATTTACACTCAACCCCATAGACTACATTCTCATCCTTGGAATCAAATGTGACTTAACTTTGTTATAGAACGCATAGTCCTTTCGGATCGTATGTTTCACAATAAATTTTAACATTTTAATTGACCAAATCAAAAAGTTAATGAAGTACGAAGTGTAAAATAATCACAAGTATTTAACATTTAAATAACATATCCAGTCTATCTCTTCACTTTACCATATCTCATTGTAGGGAGAAGGATAAAGAAATCTACTCAGATTTCATGGAGAAGATACAACAAAACATGGATTTTATAAATAAGAACAAGTTCATACAACATAGAAAGTAAGAAACACAACTTATCTTAAACTCTTCCCCACGCAAATCCCTTGGAGTTCCTTTGAATCTCTTTCTCTTTACAACACAACTCAATTCTCTCTTAGAAAGGTAAGGAAGAAGAAATCTCTCACTTTCCCTCTTTTCCTACAACTCTATGAGAAATTCACACTCTCTAGACTCTCTCCTTTCACTCCAGGTTGTCTAAACTTATCTAGGCTCTTCTTCTGTCATTTAAGCACTCTATTATAGTGTAGAGACAAATTCTCAAGGGGTAACTCAAGCAACATTCAAAAAATTATCCAAATGCATTGAATAGGCCAAAAATAACCCTCTAACCAATGTTGGCGTCGTTGGCACCGTAATTGGACGCCTCCGGCACCCATCCTTCTATCGAATGCCACCGTTGGCGCCCATCCTAGTTCCATCGGCACCATAGCATGTTCTCAAACTTGCTCTTCTCTGGATGTTGGTGTCGTCGGTGCCCATCCTGAGCATTTTCTGAATATGCTTCATTTAACTCTAAGTTTTATCCTTTTTGCTCCCTTTTTGCTCCAAGTGCCTAAAATCGACATACCTACAACAAAACATTAAAATACCTTTCTTTAAAGTGCATTATCACAAAAAATGAGTATAAAATATATATGAAAAATCAAACATATTTTTGGTGCATCAATTATGTAACGTACCTACTACATTTTAGCGCTGCATGATGTCAATTTACTTTGACCTAATTAAGAAGGGTATAGAAGCTTTTATGGATGACTTTTCAGTGTTTGGCCCTTCATTTGACTCTTGTTTGAATCATTTGTCCTAGTTCGAAGATGCTATGAAGAGACCAACCTTGCTCTCAATTAGGAGAAGTGTCAATTCATGGTTTCTAGAGGTTTTATGTTAGGACATAATATATCTTAAAAAGGCATGGAAGTAAATCCAGCTAAAATTCAAGTTATTGAAAAACTTTCCCCACCTACTACTGTGAGGGGAGTTATAAGATTTCTGGTACATGCAGAATTTTATAGGCGATATATAAAGGATTTCTCTAAAATCATTAAACCTTTATGCTATCTTTTACAAAAGCTGTTTAATTTTGATCATGTTTGCATTTCTTCTTTCAACACCTTAAAGGAAAATTTAGTTACTACTCCTATAATTGTCTCACCCGAATGGGGAAAACCATTTGAGTTAATGCGCGATGCTAATGACTATGCTATTGGGGCAGTGTTAGGAGAACAACACGATAAAATGTTTATAGCTATATACCATGTCAGTAAAACCCTTAATGAATTTCAAAGTAAATATACTACTACAGAGAAGGAGCTTATGGTTATAGTATATTAATTTGATAAATTTAGTCTCTATTTAACTGGAACCAAATGTAATGTTAATACTGACCATTCTGTTATTCGATATATGATATCAAAAAAGGATGTCAAACCAAGGTTGATCAGATGGGTCATGTTACTTGTCGACGTCCAGACCTGTCGTCGTCGTTGCCGCCGTCAATTCTCCCATGTCGTGTCAATTATCGATTCATTGTTGACGAGGAGTCACCACTCTTGTTTATCTATCATATTACCCTAATCTCTAAATTTATTCTCTCATACCAGATAAATGATTTTGAGAGATTCTGAGAAAAAGGAAAAGGGTAATAATAGACAAAAGAGAAATGTAGAAAGATTATGGTGATCATTACAAGGAGAATTCCAAGATGAGGATTCTTGAAGTTCTTATGTAAAGAAGACCACATAGAAGATTTGATAATCAGAGATTTAGATAACGATGCCTATTTTGAGTTCTAATTCTCCTATAGGAGCAAGCTCCCTTAGTTAATTATACATTTGACAGTTATGGCTATTTAAGAAAACTCCTGATTAACACTAACATTCGCTGTCTAAAAATTTTAAGTGTCAAGTCAATGTTCAATCTTAAGGGTAACATGTTTCAAAGTGTCACGTACTACCATAAAGGTTTGTTTTTGTTTTGTTTTGATATCGTTATTTTGTTTTGTTTTTTTTCATGTCATCTCATAATGTCATTCTTTTTTTGTTGGTTTGATTTTGTTATTTTATTTTGTTTTGTTTATGTCAGATTATTTTGATGTCATGTCATTTTATCTTATTAACGTTATTTTTTTTGTTTTGTTTTGTTGATCTTATGTCATTTTATTTTGCTTTATTATCGTTTTGTTTATTTTATGTCATTTTTTTATTCTTTTTTGTTGTGATTTTGGTTTTAAAGTTTATTGTTTCGTCTTCAGAATGTCACCCTGCAAAGCAGAGTTGGCACACCCTAAAAACATGCAAAGTAAATCTAAAACAGAACTTGTCTTTGGTAGTCCTGCAAGAAAAACTGTATCAGAGAAAATGTAAAATTTATTTTTTTAATTGTTGATTTAGTTGGTTAAAATTTAATTTTTAGACAAATCGGTCAAGATGTCCATGGCTCCGTCCTCACAGGGTTGTCAGATGCCTTGATCTACTTAGACCGAAAGGTTTTTAAACCAGGACCAGAAGACTCTTGTCAATAACCACAAATTGCATCGTCCAAGAAATCTTCATAGATCAAAACATATTGTGTTTTAAGTTTCATTTGTTGATCTTTGTTGATTAAGGTTTCATTTAAGTTTTTAATATCTTTCTCACATTTTAAGGTTTGAAACATTTTAAGCTTTTTATTATTTATTAACGAATTAAATTTTGTGATTTTATTTTGAATGACCCAATTAAGATCCCATGATCTTGTCATCCCAGATCATTCACGGTTTAATTAGTCATGAATGACTGGAAGATATTTTGTTAGATATCATGAGTTACCTCCCAAAAAATATCTTCTCAAACCTAGTTGTATTTTGAGTTCAAGTTTAAGTTTTAATGTCTTTTAAAGTGAATTTTATTTGTATTTTTGTCATAAATTGGTAGGACAAATGTGAATTCGAATTACCAATTATTATGTCAACTATGTTGATTTGATTATACTTAAGGTTTAGACACAATTTAGGTTGAACCTAAGGTATGAAATTTAAGTAGAACCTAAAACATGAGGTGTATTAGGTAGAACTTAAGGTTTAATCATACTTAGATTCAATTCAGATAAAATCTAAGGTATGGTTTATTTAGTTTCAATTTAGGTAGAACCTAAATTTAAAATTACTTAGATTCAATTTAAGTAGAACCTAAGATTTGATGTTACTTAGATTCAATTTAGGTGGAACTTAAGGTATGAAATTTAGGTTTAATTTAAGTTGATCTTAAGGTTTAAGTTGTCTTGGATCCAATTTAAATTTAATCCAAGGTATTGATTTTGGTTCAATTTGGATTGAACCTGGTTTAGGTTTACTTAGGTTCAATTTGGATAAAACATAAGGTTTATGTTTGACTTAGGTTCAATATGGGTTGAGCCTAAGATTTAGGTTTGACATAGGTTCAATACGGGTTAAACATAAGATTTAGGTTGATGGATTTGTCTTAATTTGAGTAAAGTTTAATGGGAGTTTAAGTCTAACTTAGGTTAAACTTAAGTAAGTTTAAAGTGAATTAAGCTTAAGTAAGGCTTAATTAGGTTAATTAGGTCTAATTATGGTTGGACCTAATTAAGGTTTAAGGTTAATTAAACCTAATATGAGTAAGGTTTAATTAGATTAATTAGTTATAACTAAAGTTAAACCTAATTATAGTTTAAGGTTAACTAAACCTAATGTAAGTAAGGTTTAACTAGGTTAATTAGATCTGATTAGGGTCAGAACTAATTATAGTTTAAGGTTAATTAAACATATTGTAAGTAAGTTTTAATTAGGTTAATTAAGTCTAGATAGGATTAGACATAATTATAGTTTAGGGTTAAATAAACCTAATGTAAGTAAGGTCAAATTAAATTTAATTAGGTGCTAATTAGAGTTAGACCTAATTATAGTTTAGGGTTAATTAAACGTAATGTGAGTAGGGTTTAATTAGGTTAATTAGAGTCTAATTAGAGTTGAGACCTAATTAGAGTTTAAGGTTAATTAAACCTAATGTGAGTAATGTTTAATAAGGTTAATTAGAGTCCAATTAGGGTTAAACACTAAATATAGTTTAGGTTTAATTAAACCTAATGTAAGGTTTGATTAGGTTAATTAATTCTAGTTAGGGTTAGACCTTATTATAGTTTAGGGTTAATTAAACCTAATGTAAGTAAGGTTTAACTAGAGTTAATTAGGTCGAAAATAGGGGTAGACTTAATTATAGTTTGAGGTTAATTAAACTTAACATGATTAAGGTTTAATTAGGTTAATTAGGTCTAATTAGAGTTAGAACTAATTATAGTTTAAGGTTAATTAAACATAATGTAATTAAGGTTTAATTAGGTTAATTAAGTCTAATAAGGGTTGGACCTAATTATATTTTAAGGTTAATTAAACCTAATGTTAGTAAGGTTTAATTAGGGTTAGACTCTAATTATAGTTCGGGGTTAATTAAAACAAATGTGAGTTTGATTTAATTAAGTTAATTAGATCTAATAAGGGTTAGACCTAATTATAGTTTAAGGTTAATTAAACCTAATGTATATAAGGATTTGGTTAATTAAGTCTAATTAGGGTTAGACCTAATTATAGTCTTGGGTTAATTAAACCTAATGTAAGTAAATTTTAATTAGGTTAATTAGGTCTGATTAGGGTTAAACCTAATTACAGTTTAAGGTTAATTAAACCTAATGTGAGTAGGGTTTAATTAGATTAATTGGATCTAATTAGGGTTAGACCAAATTATAGTTTAAGGTTAATTAAACTTGATGTGAGTAAGGTTTAATTAGGTTAATTAGGTCTAATTAGGGTTAGACCTAATTATAGTTTAAGATTAATTAAACCTGATGAGAGTAAGGTTTAATTAGGTTAATTAGTTCTAATTAGGGTTAGACCTAGTTATAGTTCAGGACTAATTAAACCTAATGTTAGTAGGGTTATTTAGGTTAATTAGGTCTAATTAGGGTTACACCTAATTATAGTTTAAGGTTAATTAAACCTTTGAGTAAGGTTTAATTAGGTTAGTAAGGTCTAACTAGGATTAGACCTACTTATAGTTTAAGGTTAATTAAACCTAATGTGAGTAAGGTTTAATTAGCTTAATTATGTCTAATTACGGTTAGACCTAATTATCGTTTAGGGTTAATTAAACCTAATGTGAGTAAGTTTTAATTAGTTTAATTAGGTCTAATAGTGGTTAGACCTAATTAGAGTTTAATTTGACTTAAAACTAATTTAATTAAGGTTTAAGGAGATTAATTATGTCTAATAGGGCTTAGACCTCATTAGGGTTTAGTTTGATATAAATCTAATGTAATTAAGGTTTAAGGAGGTTAATTAGGTGCTAGTAGGGGTTAGATCTCATTAGGGTTTAACTTTCCTTAAAACTAATGTAATAAAGGTTTAAGGAGATTAATTAGGTTAAATAGGGCTTAGACTTCAATTAGGGTTTAGTGTGACTTAAACTTAATGTAATTAAGGTTTAAGGAGGATAATTAGGTCCATTAGGGGTTAGACCTAATTAGGGTTTAATTTGACCAAAACCTAATGTAATTAAGGTATAAGGAGTTTATGTTGGTCTAATAGGGCTTAGACCTAATTAGGATTTAGTTTGACTTAAACCTAATTAAATTATGGTTTAAGGAGGTTAATTAGGTCTAATAGGGGTTAAACCTAATTTGGGTTTAATTTGAATTAAACCTAATGTCATTAAGGTTTGAGGAGATTAAATAGGTCTAATATGTCTTAAACACTAATTTAGGTTTAGTTTTACTTAAACCTACTCTAATTAAGGTTTAGGGAGGTTAATTAGGTGCAATAGAGGTTAAACCTAACTAGGGTTTAATTTGAATTAAATGTAATGTAATTTAGGTTTAAGGAGATTAATTAGGCCTAATAGGGCTTAGACCTAATTAGGTTTTAGTTTGACTTAAACCTAATGTAATTAAGGTTTAAGAAGGTTAATTAGGTCTAATAAGGGTTAGACCTAATTAGGGTTTAATTTGGCTTAAACCTAGTGTAATTAAGGTTTAAGGAAATTAATTAGGTCTAATAGGGCTTAGACTTAGTTAGGGTTTAGTTTGACTTAAACTTAATGTAATTAAGATTTAAGAAAGTTAATTAGGTCTAATAGGGTTTATACTTAATTAAATTTTAGTTTTGCTTGGGTTCATATAGATTAAACCTAGGCGTCAAAAATTTGATTTGGGTCCATTTGGTTAGACCAAAAGGTTCAGACGTGTGGCTAAGCCCAATTTTGATTGGCTTAGTTTTACCTAGGTTTAGTTTGGAATTAAACCTAAGTAATAGGATTACGTAAATCCTAATGGTCAGTCAAAGCAATCCTTCAATCCTTCAAGCCTAAGTATTTTTTGGGTTATTTATGTAAGTTTAAAATTTAGTATTTTATCCTAAGGAACTAAAATGTCATTTTAAATTTGTCAAAGATTAATAATTGTCATTTTAAGATTTGAATTCATCACCCAAATTTTTCTAACAATTTTTCCAATTTTAATTTCCAATTTTCTGATTTTTATAATTATTTTTGGAAATAATTACAAATTTTGATGAAAATTGATAAATTTGACATTTGAGATTTTTCTTAACCTTGGAAAAATCACAGGGCGTCCTCAAAGGTGAAAAGATCAATCTATGAAAATTTCATGATTTTTGGGTTTATAAATAATTTTTAATAATTAAATTAGGGCTTAAAGTAATTAGTTAAATAAAAATTATTTATAATTTATTAATTTAAGATTTAAGATTTGTAGTTTTCTTCTCATTTTTCTGAATCAAGAGGTATTTTTTGTATTTTTATGATTTTTCTATGTCAAGATATGCATTTTTAAAGATTTCTATATTTAATTAAATAGGAAAATCCTTGTTTTCTTATTTAAATGACACGACGGCTGACTAGATCCTCGGATCCGTTAAACTCACACGCGTCATTATTTGATTGGAGGGAATTTCGATGCGGGCAGCCACGTGGCCCGCGGTTTCATCTTTTTCGTATGGATGAAACTGCGGTCCAGCTAGATCACCGCCGTCCATTTCTAATACATAGCAATGGACGGTATCCGGCACGTCTTCCCAAGCCGTGAAAACCCGTAAACTGTTCATGTTTAGGGCGTAAGATCTCTCTCGAATATTCATGAAAATTCATGGAGATTATTTCAAAATCTTCATCACCTCAAAACGAACATATCCATATGGATATGTTGGTGTGATATGATGATCTTCTTCACAAAGGTTTAAACCCGAGCAAAATTTAGGGTTAAATGTCCATACCTGGACTTGATGAGTTGAATTATCAATCAAACTAGAAAATAACAATTGTGAGGTCCTTACGAAGCTTCTCCTAAGCTCAATTTAGAGTGAATTTAGGTCAGGATATATATCCAAGCCAAAGTGGCCTCACGGTTTCTCTTAACAGTGGGCTAGATCTTGCGGGAAGGTTTGATCTTGATTGGGAACTTCTTCATGGAGCTTAGGAATGGTTTTGGGATAGTTTAATTGAAGGTTTGTAGAGTATTGTGTTATCCCAAAAAGATGTCCTATTTTTATGTTGGGAAATTTGGGCAACTCAATGAGTTCCAGAGACTGAATGTATGAGGAATCGAATGCTCAAGGGATGGGGACAAGTTTGGTTTTGAAAGTTTTAAAGTTTAAGGTCTGTGGCTAGGGTCTTCTCTCCATGGGGGAATCTCAGGTTAGTCTCTTAAATTGCCAAGGAAAGCCATCGATGAGCTCAAACTTAATTGTAGGAGATTGGAGTTGGCTCAAATAAGCTTAGAGAGGATAACAGAGGTTAATTTCAACTCTGTATATCCAACTTCCCTTATTTCTATGGTTCTCCATCATGAGCTCGAAGGTGGTGAAGCTAGATTGCCATGGTTTATTCTCTCCTTATGGGATGGCTCATGAGGTAGATAGAATTTTCAAGATGAGCTGGCTAACCCACTCCACCTAAGCATATAAGTCATGCATTGGATTTAGGGAGGAATGACACATATCCCTTCCTTCATAACGACCTTTGACCTAGGTCAATAATGATGGCTCTTAGGTTTTTAATGTGTTACCTATGTCATGGTAAGCATTAAAGGGTCTTGGATGACTCAATACCCATAGGCCATAGGTTGGATTCAATTTTTAAGTGTATAGTATGGATTTAGGGTTTCCATGGGTTTATATTACCATAGGTTTAAATCATGATTTTAAATTTAAATCTAAGGCCTAATGATCCATAATTTTACTCTCTCTAATTAACTAAATGATTAATTATTTAAGAGAATAAAATTATTTGAGTAAAAGACAAAAATTTGAACAAAATGGTGAATTTGACTAAGTTTGACCAATTGGCCAATTAGGTCTTAAGGTTGACCATGTTGACTCATTTGATCATGTTATAGTTGAGTTAGTCATAGGGTCATTGGATTTTATATTATAGTTTGGTTTGACCATGTTAACCAAGGTTGACCATGATGGTCAAGTTGACCATGATGGTCAAGTTGACCATGTGGTAGTGTCTAGGTAATTGGGTCAACCATAGGGAGTACGATTTACCTCATGATCCATATTGTAGCCATTGGGTCCAAAATTGACCACTTTGACAATGTTTGACCAATTTGGTGTTTGGGTTGACCAAAATGGTCCATATGATGGTCATTGGGTCCAAAATTGACCACTTTGACCAAGTTTGACCAATCTGGTGTTTGGGTTGACCAAATGATCCATATGGTCATCATTGAGTCTAAAATTGATCACTTTTTCCAAGTTTGACCAATTTGGTGTTTGAGTTGAACAAATGGTTCAAATGACCCCAAATTAGGGTTCATTGTCATTTATGTAGTCACCCTAAACTGTCATCAACATTTGGATTTAAAATGGTTCATTAGGGTTTTGCCCTAGATTTAAGGTTAAATAACCGTTGATGAGGTTTAAAGAGTCAATGCTAGTAGACTTTTGTTGACATTTTTTTACAATAGGTCAACCTTTTGACCTAAAATGATAATTTTGGTCAAAATGGTCAATCCAGACCCGATGACCAACCCTGTTGACCCCACAGGTCAACCTTTTTACCCAAAATGACAATTTTTGGTCGAAATGGTCGATCCATACCCTATGACCAACCTGTTGACCCACGGGTCAACCTTTTTATCCAAAATGACAATTTTGGTCAAAATGGTCGATCCGGACACTATGACCCGACCACTGTGACCCCACGGTCAACCTTTTTACCCAAAATGACAATTTTGGTCAAAACGGTCAATCCAGACCCTACGACCAACCATGTTGACCCCACAGGTCAACCTTTTGACCCAATGATAATTTTGGTCAAAATGGTCAATCCATACCCTATGAACAACCCTGTTGACCCCGGAGGTCGACCTTTTGACCCAAAATGACAATTTTGGTCAAAATGGTCGATCCGGACCCGATGACCGACTCCGTTGACCCCATAGGTCAACCTTTTTACCCAAAATGACAATTTTGGTCAAAATGGTCAATACAAACCCTATGACCAACCGTGTTGACCCCACAGGTCAACCTTTTGGCCCAAAATGACAATTTTAGTCAAAATGGTCAATCCAGACCCTATGACCAACCCTGTTGACCCCACAGGTCAATCTTTTGACCCAAAATAACAATCTTCGTCAAAATGGTCAATTCAGACCCTATGACCAACCCTGTTGACCCCACGGTCAACCTTTTGACCCAAAATGACAATTTTGGTCAAAATGGTTAATTCTGACCCAATGACCAACTCTTTTGACCCCATAGGTCAACCTTTTTACCCAAAATGATAATTTTGGTCAAAATGGTCAATCCATACCCTATGAACAACCCTGTTGACCACACAGATCAACCTTTTACCCAAAATGACAATTTTGGTCAAAATGGTCAATCCGGACCGATGACCCGATCCTATTGACGCCATTGCGAGTCGACCTTTCGACCTAAAATGATAATTTTGGTCAAAATAACCAATCCAGATCCAATCACCAGCCTTGTTGACCCTATAGGTCAACAAATGACCTAAAAAGTCAATTTTGAATAAAATGATTAATTTTTGATCAAACAACGAATGACATGTTTAAAACCCCACAATGACAAAAATTAATCAAATTAATTTTAAAAATTATTTTGATTAATTAAATTAACTAATAATTTAATTTTCAAAATTTTAATTAATCAAATGACATGATTAATTAAAATGAAAATTAAATTAAAAGTCATAAAATGGAAAAATCAATTAAATAATTAATTTCAAAATTATTTTGATTAATTAATTGGCTAATGAATTAATTTTCAAAATTTTAATTAATGACATAATTAATTAAAATGAAAAATTAAATTCAAAAGCCATAAAATCACAAAATCCACAAATTGATTAAAAATAATGGAATTAATCAAATAATTAATTCCAAATTTATTTTTAGTTAATTAATTGATCAATAATTTAATTTTTATATTTTAATTAATGACATAATTAATTAAAATGAAAATTAAATTGAAAAGTCATAAAAAGAGACAAAAATCAATTTTAATGACATGGATATTAATCAAATAATTAATTTGTAATTATTTCTAATTAATTATTAATTAATAAAATAATTTCCAATATTTAATTAATGACATAATTAATTAAATATGGAAATTAAAATGAAGAGGGCATTAAGTGGAATTTTTAAAACCTATGACATATGGTTTTCTAAAAATTCTAAAACTCTTTTATGACATCACACACATGACCACATATAGGTTAGACACAACCCATATGACCCATTAAAGAGAAAACAACCCATGAGTCACTCACATTTAACCATGGTAAAGTGCCAATCATGACATGAAAATGAGGTGGCAAAACCATGGTGATTTAACGTGTGAGGTGTCTTGCCATCGTGGCGTTAGTTTAGCCACCTCCCTAGCCATCCGATGGTGAGAAGGCAAAGCTTTAACCATCCTTCACACCATGGTTAAACTCATCATAACATTTTATGAAAAAAATATTAAGAGGGGAGCTAATGTGTCACCACCTCATGAAATGATAAATGAGGTGTTGCAAGGAGAGGGTCTTAACCATTTGAGTCACCATGAACCTCCCACTTAGCCAATGGAATGGAAGCAAAGAGGTTAAAATCCATCATGACAAAATTTAAGCCAAAATTGCCATGAAATGTGCACTTGCTTAAGTGGCAAAATTCTCATGGAAGAAGAAGAGGCGAGGCTTGGTTTACATGGGGGAGGTTGTACTCTGCAGCTCTAACCATACTATGATCAAACCTAAGCCAACCAAGGTTAAACCATAGCCATTCATGGCTATAAAAGCCTCCCATGGCCGAAATTTCCAAGAGAAGAGAATGATCCCATAGAAACCTATAGGCTGCCCAAATCCCTTGGCTCCCAACACAAAATATCTTCCTGGGGACCTCAGCAACCTATTCCAACCAAAACCCAAGCCATAGGGTTAGTCCAATCAAGCCAATTTGGCCAATATTTAAAATCATCCAAAACTAGCCATTTTGCCAAAATTACTCTCCAAGGCTAGCTACAAAACCAAATTGAAGTGACAAGGATCTTCTTTGGGAGTCCTAGAAGCTAACCATCAAGCCTGATCAAGCTCGACAATCGTGTGGCTAAGGTATGGATTTATTTTCTCCAAAATATTTCATATTTAAAATATCATGGGTTAAACTAGCCCATAAATGTATCATCACCGTATAGATACAATCTATACATCCAGATGATTCCATAGGTTCAAAAATCACTCAATTTAGTTGAGAAATGAGTGAGATATTGAGCTTTGAAGTTTAACGGTTCGAAAATTTTCGAATTTAAGAGGGAATTATCTCCACCGTCTGTTCGTGTGTTTTCGAACGGACGGCATTGATCTTTTCATCCGTGTCCGCTGTTCGAATCCGCGCATGGGATCTTCCCGCTCTTCGACGCGTACGAGGACACGCGTCGAAGCCTGGATTTTCCGGGTTGATTTAATCGAGAAAAACCTTAAAAACTTCAAAATTTCATATCTTTTGATCCAGAGGTCATAAAAATAAAATAAAAATACCTCTGGAAAGCTCTTCAAGAGAAAAAAAATTATGAGACCAAAATCATAATTTTATTCTTAGTATTTAATTTTTAATTAATTAAATACTCTTCAGAGTATTTTAATTATTAAAAATTTTTTACAAGTCAGAAAAATATGAAATTTTTAGGGAAGAACCTTTAAGTCCTTAGACACATCTTCTGATTTTTCTAAGGCTAGGATAGTTCTCTAGGATGTGATTTCCTAATTTCCATGATATTTTGTAATTATTTTCAAAAATAATTATAAAATTAGGAAAATTGGAAAATTTAAATGCAAAATGATTGAGAAATTTAGGATGATAGATAACAATCCTAAAACAATAATTCTCGAAGTCATCAAATCAATCTAAAAGACATTTTGAAACAAGTGTTAAGATTTATTAATTTTAAAATTAATAATTAAAAACTTCTTCTTCTCATATTTAATCAATTTCATCATGGATTAAGCAAGTGATGAATCCAAACTTAAATGAACTCGAACTAAACACTAATTAGGTTTAAAGACAACTTAAGCCTAATTAAATCATCAAAACCTTAGGGTTTATGACAAAAATCAAACTCTTTAATTAAGTTTAAAGACATATTAAACTTTATTAATCAAAATCAAACTCTTTAATTAAGTTTAAGGACATATTAAACTTAATTAACCAAAATCAAACTCTTTAATTCAGTTTAAGGACATATTAGACTTAATTAATCAAAATCAAACTTTTAAATAAGTTTAAAGACATATTAAACTTAATTAACCAAAATCAAACTCTTTAATTAAGTTTAAGGACATATTAGACTTTGGGCCGGTTTGAGGCGACTTATTAGGCGCGTTCGGCGTTCCCGCGAACGGGCCTCGCGATGTTTGTTTCGCGCGTTTGGTGCTAGATTATTGATGTCGCGACTTATTTGTATCGCACATTTCTTCGTAATATCGTAACATTGAACTTAAGTCGACAACAAGTACGGTTCGACCTAGCAGACATCCAACCTAAACCCAAACTGTAACGAGTTCAACACATAATGAACTTAAGTTAACCTTAAGTCTGGGTTCAGCCTAACCATCCAAACCCCAAAATCAACATAAATACATTTCAAACATAAATCAACATAGCTGACATAAATTCGACATTTCAAACCAAAATCGACATAGCAAACTATCATTCGACATTTCAAACCAAAATCAACATACTTCACGACATAAAAATTATTTAAATGTAAAATCAACATAACCGACATAAATTCGACATTTCAAACCAAAATACTGATATGGCGAAACATGTGACATAAACTCGACATTTTACGACGTAAATCGACATAACTGAAATAAAATCGACATTTCAAACCAAAATCGACATAACCGACATAAATTCGACATTTCAAATATAAATCAACATAACTGACATAACTTCGACATTTCAAATCAAATCAACATAGCAGACATAAATTTGACGTGTCAAACCAAAATGTTATCATAGGCATAAATTTGACATTTCAAACTAAAAAAATCAACATAACCGACATAAATTTGATATTTTAAACCAAATACGACATTCCAAACATTTCATCAACAAAATCAACATAAGTTTGACATTCTAAACACCTAAATTGCCATAAATTTGACATTCCAAACATAATCGACATAAATTTGACATTGAAACAAAAATTTGACATAAAATTGGCATTTCAAATGCAAATGTAACAAACACCGATATCAATCCAAATATTTTAAACTACATTAACCAACATTCAAGTTAAATCAAAACATCCTACAAGGAGATACGATACAATGAATTTGACACTATTTACGACAATATTTTCTTTGCGGGATGAAGACAAGTTTCGTTTAGATTTCCTTTACATGTTATAGGGTGTGCTAACTCTATTTTGCGGGGACGACATTCTGGACGAACAATGATAAAGAGCAAAACTTTTAGGTTAGCCACAAAACCTAAAACTTTCAATAAAACAACGACATCGACAACAATGACAAAACCCAAAACTTTTAGGTTAGCCACAAAACCTAAAACTTTCGATAAACAAAACAACAAGACATAGAAAACGACACAACACAACGACATTTGGGATTGATAGTGGGTACATCTTTCCTAAAAATAAAAATTTCTAAAAAACTAGTGATCAACATTAATTAGAAGTTTTCTTAGACAATTATAATTGTATAGATGTAATTAACTATATAAACTTGCTTATGGGAGAATTAAAGAACCCATGGCAGAATCTGCGGTTGACATTTCATGATCTTCTTTATATAAAAACTCTAGGATATGGCATTCTAGGATCTTCTTTATAATCACAAATCATTTTCTTTTTCTCTTGTTTTATATTAGCCCTAAATTTATTGATTCAGCATAAGATTCATGAGAATAAGATTGAAATATCAAAGCAGTGTATCCATGACATTGGCATTCCGACATGGTGATCTTGATGGCGTGCCGCCCGGCGCGTGGTCAGACACATCGCCGTAAGAGAAGTTGCTTGAAACTCTTGGGAGATTCTTTCTTCTCATCTTTTGTTATCATTGGTTTTCATTTGACATTTCGTTCTTTGACAAATAAGAACTATAAAACTTTAAAAAATAAACTCCTAGTTTATAAACAAGTCAATAATATTCGTCTTTCTTGAAATTTTAGAAAAGTTGCAATGGATTCTCCAGGAATTCCAGTGGTCTTTTCTTATTTTCAGAACTTCAATATACCAATGGAGGAAGACTTCCTTTTATCGAGTGATTATGGATTGTTTAGTGAAGAGAAAGCAGAATTTTACATTAGATAATCCATATCAAAATGATATGCAATCTTATATCTTTAGCATCGCATCGGCGGAAAAATAACGAGAGATTTCCCATTGACGATTTGCAATCAATTCTTCTATCACTCCTCCCAGATTTTCAAAAGCTTTCTCTTGAATGCACTACTTTTGGCTAAGTAAATTACTATAACGGGCGCATGCTCTAAAACAAACAAATTTCTTCTCATCACACTCAAAATTTCTCCTCTTTTGACATTCTTGGAGTCATTTTTCTAAAAATATCAAAAAAATCCAAATCAATATCAAAATTACAATTTAATAGGCTCAAAAGTAAATTTAAGTAAATAAGAACTTTAATACCATGGAAAATCTCCAATTTTTCTCTAAAAACCTCAAAACTTCGGATCTTCCTAATGTAGGAGATTTTCACATTCAAAATAAAAAAAAATTCGTTTAAATTGAAGCTCTTAACGATAGAAAATGAAATCCAAACTTTTCTGGCCACGAAATCGCTTCAAATCCAAATGCAAGTGAACTCTAGGTGTGAAAATCGGCCTTGGCTGGAGGTAAAGACGATGATTTAGGTAAAAATGGTGGGTCCCAGGGTTAAATCGTGAAATTTGAGAGCTTTAAGGCCTTTTATTTGTCGGGCATGGTCCAGCACTGATACAGCACCATTCGGCTCTATTTCTGCTCAATAGGTCAAACTCTCTGACTTTTAGCGTGGTACAGCAACGGTATACTGTGCCGTTCGGCGCTAGTTCGAAAATCTGAGCTTCTAACTTTCTTTTGCAATTTTGATCATTTCAAGCCCGCACCAACGTCTACTTAGTCCATTTAAGCATTGAATAATGTACTAAAGCCATGAAAAATAATAATTTTTACACCAACAACACAAAAAATCACTTTGATATATATAAAATCCAAATTACAACCACACATAAGTGACACTAAAGTCTATAGATCATCAAGCCACAAAACACTAACTTTCTGCATTGCTCACAACCACGATACACAAATGCTGAAAATTGAACAAGAAAGAAAATTCAAACATAACATTCAAGCAAAGCAAAATAAGTAATAAGTTTAAACACATAAACATATAAATACAACAAGCAAGTCTCTATTATACGTATCACTCAAGTAATACAGGGCTCTAGTGGAGTCCTGGTTATTGAACCCTAAAATCTAAAGTGATAAGCACAAGTTGACAATGTTTAATGATGCTAAAAGAACTAAGTGTACTAAACTACTTTCTAAACTTCAAAGTAAATTAACTAATTCTAAACTAAGCTTTTGAAATGAATGGTTCAAATTAAAAAAAGTATCCCTCCCCTTACAATAAGATTATGGTTAGGGAAAGGTTTAGATTGTTGAAAATTTTATTGTGCTAAACAGGAGCAATAATATGTTTTACCCTCAATCTAGTGTTATAAATAACATTGGCTAATCCTAGGTTTAGTCCCTAAATTTATGGTTTCGCTGGGAGGATACTGGCTCTCACTCTGGAGCTCCCACTTCCCCCTTGCCTAAGGGCTAACTCTCGCTTTAGTTTCTAAACACTAGGACCAAATTAGGGATTTTAGTTTGTCACCCTAAAATCTCTAATTCTACGCCCTACAAAATATATTTCCCTATTTATTTACACTCAACCCCATAGACTACATTCTCATCCTTGGAATCAAATGTGACTTAACTTTGTTATAGAACACATAGTCCTTCCGGATCGTATGTTTCACAATAAATTTTAACATTTTAATTGACCAGATCAAAAAGTAAATGAAGTACGAAGTGTAAAATAATCACAAGTATTTAACATTTAAATAACATATCCAGTCTATCTCTTCACTTTACCATATCTCATTGTAGGGAGAAGGATAAAGAAATCTACTCAGATTTCATGGAGAAGATACGACAAAACATGGATTTTATAAATAAAAACAAGTTGATACAACATAGAAAGTAAGAAACACAACTTATCTTAAACTCTTCCCCACGCAAATCCCTCGAGTTCCTTTGAATCTCTTTCTCTCTTTACAACACAACTCAATTCTCTCTTAGAAATGTAAGGAAGAAGAAATCTCTCACTTTCCCTCTTTTCCTATAACTCTATGAGAAATTCACACTCTCTAGACTCTCTCCTTTCACTCCAGGTTGTCTAAACTTATCTAGGCTCTTCTTCTGTCATTTAAGCACTCTATTATAGTGTAGAGAAAAATTCCCAAGGGGTAACTCAAGCAACATTCAAAAAATTATCCAAATGCATTGAATAAGCCAAAAATAACCATCTAACCATTGTTGGCGTCGTTGGCACTGTAATTGGACGCCGCCGACACCCATCCTTCTATCAAATGCCACCGTTTGCGCCCATCCTAGTTCCATCAGCACCATAGCATGATCTCAAACTTGCTCTTCTCTGGATGTTGGCGTCGTCGGTGCCCATCCTGAGCATTTTCTGAATATGCTTCATTTAACTCCAAATTTTATCCTTTTTGCTCCCTTTTTCCTCCAAGTGCCAAAAATCGACATACCTACAACAAAACATCAAAATACCTTCCTTTAAAGTGCATTATCACCAAAAATGAGTATAAAATATATATGAAAAATCAAACATATTTTTGGTGCTTCAATTATGTAACGTACCTACTACGTTTCAGCGCTGCATGATGTCAATTTACTTTGACCTAATTAAGAAGGGTATAGAAGCTTTTATGGATGACTTTTTAGTGTTTGGCCCTTCATTTGACTCTTTTTTGAATCATTTGTCCTAGTTCGAAGATGCTATGAAGAGACCAACCTGGCTCTCAATTAGGAGAAGTGTCAATTCATGGTTTCTAGAGGTTTTATGTTAGGACATAATATATCTTAAAAAGGCATGGAAGTAAATCCAGCTAAAATTCAAGTTATTGAAAAACTTCCCCCACCTACTAATGTGAGGGGAGTAATAAGATTTCTGGTACATGCAGAATTTTATAGGCGATATACAAAGGATTTCTCTAAAATCATTAAACCTTTATGCTATCTTTTACAAAAGCTGTTTAATTTTGATCATGTTTGCATTTCTTCTTTCAACACCTTAAAGGAAAATTTAGTTACAACTCCTATAATTGTCTCACCCGAATGGGGAAAACCATTTGAGTTAATGCACGATGCTAATGACTATGCTATTGGGGCAATGTTAGGAGAACAACACGATAAAATGTTTATAGCTATATACCATGTCAGTAAAACCCTTAACGAATTTCAAACTAAATATACTACTACAGAGAAGGAGCTTATGGTTATAGTATATTAATTTGATAAATTTAGTCTCTATTTAACTGGAACCAAATGTAATGTTAATACTGACCATTCTGTTATTCGATATAAGATATCAAAAAAGGATGTCAAACCAAGGTTGATCAGACGGGTCATGTTACTTGTCGACGTCCAGACCTGTCGTCGTCGTTGCCGCCGTCAATTCTCCCATGTCGTGTCAATTATCGATTCATTGTTGACGAGGAGTCACCACTCTTGTTTATCTATCATATTACCCTAATCTCTAAATTTATTCTCTCATACCAGATAAATGATTTTGAGAGACTCTGAGAAAAAGGAAAAGGGTAATAATAGAAAAAAGAGAAATGTAGAAAGATTATGGTGATCATTACAAGGAGAATTCCAAGATGAGGATTCTTGAAGTTCTTATGTAAAGAAGACCACATAGAAGATTTGATAATCAGAGATTTAGATAACGATGCCTATTTTGAGTTCTAGTTCTCCTATAGGAGCAAGCTCCCCTAGTTAATTACACATTTGACAGTTATGGCTATTTAACAAAACTCCTGATTAACATTAACATTCGCTGTCTAAAAATTTTAAGTGTCAAGTCAATGTTCAATCTTAAGGGTAACATGTTTCAAAGTGTCACGTACTACCATAAAGGTTTGTTTTTGTTTTGTTTTGATATCGTTATTTTGTTTTATTTTTTTTCATGTCATCTCATAATGTCATTGTTTTTTTGTTGGTTTGATTTTGTTATTTTATTTCGTTTTGTTTATGTCAGATTATTTTGATGTCATGTCATTTTATCTTATTAACGATATTTTTTTGTTTTGTTTTGTTGATATTATGTCATTTTATTCTGCTTTATTATCGTTTTGTTTATTTTATGTCATTTTTTTATTCTTTTTTGTTGTGATTTTGGTTTTAAAGTTTATTATTTCGTCTTCAGAATATCACCCTGCAAAACAGAGTTGGCACGCCCTAAAAACATGCAAAGTAAATCTAAAACAGAACTTGTCTTTGGTAGTCCTGCAAGAAAATTTGTATTAGAGAAAATGTCAAATTTATTTTTTTAATTGTTGATTTAGGTTGTTAAACTTTAATTGTTAGACAATTCGGTCAAGATATCCATGGCTCCGTTCTCACAGGGTTGTCAGATGCCTTGATCTACTTAGACCGAAAGGTTTTTAAACCAGGACCAGAAGACTCTTGTCAATAACCACAAATTGCATCGTCTAAGAAATCTTCATAGATCAAAACATATTGTGTTTTAAGTTGCATTTGTTGATCTTTGTTGATCAAGGTTTCATTTAAGTTTTTAATATCTTTCTCACATTTTAAGGGTTGAAACATTTTAAGATTTTTATTATTTATTAACGAATTAAATTTTGTGATTTTATTTTGAATGACCCAATTAAGATCCCATGATCTTGTCATCCCATATCATTCACGGTTTAATTAGTCATGAATGACTGGAAGATATTTTGTTAGATACCATGGGTTACCTCCCAAAAAATATCTTCTCAAACCTAGTTGTATTTTGAGTTCAAGTTTAAGTTTTAATGTCTTTTAAAATGAATTTTATTTGTATTTTTGTCATAAATTGGTAGGTCAAATGTGAATTCGAATTACCAATTATTATGTCAATTATGTTGATTTGATTATACTTAAGGTTTAGACACAATTTAGGTTGAACCTAAGGTATGAAATTTAAGTAGAACCTAAAACATGAGGTGTATTAGGTAGAACTTAAGGTTTAATCTTACTTAGATTCAATTCAGATAAAATCTAAGGTATGGTTTATTTAGTTTCAATTTAGGTAGAACCTAAATTTAAAATTACTTAGATTCAATTTAAGTAGAACCTAAGATTTGATGTTACTTAGATTCAATTTAGGTGGAACTTAAGGTATGAAATTTAGGTTTAATTTAAGTTGATCTTAAGGTTTAAGTTGTCTTGGATCCAATTTAAATTTAATCCAAGGTATTGATTTTGGTTCAATTTGGATTGAACCTGGTTTAGGTTTACTTAGGTTCAATATGGATTAAACATAAGGTTTATGTTTGACTTAGGTTCAATATGGGTTGAACCTAAGATTTAGGTTTGACATAGGTTCAATACGGGTTAAACATAAGATTTAGGTTGATGGATTTGTCTTAATTTGAGTAAAGTTTAATGGGAGTTTAAGTCTAACTTAGGTTAAACTTAAGTAAGTTTAAAGTGAATTAAGCTTAAGTAAGGCTTAATTAGGTTAATTAGGTCTAATTATGGTTGGACCTAATTAAGGTTTAAGGTTAATTAAACCTAATATGAGTAATGTTTAATTAGATTAATTAGTTATAACGAAAGTTAAACCTAATTATAGTTTAAGGTTAACTAAACCTAATGTAAGTAAGGTTTAACTAGGTTAATTAGATCTGATTAGGGTCAGAACTAATTATAGTTTAAGGTTAATTAAACATATTGTAAGTAAGTTTTAATTAGGTTAATTAAGTCTAGATAGGATTAGACATAATTATAGTTTAGGGTTAAATAAACCTAATGTAAGTAAGGTCAAATTAGGCTAATTAGGTCTAATTAGAGTTAAACCTAATTATAGTTTAGGGTTAATTAAACCTAATGTGAGTAGGGTTTAATTAGGTTAATTAGTTCTAATTAGAGTTAGACCTAATTAGAGTTTAAGGTTAATTAAACCTAATGTGAGTAATGTTTAATAAGGTTAATTAGGTCTAATTAGGGTTAAACCTAAATATAGTTTAGGTTTAATTAAACCTAATGTAAGGTTTGATTAGGTTAATTAATTCTAGTTAGGGTTAGACCTAATTATAGTTTAGGGTTAATTAAACCTAATGTAAGTAAGGTTTAACTAGGTTAATTAGGTCAAAATAGGGTTAGACTTAATTATAGTTTGAGGTTAATTAAACTTAACATGATTAAGGTTTAATTAGGTTAATTAGGTCTAATTAGAGTTAGAACTATATAGTTTAAGGTTAATTAAACATAATGTAATTAAGGTTTAATTAGGTTAATTAGGTCTAATAAGGGTTGGACCTAATTATATTTTAAGGTTAATTAAACCTAATGTTAGTAAGGTTTAATTAGGGTTAGACCAAATTATAGTTCATGGTTAATTAAAACAAATGTGAGTTTGATTTAATTAAGTTAATTAGATCTAATAAGGGTTAGACCTAATTATAGTTTAAGGTTAATTAAACCTAATGTATATAAGGATTTGGTTAATTAAGTCTAATTAGGGTTAGACCTAATTATAGTCTAGGGTTAATTAAACCTAATGTAAGTAAATTTTAATTAGGTTAATTAGGTCTGATTAGGGTTAAACCTAATTACGGTTTAAGGTTAATTAAACCTAATGTGAGTAGGGTTTAATTAGATTAATTGGATCTAATTAGTGGTTAGACCAAATTATAGTTTAAGGTTAATTAAACTCGATGTGAGTAAGGTTTAGTTAGGTTAATTGAGTCTAATTAGGGTTAGACCTAATTATAGTTTAAGATTAATTAAACCTGATGTGAGTAAGGTTTAATTAGGTTAATTAGTTCTAATTAGGGTTAGACCTAGTTATAGTTCAGGACTAATTAAACCTAATGTTAGCAGGGTTATTTAGGTTAATTAGGTCTAATAAGGGTTACACCTAATTATAGTTTAAGGTTAATTAAAACTTTGAGTAAGGCTTAATTAGGTTAGTAAGGTCTAACTAGGATTAGACCTACTTATAGTTTAAGGTTAATTAAACCTAATGTGAGTAAGGTTTAATTAGCTTAATTATGTCTAATTACGGTTAGACCTAATTATCGTTTAGGGTTAATAAACCTAATGTGAGTCAGTTTTAATTAGTTTAATTAGGTCTAATAGTGGTTAGACCTAATTAGAGTTTAATTTGACTTAAAACTAATTTAATTAAGGTTTAAGGAGATTAATTAAGTCTAATAGGGCTTAGACCTCATTAGGGTTTAGTTTGATATAAATCTAATGTAATTAAGGTTTAAGGAGGTTAATTAGGTCTAGTAGGGGTTATATCTATTAGGGTTTAACTTTCCTTAAAACTAATGTAATAAAGGTTTAAGGAGATTAATTAGGTTAAATAGGGCTTAGACCTAATTAGGGTTTAGTGTTACTTAAACTTAATGTAATTAAGGTTTAAGGAGGATAATTAGGTCTATTAGGGGTTAGACCTAATTAGGGTTTAATTTGACCAAAACCTAATGTAATTAAGGTATAAGGAGTTTTTGTTGGTCTAATAGGGCTTAGACCTAATTAGGATTTAGTTTGACTTAAACCTAATTTAATTATGGTTTAAGGAGGTTAATTAGGTCTAATAGGGGTTAGACCTAATTTGGGTTTAATTTGAATTAAACCTAATGTCATTAAGGTTTGAGGAGATTAAATAGGTCTAATATGTCTTAAACCTAATTTAGGTTTAGTTTTACTTAAACCTACTCTAATTAAGGTTTAGGGAGGTTAATTAGGTCTAATAGAGGTTAAACCTAACTAGGGTTTAATTTGAATTAAATGTAATGTAATTTAGGTTTAAGGAGATTAATTAGGCCTAATAGGGCTTAGACCTAATTAGGTTTTAGTTTGACTTAAACCTAATGTAATTAAGGTTTAAGGAGGTTAATTAGGTCTAATAAGGGTTAGACTCAATTAGGGTTTAATTTGGCTTAAACATAGTGTAATTAAGGTTTAAGGAAATTAATTAGGTATAATAAAGATTAGACTTAGTTAGGGTTTAGTTTGACTTAAACTTAATGTAATTAAGGTTTAAGAAAGTTAATTAGGTCTAATAGGGTTTATACCTAATTAAATTTTAGTTTTGGTTGGGTTCATATAGATTAAACTTAGGCGTCCAAAATTTGATTTGGTCCATTAGGTTAGACCGAAAGGTTCAGAC
The DNA here is from genome assembly GCA_022702705.1 of Papilionanthe hookeriana x Papilionanthe teres. NCBI lineage: Eukaryota > Viridiplantae > Streptophyta > Magnoliopsida > Asparagales > Orchidaceae > Papilionanthe > Papilionanthe hookeriana x Papilionanthe teres. The sequence goes on from CM040425.1 coordinate 119,283,029, forward strand.
GTGTGGCTAAGCCCAATTTTGATTGGCTTAGTTTTACCTAGGTTTAATTTGGAATTAAACCTAAGTAATAGGATTACATCAATCCTAATGGTCAGTCAAAGCAATCCTTCAATCCTTCAAGCCTAAGTATTTTTTGGGTTATTTATGTAAGTTTAAAAATTTAGTATTTTATCCTAAGGAACTAAAATGTCATTTTAAATTTCTCAAAGATTAATAATTGTCATTTTAAGATTTGAATTTATCACCTTAAATTTTCTAATCATTTTCCAATTTTAATTTCCAATTTTCTGATTTTTATAATTATTTTTGGAAAGAAATACAAATTTTGATGAAAATTGATAAATCTAACTTTAGAGATTTTTCTTAACCTTGGAAAAATCACAGTGTGTTCCCAAAGGTGAAAAGATCAATCTCTGAAAATTTCATGATTTTTGAATTTATAAATAATTTATAATAATTAAATTAGGGCATAAAGTAATTAGTTAAATAAAAATTATTTATAATTTATTAATTTAAGATTTAAGATTTGTAATTTTCTTCTCATTTTTCTGAATCAAGAGGTATTTTTTGTACTTTTATGATTTTTCTATGTCAAGATAGGCATTTTTAAAGATTTCTATATTTAATTAAATAGGAAAATCCATGTTTTCTTATTTAAATGACACGACGGCTGACTAGATCCTCAAATCTGTTAAACTCACTCGCGTCATTATTTGATTGGAGGGAATTTCCATGAGGGCAGCCACGTGGCCCGCGGTTTCATCTATTTCGTATGGATGAAGCTCGCGGTCTAGCTAGATCACCGCCGTTCATTTCTAATACATAGCAATGGACGGTATCCGGCCGTCTTCCCCAAACCGTGAAAACCCGTAAACTGTTCATGTTTAGGGCGTAAGATCTCTCTCAAATATTCATGAAAATTCATGGAGATTATTTCAAGATCCTCATCACCTCAAAACGAACATATCCATATGGATATGTTGGTGTGATATGATGATCTTCTTCACAAAGGTTTAAACCCGAGCAAAATTTAGGGTTAAATGTCCATACCTGGACTTGATGAGTTGAATTCTCAATCAAACTAGAAAATAACAATTGTGAGGTTCTTACGAAGCTTCTCCTAAGCTCAATTTAGAGTGAATTTAGGTCAGGATATATATCCAAGCCAAAGTGGCCTCACGGTTTCTCTTAACAGTGGGCTAGATCTTGCGGGAAGGTTTGATCTTGATTGGGAACTTCTTCATGGAGCTTATGAATGGTTTTGGGATAGTTTAATTGAAGGTTTGTAGAGTATTGTGTTATGCCAAAAAGATGTCCTATTTTTATGGTGGGAAATTTGGGCAACTCAATGAGTTCCAGAGAATGAATGTATGAGGAATCAAATGCTCAAGGGATGGGGACAAGTTTGGTTTTGAAAGTTTTAAAGTTTAAGGTCTGTGGATAGGGTCTTCTCTCCATGGGGGAATCTCACGTTCGTCTCTTAAATTGCCAAGGAAAGCCATCAATGAGCTCAAACTTAATTGTAGGAGATTGGAGGTGGCTCAGATAAGCTTAGAGAGGATAACAGAGGTTAATTTCAACTTTGTATATCCAACTTCCCTTATTTCTATGGTTCTCCATCATGAGCTCGAAGGTGGTGAAGCTAGATTTCCATGGTTTATTCTCTCCTTATTGGATGGCTCATGCGGTAGATAGAATTTTCAAGATGAGCTGGCTAACCCACTCCACCTAAGCATATAAGTCATGCATTGGATTTAGGGAGGAATGACACATATCCCTTCCTTCATAACGACCTTTGACCTAGGTCAATAATGATGGCTCTTAGGTTTTTAATGGGTTACCTATGTCATGGTAAGCATTAAAGGGTCTTGGATGACTCAATACCCATAGGCCATAGGTTGGATTCAATTTTTAAGTGTAAAGTATGGATTTAGGGTTTCCATGGGTTTATATTACGATAGGTTTAAACCATGATTTTAAATTTAAATCTAAGGCCTAATGATCCATAATTTTACTCTCTCTAATTAACTAAATGATTAATTATTTAAGAGAATAAAATTATTTGAGTAAAAGACAAAATTTTGAACAAAATGGTGAATTTGACCAAGTTTGACCAATTGACCATTTAGGTCTTAAGGTTGACCATGTTGACTTATTTGATCATGTTATAGTTGAGTTAGTCATAGGGTCATTGGATTTGATATTATACTTTGGTTTGACCATGTTAACCAAGGTTGACCATGATGGTCAAGTTGACCATGTGGTAGTGTCTAGGTAATTGGGTCAACCGTAGGGAGTACGATTTACCTCATGATCCATATTGTAGCCATTGGGTCCAAAATTGACCACTTTGACAAAGTTTGACCAATTTGGTGTTTGGGTTGACCAAAATGGTCCATATGGTGGTCATTGAGTCCAAAATTGACCACTTTGACCAAGTTTGACCAATCTGGTGTTTGGGTTGACCAAATGATCCATATGGTCATCATTGAGTCTAAAATTGATCACTTTTACCAAGTTTGACCAATTTGGTGTTTGAGTTGAACAAATGGTTCAAATGACCCCAAATTAGGGTTCATTGAAATTTATGTAGTCACCCTAAACTGTCATCAACATTTGGATTTAAAAAGGTTCATTAGGGTTTTGCCCTCGATTTTAGGGTTAAATAACCCTTGATGAGGTTTAAAGAGTCAATGCTAGTAGACTTTTGTTGACCTTAGTTTTTTACAATAGGTCAACCTTTTGACCTAAAATGACAATTTTGGTCAAAATGGTCAATCCGGACTCGATGACCAACCCCGTTGACCCACGAGTCAACCTTTTTACCCAAAATGACAATTTTGGTCAAAATGGTCAATCCATACCCTATGACCAACCCTGTTGACCCCACAGGTCAACCTTTTTATCCAAAATGACAATTTTGGTCAAAATGGTCAATCCAGACTCTATGACCAACCCTGTTGACCCCACAGGTCAACCTTTTTACCCAAAATGATAATTTTGTTCAAAACGGTCAATCCAAACCCTATGACCAATCCTGTTGACCCCACAGGTCAACCTTTTGACCCAAAATGATAATTTTGGTCAAAATGGTCAATCCATACCCTATGACCAACCCTGTTGACCCCACAAGTCAACCTTTTGACCCAAAATGACAATTTTGGTCAAAATGGTCAATCCAGACCCAATGATCAACTCTGTTGACCCCATAGGTCAGCCTTTTTACCCAAAATGACAATTTTGGTCAAAATGGTCAATACAAACCCTATGACCAACCGTGTTGACCCCACAGGTCAACCTTTTGACCCAAAATGACAATTTTGGTCAAAATAGTCAATCCAGACCCTAGACCAACCCTGTTGACCCCACAGGTCAACCTTTTGACCCAAAATAACAATCTTCGTCAAAATGGTCAATTCAGACCCTATGACCAACCCTGTTGACCCCACGGGTCAACCTTTTGACCCAAAATGACAATTTTGGTCAAAATGGTCAATTCTAACCCAATGACCAACTCTGTTGACCCCATAGGTCAACCTTTTTACCCAAAATGACAATTTTGGTCAAAATGGTCAATCCATACCCTATGAACAACCCTGTTGACCCCACAGATCAACCTTTTACCCAAAATGACAATTTTGGTCAAAATGGTCAATCCAGACCCTATGAACAACCCTGTTGAACCCACAGATCAACCTTTTACCCAAAATGACAATTTTGGTCAAAATGGTCAATCCAGACCCAATGACCAATCCTATTGACGCCACAGGTCAACCTTTTGACCTAAAATGATAATTTTAGTCAAAATAACCAATGTAAATCCAATCATCAACTACTGTTGATTCTATAGTCAACAGATGACCTAAAAAGTCAATTTTGAATAAAATGATCAATTTTTGATCAAACAACCAATGACATGTTTAAAACCCCACAATGACAAAAATTAATCAAATTAATTTAAAAAATTATTTTTATTAATTAAATTGACTAATAATTTAATTTTCAATATTTTAATTAATCAAATGACATGATTAATTAAAATGAAAATTAAATTAAAAGTCATAAAATGGCAAAATCAATTAAATAATTGATTTCAAAATTATTTTGATTAATTAATTGGCTAATGAATTAATTTTCAAAATTTTAATTAATGACATAGTTAATTAAAATGAAAAATTAAATTCAAAAGCCATAAAATCACAAAATCCACAAATTGATTAAAAATAATGGAATTAATCAAATAATTAATTCCAAATTTATTTTTAGTTAATTAATTGATCAATAATTTAATTTTCATATTTTTATTAATGACATAATTAATTAAAATGAAAATTAAATTGAAAAGTCATAAAAAGAGACAAAAATCATTTTTAATGACATGGATATTAATCAAATAATTAATTTGTAATTATTTCTAATTAATTATTAATTAATAAAATAATTTTCAATATTTAATTAATGACATAATTAATTAAATATGGAAATTAAAATGAAGAGGGCATTAAGTGGAATTTTTAAAACCTATGACATATGGTTTTCTAAAAATTCTAAAACTCTTTTATGACATCACACACATGACCTCATATAGGTTAGACACAACCCATATGACCCATTAAAGAGAAAACAACCCATGAATCACTCACATTTAACCATGGTAAAGTGCCATCATGACATGAAAATGAGGTGGCAAAACCATGGTGATTTAACGTGTGAGGTGTATTTCCATCGTGGCGTTAGTTTAGCCACCTCCCTAGCCATCCGATGGTGAGAAGACAAAGCTTTAACCATCCTTTACACCATGATTAAACTCATCATAACATTTTATGAAAAAAATATTAAGAGGGGAGCTAATGTGTCACCACCTCATGAAATGATAAATGAGGTGTTGCAAGGAGAGGGTCTTAACCATTTGAGTCACCATAAACCTCCCACTTAGCCAATGGAATGGAAACAAAGAGGTTAAAATCCATCATGACAAAATTTAAGCCAAAATTGCCATGAAATGTGCACTTGCTTAAGTGGCAAAATTCTCATGGAAGAAGAAGAGGCGAGGCTTGGTTTACATGGGGAAGGTTGTACTCTGCAGCTCTAACCATACTATGATTAAACCTAAGCCAACCAAGGTTAAACCATAGCCATTCATGGCTATATAAGCCTCCCTAGGCCGAAATTTCCAAGAGGAGAGAATGATCCCATAGAAACCTATAGGCTGCCCAAATCCCTTAGCTCCCAACACAAAATATCTTCCTGGGGACCTCAGCAACCTATTCCAACCAAAACCCAAGCCATAGGGTTAGCCCAATCAAGCCAATTTGGCCAATATCCAAAATCAGCCAAAACTAGACATTTTTGCCAAAATTGCTTTCCAAGGCTAGCTACAAAACCAAATTGAAGTGACAAGGATCTTCTTTGGGAGACCTAGAAGCTAACCATCAAGACTGATCAAGCTCGACAATCTTGTGGCTAAGGTATGAAATTATTTTCTCCAAAATATCTCATATTTAAAATATCATGGGTTAAACTAGCCCAGAAATGTATCATCACCGTATAGATACAATCTATACATCCAGATGATTCCATAGGTTTAAAAATCACTCAATTTAGTTGAGAAATGAGTGAGATATTGAGCTTTGAAGTTTAACGGTTTGAAAATTTTCGAATTTAATGGGGAATTATCTCCACTGTCCGTTCCTGTGTTTTCGAACAGATGACGCTGATCTTTTCATCCCGTGTCCGCTGTTCGAATCCGCGCACGGGATCTTCCCGCTCTTCGACGCGTACGAGGACACGCGTCGAAGCCTGGATTTTTCGGGTTGATTTAATCGAGAAAAACCTTAAAAACTTCAAAATTCCATATCTTTTGATCCAGAGGTCATAAAAATAAAATAAAAATACCTCTGGAAAGCTCTTCAAGAGAAAAAAATTATGAGACCAAAATCATAATTTTATTCTCAGTATTTAATTTTTAATTAATTAAATACTCTCTAGAGTATTTTAATTATTAAAAATTATTTACAAGTCAGAAAAATATGAAATTTTTAGGGAAGAACCTTTAAGTCCTTAGACACATCTTATGATTTTTCTAAGGCTAGGATAGTTCTCTAGGATGTGATTTCCTAATTTCCATGATATTTTGTAATTATTTTCAAAAATAATTATAAAATTAGGAAAATTGGAAAATTTAAATGCAAAATGATTGAGAAATTTAGGATGATAGATAACAATCCTAAAACAATAATTCTCAAGTCATCAAATCAATCTAAAAGACATTTTGAAACAAGGTTAAGATTTATTAATTTTAAAATTAATAATTCAAAAACTTCTTCTTCTCATATTTAATCAATTTCATCATGGATTAAGCAAGTGATGAATCCAAACTTAAATGAACTCAAATTAAACACTAATTAGGTTTAAAGACAACTTAAGCCTAATTAAATCATCAAACCTTAGGGTTTATGATAAAAATCAAACTCTTTAATTAAGTTTAAAGACATATTAAACTTAATTAATCAAAATCAAACTCTTTAATTAAGTTTAAGGACATATTAAACTTAATTAACCAAAATTAAACTCTTTAATTCAGTTTAAGGACATATTAGACTTAATTAATCAAAATCAAACTTTTAATTAAGTTTAAGGACATATTAAACTTAATTAACCAAAATCAAACTCTTTAATTAAGTTTAAGGACATATTAGACTTTGGGCCCGTTTGAGGCGACTTATTGGCGCGTTCGGCGTTCCCCGAACGGGCCTCGCGATGTTTGTTTCGCGCGTTTGGGGCTAGATTATTGATGTCGCGGCTTATTTGTTTCGCAAATTTCTTCGTAATATCGTAAGCAGCTCGGAGCCAGCTGTTGACCTCATTTTTGATGAGGTCTTCTCTTCTTCTTTTTAGTACTTAAGATCTAGCCTTAGGCTTTTCCCTTGACTGTCTTAGAGGACTAGAATTGGGACCCACCACTTAGAAATTCAAACAACTTCTTAACTCCCTGCAAACTCTACAAACTTGACTATAGACCCCTAATCACCTAGAGGGTTGAAATCAAATGTGGAAGTTTAAAGGATGAGTTCCTATAGGACTCTTTGGCCTTAGGACTACCTCCGGATGGCTCGGTCTGGTGAAGGGGTTGACTTACACACACACTACACCTATACACTACACTTTCACACACCTCCAAAAAAACACACCCATACCCAACTTGACCTCCCGACTCATAAAGGTGATTCACATGGATGGTCCTTAACCTCTAAGCCCTTGGCAAGAGGTTAGGAACAACATAGTGGATGCCTAAAATGAGTCCCTTCATGGCTCATGTGGACTTGATATGGCTTCATGACTCAACCAAAATGATTTTATTCCACTTACATTCACCCAATCTTCAATTTCCCAAATTTTCAATTTTTGACCCCCGGGACCCTACACCCGCTTAGTCCATCCAAAACCATTGAAACTACCCAAATTTCTCAAAAATTTCCAAATCACCCAAAATTCCCCAAAATCATTTCTAAACATTTCTCTCCACTCAAATTGATCATCCATAGCCAAAAATATCAAAAATTCCAAAAATACCTCCCAATACCCTCCAAATACCCAAAATACCCCCCTTGACCCAAAAATCTAGAAATTCAGAAAATTCCCAGGAAATTCCAGAAAATTTCAAATATTCCCAATTTCATTTTGTTCAACTACACCATAGGCCAATTTTGTCAATTTACCCCACTTTTGTCAAAATCCCCAATTTGACCCATTTTAAACCCAAAGTGAACCCAATGTCAAACCAAACCTACCCAATTGACCCAAATTCTGGTCCAATCCAATTCTAAACTTCAATTCAACAATCCCAACACCAATCTAGACCAAATCCAAGTCCAATTTGATTGAAATTTGGATCCAATTTCACTTTTGGCCTTAAAGCCCTATTTGGACCCATGACCCTAACCTAACCCAAACTCACCCAATTCAACTCCAATTAACCCCAAATCTTTTCTAAATCTTCCTTAACATTCCCACAAATAAAACAGTAACATGATTTGCCCAACATCTAGACCCAAACCCCACTCAAATTCAACCCAAAGCTAAAAGGCCCAATTTTGACCTAAACCCAAACTTAACCCAAATGAGCCCAAACCCTAAAATCAAAGCCCAAACAAACTCAAAACCTCTTTGAAACACTCCCATAAACATTTCCCAACATTAATTTTACATCAATTTCAACCCTAGCCCAACATTGGCCCAAGTTAGCTCAACTTGACCTACATTGGCCCATTCACCAAAGAGTTCCAAATCCAACCCAAAGCTAGCCCAAACACTTCAAGTTTATTCCAAATCATTCATGAAACATTCTTAAACTAAATTCAACACTCATGGAATCCAATCCTTTGTAAAATTTACATCCACCAATTTATTTTCAAACCTAAAGGCCCACTTTCCTAAACCATTCTAAAAGCCCATTTCCACCAAATACAAAAGCCCAAAATTGGCCCTAAAGCCCACATGGCAATTTCTTTTCATCATACCTTTAATTGATATCACCCCTAAGTTTCAAAATCATCATTAAACCATTCCAAATCAAGCTTCATACAAATTCCCATCAAATTACCAAAAATTTCTAAAATCCATTTTCATGAAATTGACCAAGCATTTCCCTAAGCCAAAGACAAGCCATGCAAGCCATAAACAAGCCACATGAAGCCATGGAAGGTTTGACATGTGATCAAGCCATTAATGGCAAAAGGAGGAGCCTCTTTTAAGCCCCCTTAAAAAGGTTTTAACCCTTTTAATGCTTCACCTTAATCCATGATTAATCAAAATATTCATGGATGGTGACTTCTCTACCCTTTCCTAGCCGATTCATCCGATCCTCCCTCGACCCAAATCAGCCATGGGGAGGTGAACCAAGCCCAAAAGGTGGACTTGACCAAATCAAGCCAAAATTAGCTCCTCCCCCATTCCATTTCAATTCAACTCCTTTACACATGTTCATGGCCAATCGATCGCACTAAGCCCCGACCACGACCTCCACGACCTCGAGGGTGACTCGACCCCGGCCGGCCAACCACCACGGCCGTCGGAAACCACCAGGCCGAGAGCTCGCATGTGAGCCCAAACTTGGAATTCTCACCGCTGAGCTGCCCCATCCCCGATGGCCATTGCAGTTGTTCTTCTCTTGCCAAGAGCGGCTGATCCCAAGCCCTAACTCTCCCGGGAGGCCCTCCACCCTCTCCTATTTAAACACCACCCCCTCTCGGCCATGAGAGGTGCTCGAACCGGATCTTACCGAAACCCCGCCAAAATTGTTCCGAACACTCTCCATACTTAGAGCGAGTTGATCCCTAGTGCCGATTTGCCCTAATCCCCATCAACGGAACCCAATTTCTCGACCAAAATTCCACCCAAAACCGGGACACTTCTCCACGGTGGATCAATCCTCAAATTGATTGGTCCTACACCTTCACTGCGACCAAGGGAAGGAGTCCACCAGCAAAAGCCCCCTCTCCGGGCCACCCATCCGTTCCGGACTCCAAGCTTTGTGATCGGGCTTGGTCGAAATCATACCTAGGCGATTCATCGGACCGGGAGACTTCATGCGGAGCTTGTCGGGATCCAATCGAAGGTGACACAACCCTCGGATTGAAGCCACACTTCTCCGAGCAAAGGTGTGAGCTAATTCTTCATCCCGAGCTCGGAGATTCTCCATTTCAAATGCTTTAATTTCAATGCATGATCACCGTATAGATGTATTCTTCTCTTCAAGATGAATCCATAGAGCATAAGAACACGAAAATTCATTGAGTATTGAGTGAGATATTAGGGATTTAGTGTGGAAGGCTCTCGGGTGAGGACGCTTGGGGACGATGAACGGATGCCGTTCATTTAATACACGCGCGAACGGACGGCCAGAATAGCGCCGGATCAAGAGATGGAACGACACAGCGGGGCCCCGGAGCGCTGAGTCAGATGGCGGCGTCGAACCAGAACACGCCGCTTGGCCTTTCGGAGCTGCCGAGGTTGACGCGGCGCCGCGTGGATAAATAGAAAATTAGGGTATTTTTGATTTATTTAATTCCCCTAAACTTCAAAAATCCATAACTTTGTGTACGAAAATTAGAAAAATAAAATAAAAATACCCTCTTGCTCAGTGAACAGAGGAGAATAATGTGGAAAAGAAATTATTTAATTTCATCAAGTATTTTATTTTTAATGATTATTTCCCTTTTGCATTATTTTAATTCTCCATGCATATAGGAAATTCACCATGGCATGAGACCATAGGGCTTTTGAAGCCTCTGAATTTGGGAACATTCCCTAAATTTTCCAAAGTCAGAGGCCATCCCTATGAGGAGTTATTGATTTTTCAAATTCATGTTGATGTTTTAAGTATTTTAATTCTAATAATTAGCATGTTATGAAATAAATTCTAGGAAAATTTGGTGATGTCTCTTATGACCAGAGGACCCTAGGAAAATAGATTTTGGATTAGTTTATTTAAAATAACCCTAATTGGCTTAAACACCCAAAATAGCTCCTTAATTAATTAGAGCTAACCATATATCAAATTGACTTGAAATCAATTCTCCACTGACCTTTAGGATCAGAGGAAACCACCATAAAAATTTGAAGTCAATTGGACTTAGTTAGCCTTACTAAATGGGTTGATTAAGCCATTTAGCCATTTTAAATTTTAAAAATTCATAACTTTCAAAATACCTTTCAAAAATTCACCAAATTGGTTTTGGAGCCTCTCTGATATCAGGGAATTTAAGAAAATTAAAATTTCAATTTTCTAAAAAAGTTGATTTTTTGGTATTATTTTAATATTTTAATTATTAAAAAATAATAAAAATCACAAAAATAATAAAATTCACCAAAATGTCACATTTTGAATTTTAATCACTTATGAACAAACCCCATATTTTTCTTAGGTCTATTTAATGAGATATTAAATTTTAAAGCCCTAGGGTAATTTTAAAATTAAAAAAATGTATTTTCTAGCATTTTCTCTAAAATAATTATAATAAATCAAAGAAAAATTAGAAAATTGTAAAAATTGATTCTCTGATTTCCTTGATATCAGAGAGATTTTTGAAAAATATAAAATTTATTTTCAACCATTATTTTATTTTTAAATTAATTAATACTCCAAAACTTAAAATAATTATAATAAAAATAATATAATTCAAAAAATCACCAAAATTGGTCCAAGTGGTCCTCTAGTCATTAGGAATGTCCCATAATTTTCTTAAGGACAGAAACTTTCCCTTGGTCATATTATTAAATTTTCCTTGGAAATTCCTAATTTCCACCAAAAATAATTACATAAATAAATTAAATACAGAAAAATCACATTTTCTCCTCTCATGTCTTTATTGGCATATGAGTGAAGTTGCATAAAAATTTCAAGTTCATTTAAGCTCAATTTAGTGAGTTATGAAATTAGTAAACTTGAAGGGCAAAATGGTAATTAAAATTTTAACCCTTAATTAAAACTTTAGGTTTAATAAAATTAACAAGTAAAATATTTGATCTTAATCTGATTTGGATGATTGAAATTTAAATAATTAAAGGGTAGAAACCTACTAAAAAATTTAAGATAATTAAAATAAACCTTAATTAAATAATTGATTAAATTTGGAAGAATAATAAAATTGGAATTATTAAAATAGGGATATTATTAGGAAGAGATTTATTCCTTAATTTAAAAATCCCTAAATTAATCATCTCAATAATATTTAATTCCTAATTAAAATGATAATTTAAATTTAAGTTTTAAAATGTTAAAGGACTTAATCATTAAAATTAAATTAAAAAGTTAAATTATTAAACTCTTTTTAAATTTTCAATTAAATTAAAATTAAAAAAAAAATTAAATTAAAGATTAAATTAAATTAAATCAAAAAAATTAAATAAATTAAATAAATTAAATAAATTAAATAAATTAAATAAATTAAATAAATTGAATAAATTAAATAAGTTAAATAAATTAAATTAAATTAAATTAAATTAAAAATAAATCAAATTAAATTAAATTAAAGGAAATTAAATCAAATTAAACTAAATTAATTTAACATCAAATCAAACTTAATTGAATTAAATTAAATTAAATTAAAATTAAAATTAAATTAAATTAAATTAAAGTTAAATTAAATTGAATTAAATAACATTACTTAAGATATGAAGAAATTAAACATAAAGTAACTTGAACACTATTCCAAATTTAAACCCATTAACTTAAATTAAATCATTTGAACACCAACTTGCCCTTGAAAGCTTTGGTTGTCATAACTCCTAAATAGAACGTTAAATGAAATGTTACTTCATCTATAGGATATTCAAATGTCCTAGTTCATCGAGCAAGATAATAATGAAACTTGAATCCTTGGACGATTACTTCACTCGATCAATTAAATTCATTTGGACTTAAAACAATCCTAAGCAAGTATTGAAAAGATGTTTAAGATTCTTCTTAAGCACTTTCTCAATATGATAGGATACTTATAAGAACAATTGAACTTAATTGTTCTTTGATGAAGAAAATCGTCCTCAAACCAAAACACAAGAACCTAGACATCATAGGAAATGACTAGCTATAGAATTAGGAACTTGGTAGAAAACCGTAACCCTTCCCTTAGCTTTACCTAGGAACTTGCTTAAATATTCTAATTGTGTTTTAAGTGCAGCTTGGGATGACGGGAAGACCCTCTAGGTACGCTTTTATTTTATTGCAATTTACTTTATTGCAATTTATTTAATCGCATCGCACTTACTTTTATTGCATGATAAACAACTGTTGCATGAAAACCCACACCTTTAGGATAGTCCTTAAAACTGAAACCAAAACTAAATTAAAAGTCATTGCAAGATAAAATTCACCGCCACAACATTTCAAAATATAAAACAACTCAAAATTTAATCACAAACGAACACAAAACTACAATTACAACTAAATTAAAACGTCATGTTGGATGATCGGGAATACCTCGGATGATGTAACCTACGTGTTGCTAACGGGATTTCCCACGGTCTAAATGAAAGTGTGGAACTCATTCGATCGAGTTTAGCAAATTCATCCGGACTAAGTGAATCCGATAAAAATAACGATGCGGAAGGATGGAACCGTGGGATCTTAACCGGTGTCGTTATAATCAACTTTAAGATTTGTTTTAATTAAAACACAAAAACACTTGGAAATTAAGATTTTCTCTAAACCAAAACACTTTTCTCATCTCCTCGATTTATGACTTCTAAAACTAAACCTCTGCAACAACAAGGAGCTTGGAGCATGGTGGGCAGCACGACCATCGTCGTCAGCAAAACTTGAATCTACATCAGCTAAACCTTCTTAGAATTAAATAACCAATCCATAGGACTTCGAGGTAGTTTTCCTAGTGCAACATAAATCCTCAACCTTTTGTTAGGCATTTGCATTGCAAATTAAGCCCTAACCGGACTTAGGATTCCGAGGTAGTCGTTCGGTACGACATAAACCCTCATAACTTCAAGGCTATTTGTGTGATTCTATCATATGAATATAAGTCCAAATTAACTAAAATTGGCAAGATCAAAACATTAAATAAATATTAGGACTTTCCTAAATCCAAGCCAAACAATAGGATAGTCGGGGAATTGCCGAAGTTCGCTTCGAATCTGTGATTTCTCCTACCTTTCTTCCTTTGAATTCCCAAAACAAAATGTTCCAAATTTGATCCATTCCCTATTGAAATTCCAAAATTCAATCCTTTGAAAACTTAAACTTTGAAATTCTTGAGAGCAGAATATTGAATATTATCGAGAGTTTTCTTAGGTGATTCCCGTCACTTAAGATGTAATTAACTATAGGGGCTTGCCCTTATAGGGAATTTTAAAGAACCCAGGTAATATAAACCCTGTTTAGTGCTTTCATATTAAGCAGGGGAATTTGTCGGCTTATAAAATTGGTTCGCAGACCAAACGGATGTCACAGATCTTCTAGTTTATTTAATCGAGCCCCATCGTCAAGCAGTGTGCCTATTCTTCGGGATAGATACACGGTTTGTGGTACGGTGCTCGTTTATATAAACTATTTGGGATGTGAGATCGGTTTGATTTCATATCTTAAAATCTTCAAATTTAAAATTATTTTCAAAATCAAATACTACTTTTCAAATTATTTATTTAAATTAAATTAAAAAAATTCGCCGACAATTTCTGTTAGGCGACCCCTCTTTTTAAAATACAACACACTTAACCTAAAAATATGCCGACACCAGCGTCCCGCTTATCTGCTCTGCGTTAGGTCAAAAATTCCATCGGAGCCCTCGTCCTTCGCTCGTCATCTCTCGCCCTCACCTCACACCTCCGGCTTTGCTTCTACTGAGGTCGTCACCGAACGCCTCGCAGGTCTATCTCCTTCATTCGAACGCATCTCCTTCTTGTCTACTAGAGATTGTTACCTCACCTCACAACTCCATATCCTCCGCTCGATCTCCTCTCCATCTCCTACGATCGTCGCCTCACTTCGCAGCTACGATTCCAAGTCCCGTTAGGTATTTTTCACCTCGCCTCACATTATACTGAAGGGAATTCGGTTGTATGTATATAAATGCCTGTGTTTTGGACTATCTCCATCTTGCTTATCATGCTCATAAAGTAGTTTAAGATATATGCATCAATTTTTTTTCTTAAACCATTAAGAAATGTGCTAATTCATTTATAGATGTCATATACCATTTATTCTCTTTGAGCAGAAGCATATATTTCTAATTAATGGTTATATTTTTTCTACTAGAAGTTCAAAATAGAAAGGAATTTGATTTTAACTTGTCCTTCATCCTTCCTCGAGCAAAGCCTTGTCTTTGATTTGAACTTGTTGAGGGATCAAATACTCTTTGCTATCAGGGCAGTTTGTTCATTTATCCAGCAACAACTACAAACAAGCTGTTCTAAATAAGCTCCCACAGACAACAAACCAGCTTTTCCTGATAATCTGCAGATTATCAGATTATCAGAATAATCTGCTTATCAGCAGATTATAAATAATTAACAGCTTCCCCAAACAGACTCTTAATTAATCAAAATCAAAACTTTTAATTAAGTTTAAGGACATATTAAACTTAATTAACCTATTAAACCTAAGGGTTTAATTCAAAATAAAAACTCTTTAATTAAGTTTAAGGACATTAAACTTAATTAATCAAAATCAAAATCTTTAATTAAGTTTAAGGACATATTAAACTTAATTAACCAAAATCAAAACCCTTTAATTAAGTTTAAGGACATATTAGACTTAATTAATCAAAATCAAACCTTTTAATTAAGTTTAAGGACATATTAAACTTAATTAACCCATTAAACCTTAGGGTTTAATTCAAAATCAAAACACTTTAATTAAGTTTAAGGACATATTAAACTTAATTAATCAAAATTAAACTCTTTAATTAAGTTTAAGGACATATTAAACTTAATTAATCAAAATCAAAACCCTTTAATTAAGTTTAAGGACATATTAGACTTAATTAATCAAAACCAAATATTTTAATTAAGTTTAAGGACATATTAGACTTAATTAACCAAAATCAAACTCTTTAATTAAGTTTAAGGACATATTAAACTTAATTATTCAAAATCAAAACCCTTTAATTATGTTTAATGACATATTAGACTAAATTAATCAAAATCAAACCTTTTAATTAAGTTTAAGGACATATTAAACATGATTAACCAAAATCAAACCCTTTTAATTAAGTTTAAGGACATATTAGACTTAATAATCAAAAACCAATCATTTAATTATGTTTAAGGACATATTAAACTTAATTAATCTCCTTAAACATTAGGTTTAATCAAACCTAAACCCTAATTAGGTCTAACCTATTAGACCTAATTAAACTTTAACTAACTAAGGTTTAATCAAACATAAACCCTAATTAGGTCTAACCTATTAGACCTAATTAAACCATTAAACCTTAACTAACTAAGGTTTAATCAAACCTAAACCCTAATTAGGTAACTAAGAAATGTTTAATCAAACATAAACCCTAATTAGGTCTAACCTATTAGACCTAATTAAACCATTAAACCTTAACTAACAAAGGTTTAATCAAACATAAACCCTAATTAGGTCTAACCCATTAGACCTAATTAAACCATTAAACCTCAACTAACTAAGGTTTAATCAAACATAAACCCTAATTAGGTTTAAGCCATTATACCTAATTAAATCATTAAACCTTAACTAACTAAGGTTTAATCATATCCAAACACAAAATAAACTTAACTTAGGTTCAACACAACATGAACCCAAGTTCAACCTTTAACTTAGATTCAACACGACATGAACCCAAGTTCAACCTTTAACTTAGGTTCAACACGACTTGACCCCAAGTTCAAACCTTAACTTAAGTTCAACCCATATTGAACTTAAGTCAACCTTAAGTCTAGGTTCAACCTAACTTGAACCTAACTCAACCTAAACCCAAACCTTAACTTGAGTTCAACACATATTGAACTTAAGTTAACCTTAAGTCTAGGTTCAACCTAACTTAATCCAAACCCAAATCCAACATAAACTCGACATTTCAAACATAAATCAACATAACCGACATAAATTCGACATTTCAAACCAAAATCGACATAACCGACATAAATTCGACATTTCAAACCAAAATCAACATAACTGACATAAATTCAACATTTTAAATGTAAATCAACATAACCGACATAAATTCGACATTTCAAACCAAAATCAATGTAAATCAACATAACCGACATAAACTCGACATTTCAAACGTAAATCAACATAACCGACAAAAATCGACATTTCAAACCAAAATCGACATAACCGACATAAATTCGACATTTCAAATATAAATCAACATAACTGACATAACTTCGACATTTCAAATCAAAATCAACATAACCGACATAAATTTGACGTGTCAAACCAAAATCGGCATAACCGGCATAAATTTGACATTTCAAACTAAAATCAACATAACCGACATAAATTTGATATTTTAAACCAAATACGACATTCCAAACATTTCATCGACAAAATCAACATAAGTTTGACATTCTAAACACCTAAATTGCCATAAATTTGACATTCCAAACATAATCGACATAAATTTGACATTTCAAACAAAATTTGACATAAAATTGGCATTTCAAATGCAAATGTGACAAACACCGATATCAATCCAAATATTTCAAACTACATTAACCAACATTCAAGTTAAATCAAAACATCCTACAAAATTCTGATACAATGAATTTGACACTATTTCTGACAATATTTTCTTTGCAGGATGAAGACAAGTTTCGTTTAGATTTCCTTTACATGTTATAGGGTGTGCTAACTCTATTTTGCAGGACGACATTCTGGACGAACAATGATAAAACCAAAACTTTTAGGTTAGCCACAAAACCTAAAACTTTCAATAAAACAACGACATCGACAACAATGACAAAACCCAAAACTTTTAGGTTAGCCACAAAACCTAAAACTTTCGATAAACAAAACAACAAGACATGAAAACGACACAACACAACGACATTTGGGATTGATAGTGGGTACATCTTTCCTAAAAATAAAAATTTCTAAAAAACTAGTGATCAACATTAATTAGAAGTTTTCTTAGACAATTATAAATTGTATAAGATGTAATTAACTATATAAGCTTGCTTCTATAGGAGAATTAAAGAACCCATGGCAGAATCTCTGGTTGACATTTCATGATCTTCTTTATATAAAAACTCTAGGATATGGCATTCTAGGATCTTCTTTATAATCACAAATCATTTTCTTTTTCTCTGTTTTATATTAGCCCTAAATTTATTGATTCCTTTATAAGATTCATAGAAATAAGATTAGGGAAATATCAAAACAGAGTGTCGACTCCATGACATTGACATTCCGACATCGATGATCTTGATGGCGATGCCGCCCGAGCGGCGATGGTCCGACCTGCATCGCCATCAAGAGAAATTTGGCGACTCCACTGGGGAGATTCTTTCTTCTCATCTTTTGTTATCATTGGTTTTCATTTGACATTTCGTTCTTTGACAAATAAGAACTACAAAACTTTAAAAAAAAATAAACTCCTAGTTTATAAACAAGTCAATAATATTCGTCTTTCTTGAAATTTTAGAAAAGTTGCAATGGATTCTCCGAATTCAGTCTTTTCTTATTTTCAAGACTTCAATATACCAATGGAGGAAGACTTTCCCTTTTATCAGAGTGATTATGGATTGTTTAGTGAAACAGAATTTACATTAGATAATCCATATCAAAATGATATGCAATCTTCTGAAGAATTTGACCTGCAACCTTATCAAGACTTTCTGAATTTTACAGAGGATCCACTTGAGTATATACCTGAAGATCCTTATATTCTTGAAGAAATGAAAAGAAAAATTGATGACAAAGGAAAACAAATTTATGATGAGGATGATGTTCCGCCACCATCCATATATGAAGTTGGATTATGTTCCAAAAACATTCACAAAAATAAGGCTCATCCGCTTAAAAAAAAGAAAAGGTGGAATGAGAATAATAACTTTGAAACACCTAAATTTGAACAAAGTGTTTTCGGAAATCCTTCCTTTTTAGAAGAAAATCGGTATATCCCGATTCCTGTTGAATATACTGACAATTTCTTTCAACCTAAGAGTTCTCGCTCAATTCATGCTATACATTCAGTGTTTAAAAGACTAGCATGAAAAGATAAATGTTCAATTTCCTGATTGTTGAACAAAATGGGATGTGTAGTCTCCAAAACAATGAAAAGGAGAATTCTAGCAATATAAGATTTTGTTTATGAAGAAACAAGTTATCAATCTCCGACAAAAGATCAATGTACTCGAGTGCCTATAAAGTTTCGACTAGGGCCAAGGATGAAAAATGTGACAATTACAAAAGACAAAGCCAAATATGACAAACTGAAGTTTGAATTGGAAGATACATCCACTAAAATGATAGATTTAGTTTATATGCTACAAAATGCAGATTATCCATATGATGACACACCTCCTAGTGGATCTCGTCCCATACTAAAAGACAATGTATGGAAACGAAGATCGTCTGAACGAAATTCAGATGCTACAAGCACCCCTGCAGACAGTTTACAAGAAGGAACTTTTAAAGAAAATCTTGTAAAATCATTTGAAGAAAGATTGAAAAACTTAAAAATTGATATCAAACAATTCTCGGTGCGAGTAAAGAAAAAAACTTCTGACAGCTCAAATGAAAACGTTGCCAGTATTAATGTGAAAGAAACACGATCTACTTCCTTAGTACAAGAACTAAATGAAGAAGATGCAACGAATGAATTACGAGAAATTATAAGACAGTGAGACGAGCAAATCAGTCCTCTTGAACAAAAAATGGAAGAGTTGGTAGCAGCTTTGCAAAATCCACCAACAAATCCATCACCGACCATTGAAATTGTTAGGCCAGAGGTTGTCCACATTTTAGAAGACAAAGGAGATCCAATAGACGTTGAAGAAAGCACTCAAAAGAAAAAGGATTCCCCTCATAGCGGAATTCAAAAAAAGATATCACACAACTTGTAGAATAAAAGATAAAAGAAACAATGGCTCAGGTAAAGGCGGATCACTAATTCAAAAGGGTAGACCATATCCAGAGGAATTTGATTCTGTCCAATACCCTAAAGGTTTTGTTCCTCCTGTCTTCAAAATGTTTGATGGAACAGGTAATCCCCGATAACATCTAGCACATTTCAGAGCGAGCTGCTATATTTCAAGGGGGAAGTGATGCTCTTCTATTCTGACAATTTGTTAACAGTCTCACGGGAATTGCCTTTGCCTGGTATGCGGAACTTCCTAATGGGTCTGTTAAAACTTTTCTAGAGCTTGAAAGTCTCTTCATTCAAAGATTTGCTGGAGCTTAACATCACACTACAATTGGTGATCTTGTAGTGGAAAAACATAAAACAGGCGAAAGCTTAGTGGATTACATTTTGTGCTGGAGAAATCTCAGCATGAAATGTGAACCACAACTTCAAGAACAACATGTCATTGAAATCCTGCTTAAAAATATTCATGGTCCTATAGCATTTATACTTAAAGGATTTACAAAAAAAAGTTTTGAAAAATTGCTCAGCAAAGCTGCCAATCTTCAGGAAGAGGCTAAGCAGATGAGTGTAACGGAAAAGACTAAAAAGACAAAGACTGTCAATAAATTTGAAAAGAGACCGGGAATGTTGTGGAAAAAGGCAAACAAGTGATGTAGGTTCAACCTGATCAAAAGAAACAACACCAGAATCCATCGACATCACAGACATCGCCTCAATTACAACTTCAACAACCAATCCCAACACTGACAAACAAAAGAACAATGGCTAAAAGAATGAATAATGAATATTCATTTAAAACGGAAGCCGTCGGCAAAATATTTCGTAGCTTGCTTAAAATACCCAAATTTAAGCTACCAGAAGCTAAAAGGCCACCAGAAGTCGACATGAAGGACAATCCAATTATTGTCCTTACAATAGAATTCCTAGACACAAGATTGAAGAATGTTTTGTCTTCAAAGACTGGTTAGAGCGCAACTGTAAACAAGGAAATATAGTAATTCTGAAAGAATATTTGAAAGAACCTGACAAAGGTTCAATCAATATGATTTCAGTGGAAAAATTCAAATCCGAGAACAAGAATAAAGACAACACTGTTCGAGGTAAATCTTCTGAGGAGATCCTTACTGAATATCAGGTTACCAAGCCTCCCAAGAAGGAAAAGAGAAAGAAAAACAAAGAACCAAAAAGAACCAAAGGTCTTCTAGATATAGGGGCTGCAATTCCTCTTATACCTTCTCTTTCTTATGTTTCCCCATCTTCTACTAGGATAGTTATATCGGATGAAGAACAAAAAATCCTTGAACCGATGACTTGTATGACTTCCTTTTTTCTCCTACTGTGAATAATAATAATTCCAGTTCTGCTTACATTTTGTCTATTTTGGGTGATGCTTTTAAAAATGATCATTCAAATCCTAATCCCATAGACAATGCTCAAATCGTATATGATTTTGATCAATCTAATGACAATCGAAATGACAAAACATTGATGAAAATTCTGACAACGATAAGGATGAAAATGACACTGCTACGCTTCAATTACAAGGAACTCTGATTTCCATAGAATTGAAATCTTCAGACTCGGAGACAAAAGAGTCAGATAACCAATTTGAAATCAATTTAAGAAGTGGAAAGATTCTACCCCCACAGTGACTCCACAAGAAAAAGAAAAACATATAGTCACATCTGAGAAGATCTCTCCTCCAACACATCCACAACTTCATTGAAAGAGATAAGGATGATCTTCACAACAAAGTGGACTATAACGTATTAGCTCATTTGAGGAAATTACCAGCAAAATTGAGCATTTATGATGCTCTTATGCTCTCCAAAGAAATGAGAGAGTCATTGATAAAAGCCCTTCTAGACCCCGACATTTGCTTAGCTCAACTTGCTATTATTACTCAAAGTGAAGCTTGTTCATTAGAAGAATCAATGAAGATTACCTTCTCTGACAATGACTTGTTGCTTGGAATGACTGAACACAATCGTTCACTGTATATCACAGTAAACATAAATGACACGACACTTTCAAGGGTTCTTATTGACCCAGGTGCCTCAATTAACATTATGAATTTGAGAATTCTTGCATACCTATATATTGATGCCTCTCAACTATCAAGAGATACAATGATGTTACGAGGATTCAATCAGTAAGGAGAACGAGCTCTTGGATCGATAACATTGCTCTTAAAGATAGCTAACTGGATGACAACTGCAAAATTTCATATCATTGATTCAGATACTTCTTTCAATGCCTTACTCAGCAGACCATGGCTTCACGAACATAAAATGGTTCCTTCTTCGCTGCATCAGCACATAAAATATCTACAAAAAGGACAAGAATGTCGTATTGTAGGAGATTTGCAATCGTTTTCAATCCACGAAATCGGTATACATGAAGATGCAGCATATTAAACTCCTATAAAGAAAACAAAATTCTCTAAAGACACAATGGTGGATATGAAAAAAAAAGACAAAGAAAAGAAAATAAATGAAAAAGATCATTCTTCTTCGACAAAGACAAGAGGAACTAATTCCCGTGAAACTCATACTCGAGGCCGAGGCCGAGGACGAGGACGAGGGAAAGAAGATCCAATTGTCACAATGAAGAAACCGCTGGAATTTAAAATCCACCTAGACTCTGAAAAAGAAATGACATCTGTGGTTTTATAGGAACCTCAATTCAAAATATCTTTAGAAGAAGAAGACAAAGAAAGATAACTTGAATCTATGTATGGCAAATCAATCATTCTATACATTCTATGACTCTGACTTCAATCTCCATTGCTAAGATTGAGAATCTAGCAGTCAAAGAAGTATGTAGTGATGACAAAAAGCCAATTAAGTTTAGAATTGGCTCTACTTCTTCTAGTACTGAAACTGATGTAAAAATAGAAGATGTAAATCTTTCAAAATCAATGAAAATTCCTTTTGCGTTGTACTCTCCTTGGGCACAAAAATTTATTCAAAATAGTTTAATGCTCAAACAATGGTCTTTGAAACAACCACATTTCATTGAACAAATGTGGAATAATAATAAACGAAATCCTAACTCTAAAGAAGGTTTTGGATTTGGTACTCTGGAACCACTAGATGACACAGAATTTTGCCTAGTCGTCACTGAAGAACGGATACCTGATCTTCCAATTGAAGATGCTCCTCCAGAATTGGAAGAAGAAATTAAATCGACAATTGATGAACTAAAAGAAATAAATTTAGGAACTGATGAAAATTCAAAACCAACTTTCATTAGTTCATTCCTTAATGATGAGGAAGCAAAATACATAATTCAATTGTTGACAAAATACAAAGACTGCTTTGCTTGGACTTATGACGAGATGCCTGACTTATCTCCAGAAGTCGCAGTCCATAAACTTGGGATAAATCAAATCACAATCCCTGTTAAACAAGCTCCAAGAAGGATTCGTGTTGAAATAGATCAACAAGTCATTGCAGAAGTCAAGAAATTGATAGAAGCCAACTTCATACGAGAAGAAAATTATCCTACATGGTTGGCCAATGTGGTGTCAGTTAAAAAGAAAACTGGTCAGATAAGGGTCTGCATAGAATTCAGGGATCTTAACAAAGCATGTCCAAAAGATGAATTCCCTTTACCAATTCCTGAATTAATGGTTGATATATCATTGAAACATGCAATATTTTCCTTTATGGATGGATCATCAGGATACAATCAAATAAAAATATTTTCAGAGGATGAAGCGAATACAGCTTTCCGGACACCCATGGGGATATATTACTATAAGGTTATGCCATTTGGACTAAAAAATGTCGGTGCAACCTATCAAAGAGCCATGACACGGATCTTCGATGAATTAATTCACAATCAGGTCGAATGTTATGTGGATGATCTGGTTGTCAACAATAAACAAAAATATGATCACATATATGATTTGAGATTGTCTTTGAACGAATACGACAATACAATCTTAAAATGAACCCCTTAAAGTGCACTTTCGGTGTCACTTCAGGAAAATTTTTTGGATTTATGGTTCAACATCGTGGGATAAAAATTAATCCTCTTAAAATTGAAGCTATCCTAAATATGCCTCATCCTAAAAATCTAACTCAATTGAGATCCTTTCAAGGAAAGTTAGCATATATATGATGTTTCATTTCCAATCTATCAGGCAGGTGTCAGCCTCTTATTGCCCTTACCAAAAAAGATACCAAATTTGTATGGGATGAAAAATGCCAACACGCCTTTGAAAACATCAAATAATATTTGACAACCCCTCCTGTCTTAGCAGCCCCTGTATTAGGAAGACCTCTTATCCTTTACACCGCGGCGTTGGATAATTCCCTTGGAGCATTATTAGCCCAAGTAAATGACGAGGGAAAAGAAAATACATTATACTATTTAAGCTGTTGTCTGGTTCCGATAGAAATAAAATACCAGACAATCGAGAAGCATTGCTTAGCCTTGATTTTTCGCAGTTCAAAAACTAAGGCACTATATGCTTTCTCATAAAGTAACTCTTATTTCAAGAGTTAAACTACTATATACTTAATGACACAACAGACACTTTCTGGGAGATTAGCAAGATGGGCAATGATCTTACTCCAATTCGACATAACATTTGTATCATTACGTGTTGTCAAAGGACAAATCTTGGCAGACTTCTTAGCAGCACATCCAATTCCAACTGAATCACCTCTCAATGATGATTTACCCGATGAACAAATATCAGAAATAAAAGATTTCAATGAACAACAATGGGAACTCAATTTTGACGAAGCATCATCTGCATGGAAAGATAAAGAAAAACAGACAATTATACCGGGCAAAGCTGGAGTAGGATTGATTTTCATCACTCCAGACAAAACGATGATGCCTTTTTCCTATCATTTGATAGAACCATGCACAAATAATAAAGCCGAATATGAAGCGCTCATAACCAGTCTAGAATTGACAATACTAATGGAAATTAAAAATATTGACATCTATAGAGATTCCCAATTGATTATCAATCAAATCGCTGGCAAATACAAGATTTTGAAACCACGACTAGAACAGTATTCTCGTTACACTCTGAAACTGCTTCATCAAATTCCTGATGTAACATTTTTCTTAATCTCAAGAAGAGACAACTCTTTAGTGGATGGTTTGACAAAACTTGCAAAGGAGTTTGCTTGTCCAGAAGAAGACGACATACTGATTTCTATAAGAGGACGACAAGTTCTTTCTCAAACTGACATGGATAATCTGCATAAAATTTGTGACAATGACAATAAATGATGAAAAGGATGATTGGCGACAACCAATTATTCAATATTTACAAACTGGAAGGTTACCCGAAAACACTTCTATTGCCACTCAAATTAGACATAGAGCATTATCATATGCTCTAATAAAAGATGTCCTTTATAAACGATCTTTTGATCAAATGTGGTTAAGATGCTTAAACCAAGTTGAAGCTCAAGTGATTGTTAAGGAGTTCCATTCAGGTTTATGTGGTGCACATCAATCTGGACCTAAAATGAAAATGAAAATAAAAAGGATGGGTTATTATTGGCCGACAATGATGACCGATTGTCTTGACATTGCAAAGAAATGTCATCAATGTCAGATATATGGGGTAGTTTTACATCAACCTCCAAATGTTTTACACCCAACTATTGCATCATGGCCATTTGAATGTTGGGGCAGTCACATAGTGGGCCCTATAGATCCTCCATCCTTCAAGGGTCATCGATTTATTCTGGCAGCCACTGACTATTTCTCCAAATAGACAGAAGCGATACCGCTTAGAGAAGTCAAGGCAGAACAAGTCCTTCATTTCTTTAAGACACATATCGTTTGTAGATTTGGAATTCTTCGAAGGGTCATATCAGACAATGGATTGGCCTTTGAAAATGCACAAATCAACAACTTTATCCAAAGACATGGGATAGGCTGGAGGTATTCCACAATCTATTATCCTAAAGCCAATGGTTTAGCTGAAGCTTTCAATAAAACATTGGTTCAAATCTTGAAAAAGACATTAGTCAACAGCCCAAGATAGTGGCATGAATGATTGATAGAAGCTTTATGGGCTTATAGAACTACATATCGAACGCCAACACGGTCTACACCGTTTGCTTTGGTATATGGTTCTGAAGCTATTTTACCACTCGAAGTTCAAATTCCTTCTCTCAGAATTGTGATAGCAAACAAGATAACTGAAGAAGAAAATGCCAGACTACGACTTGAAGAACTTGAGAGTTTGGAAGGCAAACATCTACAAGCTCAGCAAAATCTTGAACTGTATCAAGCAATAATGATACGGGCCCATAACAAATTAGTTCGCCCAAGAACCTTTCGAATCGGTGAATTAGTTTTAGTCCTTTAAAGACTTATACTAGCTCATCAAAAGATAGGTGGCAAATTTGAACCAATATAGGAGGGTCCATATGTAATTGAAAAGACATATTCCGGAGGATCCTACCAACTGGTGGATTGTCAAGGAGAAAGAATCTTGCCTCCAATCAATGGTCATTTCCTGAAGAAATATTATGCGACATGAAACATAATGACTTGTTTATAAACTGGGATAATAATAAAAAAAATCCTTTCTTTAAATCATCTCTGTGACATGAATCTTGACTTCTATGTTTTGTGACATCTATTTCGCTTATTAAACCAATGTTTATAAGCATCGTTCTTTAACATAAAAGTCTGAACTGTTACATTATCCCGTCGTTTCCAGGAAAAATGTCTAAAAAAAGACTTCTTTTCACATTCCGAAGTGGTGTTTGTCTGTCTTTGGACCGACGATGTGTTGAAAAAGTATCTAGAATTCACTTTGATTTTGAACTTTCGTAAGTTGAATTACTCTATGACAGACCTTTACTATCCATTGCTAATCAGCAAGAAGCAAAAGGAAAACCATCCGTATTGGAGTTTAGGCTTTGTCAGCAAGCCAATGAAACAGAAAATTCTATTGACAATGGAAAACTGAAGTCAGATGGAATGAAATCCACTAGAGGAGTGAAGAAATCAACTTTTGGAATGACAAGAGCCCAAAGAAGAAATCGCAATAAAAGGCTCAAAAAGTTGGCAGAAAAAGAAAGACAAGACATGAAACAAATGGAAGAATATGACGAATTCAAATTTTTGATACTTGAGGACATCTCCAAAGAGACGTATTATGTCTTAGGAGAAGAAATGATCGAAGAGGAGGAAAGGATTGAAAGGACAATATTCACTCCTGTTCCCTAAGAGCCAGCATTGGACCTCTCGACAACCGAAATAGTAAATGAAAAACGAATTACTTCTCGAGAGGAGGTAAGACGTATCAAAGCTATCAAAAAACAGACATTCGAACAATTTCAACATATTAATGGTCAAACCATTAATATATTAGAAGGCATTCAATTGTTCACACAAGTTTTTGATAAAGTGGAGCAAGCTGCTATCATCGAGCATGAGATGGATGCATGTAATCAAGGACGAGCCGGACAACTGAAAAGAAGGACATACTCCGAACCGAACAGATGGATTCATGGAAAAGGTATCATGACAATTCAATACGGATGCAATTACAACTATGCTGTGGACAAAGACGGCAATCCTCCAGGGGTGCTATGACATGAACAAGTAAATCCACTACCGACAGTCATAATTCAAATTATCAGACGACTCATAATGTTGAATATAATGCCTGCTGATTATATTTCGGACAGTTGCATTATGAATATATATGAGGAGGGAGAGTGTATACCACCTCATATTGACAGTCGGGATTTTAAAAGACCATTTTACACTCTCTCCCTTATGAACAAATGTTCCATTCTATTTGGAAGAGAAATATAGATTGTGGGCCCTGGAGAATTTCTTGGATCTTATCAAATTCTCTTACCACGGGGATCAGTTTTAGTCCTACAAGACAATGGAGCTGATGTCTCAAAACACTGCATACCAAGTGTGAGTCGACAGCGCATATCGATAACGCTAAGAAGAATGTACCCAGAAAAACGCCTGATGGGTATAGACCAATACCAAAACTGGAGGATCTACTACCCTTGGAACTGCCATGACCCCATGAAGGTTTAAACACCTAAGACATATTCTATGAACAGTGTCTCAGAGTTTTAGACATTTTATGGTAGGTCTAGCAGTATCCGAGAACTTTGATATAGTAGTTTGCAGTGTGTATGCGTGTATTGTCTAATACATAATGTACCCTGAACTCTTGACATTTTGATGCGTCGTCAGGTCAAAAAATGCCAAAATGAATGAAAATGACAAGATGAATAACTTGTGATAACTAACATGAGAATTATTATTCAACCTATGTAGGTCAAATCCCCAGCAAATATCTTAGTGAGTTCGCCACTCTCTCGGGTTATTAGATGTAAGCCCTTTCCTAACACCGAAATCATGACATTCTTTTAACCAAATCTTGACATTAACATTTTGAGAAATGGAAAATGACATCCATTTTCTCTCTCCAGTTATTGGATATAAGTCCTTTCCTGACACGGAAACCACGACATTCCTTTAACTAAATATCAACTTTGACATTCCGAGAAATGGAAAATGGCATCCATTTTCTCTCTCCAATTATTGGATGTAAGTCCTTTCCTGACACATAAATCATGACTTTCCTCTAACCAAATCTTGACATTAACATTTTGAGAAATTAAAAATGACATCCATTTTCTCTCTCCGGTTATTGATGTAAGTCCTTTCCTGACACGAAAATCACGACATTCCTTTAACTAAATATCGACATTGACATTTTGAGAAATGGAAAATGACATCCATTTTCTCTCTCCGGTTATTAGATGTAAGTCCTTTCCTAACACGAAAATCATGGCTTTCCTCTAACCAAATCTTGACATTGACATTTTGAGAAATGGAAAATGACATCCATTTTCTCTCTCTAGTTATTAGATGTAAGTCCTTTCCTGACATGGAAATCACGACATTCCTTTAACTAAATATCGACATTTACATTTTGAGAAATGGAAAATGACATCCATTTTCTCTCTCTAGTTATTGGATGTAAGTCCTTTCTTGACACAGAAATCATGGCATTCCTTTAATTAAATATCGACATTGACATTTTGAGAAATGGAAAATGACATCCATTTTCTCTCTCTAGTTATTGGATGTAAATCCTTTCCTGCACGGAAATCACAACATTCCTTTAACTAAATATCGACATTGACATTTTGAGAAATGGAAAATAACATCCATTTTCTCTCTCCGGTTATTGGATGTAAGTCCTCTCCTGACACGGAAATCATGGCTTTCCTCTAACCAAATCTTGACATTGACATTTTGAGAAATGGAAAATGACATCCATTTTCTCTCTCTAGTTGGATGTAAGTCCTTTCCTGACACAGAAATTACGGCATTCCTTTAACAAAATATCGACATTGACATTTTGAGAAATGAAAAATGACATCATTTTCTCCTTCCGGTTATTGGATGTAAGTCCTTTCCTGACACGGAAATTATGGATTTCCTCTAACTAAAATTAATATTGACATTTTGAGAAATGGAATATGACATCCATTTTCTCTCTCATTAAATCCCTTTTTAGACACGAGAAGGACATTCCTTCTCAAAATTGACATATGAGACAGCTGACATTCTCTAGGAGTAGTATGACACCCACTCCTTTCCTGATTATCATGAAACATTTCATCAGATCATTTCGGTCAACGCCAATATGTGCGACATACTCATACAGTATTCACGCATATTGGGGGCCCTTTTGTTGACCTCATTTTTTTACAATAGGTCAACCTTTTGACCTAAAATGACAATTCTGGTCAAAATGGTCAATCCAGACCCTATGACTAGCCCTGTT
This sequence comes from Papilionanthe hookeriana x Papilionanthe teres, assembly GCA_022702705.1. Taxonomy (NCBI): domain Eukaryota; kingdom Viridiplantae; phylum Streptophyta; class Magnoliopsida; order Asparagales; family Orchidaceae; genus Papilionanthe; species Papilionanthe hookeriana x Papilionanthe teres. The sequence continues at coordinate 119,312,426 of CM040425.1, forward strand.
GACCCCACAGGTCAACCTTTTTACCCAAAATAATAATTTTGGTCAAAATAGTCAATCCAGACCCTATGACCAACCCTGTTGACCCCACAGGTCAACATTTTTACCTAAAATGACAATTTTGGTCAAAATGGTCAATCCAGACCCTATGACCAACCCTGTTAACCCCACATGTCAACATTTTGAGCCAAAATGACAATTTTGGTCAAAATGGTCAATCCAAACCCTATGACCAACCCTGTTGACCCCACAAGCCAACCTTTTTACCTAAAATAACAATTTTGTTCAAAATGGTCAATCCAGACCCTATGACTAGCCCTGTTGACCCTACAGGTCAACCTTTTGATCCAAAACAATAATTTTGGTCAAAATGATCAATCTAGACCCTATGACCAACCCTGTTGACCCCACAAGTCAATCATTTGACCCAAAATGACAATTTTGGTCAAAATGGTCAATCATAACCCAATGATCAACTCAGTTGACCCCATAGGTCAACATTTTTACCCAAAATGACAATTTTGGTCAAAATGGTCAATCTAGACCCTATGACCAAACCTGTTGACCCCAAAGGTCAACCTTTTGACCTAAAATGATAATTTTGGTCAAAATGGTCAATCCAGACCTTATGACCAACCCTGTTGACCCCACAAGTCAACCTCTTAACCCAAAATGACAATCTTGGTCAAAATGCTCAATCCAGACCTTATGACCAACTCTGTTGAACCCACAGGTCAACCTTTTAACCCAAAATGACATTTTTGGTCAAAATGGTCAATCCTAACCCAATGACCAACTTTGTTGACCCCATAGGTCAACCTTTTTACCCAAAATGATAATTTTGGTCAAAATGGTCAATCCAGACCCTATGACTAACTCTGTTGACCCCACATGTCAACCTTTTACCTAAAATAATAATTTTGGTCAAAATGGTCAATCCAGACCCAATGACCAATCCTATTGACACCACAGGTCAACCTTGTGACCTAAAATGAAAATTTTGGTCAAAATAACTAATCCAGATCCAATCACCAGCCTTATTGACCCCATAGGTTAACACATGACCTAAAAAGTCAATTTTGAATAAAATGATCAATATTTAATTAAACAACTAATGACATGTTTAAAACCCCACAATGACAAAAATTAATCAAATTAATTTCAAAAATTATTTTGATTAATTAAATTTACTAATAATTTAATTTTCAATATTTTAATTAATCAATTAACATGATTAATTAAAATGAAAATTAAATTAAAAGTTATAAAATGACAAAATTAATCAAATAATTGATTTCAAAATTATTTTGACTAATTAATTAACTAATGAATTAATTTTCAAAATTTTAATTAATGACATAATAAATTAAAATGAAAAATTAAATTCAAAAGCCATAAAATCACAAAATCCACAAATTGATTAAAAATAATGGAATTAATCAAATAATTAATTCCAAAATATTTTTTAATTAATTAATTGATCAATAATTTAATTTTCATATTTTAATTAATGACATAATTAATTAAAATGAAAATTAAATTGAAAAGTCATAAAAAGAGACAAAAATCAATTTTAATGACATGGATATTAATCAAATAATTAATTTGAAATTATTTCCAATTAATTATTGATTAATAAAATAATTTCCAATATTTAATTAATGACATAATTAATTAAATATGGAAATTAAAATGAAGAGGGCATTAAATGGAATTTTTAAAACCTATGACATATGGTTTTCTAAAAATTCTAAAACTCTTTTATGACATCACACATGACCTCATATGGGTTAGACACAACTCATATGACCCATTAAAGAGAAAACAACCCATGAATCACTCACATTTAACCATGGTAAAGGGCCAGCATGACATGAAAATGAGGTGACAAAACCATGGTGATTTAAAGTGTGAGGTGTCTTGCCATGGTCAGGTTAGTTTAGCCACCTCCCTTGCCATCCAATGGTGAGAAGGCAAAGCTTTAACCATCCTTCACACCATGGTTAAACTCATCATAACATTTCATGAAAAAATATTAAGATGGGAGCTAATGTGTCACCACCTCATGAAATGATAAATGAGGTGTTGCAAGGAGAGGGTCTCAACCATTTGAGTCATCATGAACCTCCCACTTAGCCAATGGAATGGAAACAAAGAGGTTAAAATCCATCATGACAAAATTTAAGGCAAAATTGCCATGAAAAGTGCACTTGCTTAAGGGGCAAAATTCTCATGGAAGAAGAAGAGATGAGGCTTGGTTTCATGGGGGAGGTTGTACTCGGCAGCTCTAACCATACTATGATCAAACCTAAGCCAACCAAGGTTAAACCTTAGCATTCATAGCTATAAAAGCCTCCCTTGGCCGAAATTTCCAAGAGAAGAGAATGATCCCATAGAAACCTATAGGCTGCCGAAATCCCTTGGCTCCCAACACAAAAAATCTTTCTGGGGACCTCAGCAACCTATTCCAACCAAACCCAAGCCATAGGTTTAGCCCAATCAAGCCAATTTGGCCAATATCCAAAATCAGCCAAAACTAGCCATTTTGCCAAAATTGCTCCCCAAGGCTAGCTACAAAACCAAATTGAAGTGACAAGGATCTTCTTTGGGAGTCCTAGAAGCTAACCATCAAGCCTGATCAAGCTCGACAAACTCGTGGCTTAGGTATGGATTTATTTTCTCCAAAATATTTCATTATCTAAATATCATAGGTTAAACTAGCCCAGAAATGTATCATCACCGTATAGATATAATCTATACGTCCAGATGATTCCATAGGTTCAAAAATCACTCAATTTAGTTGAGAAATGAGTGAGATATTGAGCTTTGAAGTTTAACGGTTCGAAAATTTTCGAATTTAAGGGGGAATTATCTCTGCCATCCATTCCAGTGCTTTGGAACGGATGGCGCTGATCTTCTCATCCCGTGTCCGCTATTCGTATCCGCTCACGGGATCTTCTCGCTCTTTGACGCGTACGAGGACACGCGTCAAAGCCTGGATTTTCAGGGTTGATTTAATCCAAAAAAACCTTAAAAACTTTAAAATTCCATATCTTTTGATCGAGAGGTCATAAAAATAAAATAAAAATACCTCTGGAAAGCTCTTGAAGAGAAGAAAATTATGAGACTAAAATCATAATTTTATTCTCAGTATTTAAGTTTTAATTAATTAAATACTCTATGGAATATTTTAATTATTTAAAATTATTTACAAGTCAGAAAAATATGAAATTTTTAGGGAAGGACCTTTATGTCCTTAGACACATCTTCTGATTTTTCTAAGGCTAGGATAGTTCTCTAGGATGTGATTTCCTTATTTCCATTATATTTTGTAATTATTTTCAAAAATAATTATAAAATTAGGAAAATTGGAAATTTTAAATGCAAAATGATTGAGAACCTTAGGATGATAGATAACAATCCTAAAACAACAATTCTAAAGTCATCAAATTAATCTAAAAGACATTTTGAAACAAAGTTTAGATTTATTAATTTTAAAATTAATAATTCAAAACCTCTTCTTCACATATTTAATCCATTTCATCATGGATTAAGCAAGCGATGAATCCAAACTTAAATGAACTCAAATTAAACACTAATTAGGTTTAAAGACAACTTAAGCCTAATTAAATCATCAAACCTTAGGGTTTAAGACAAAAATCAAACTCTTTAATTAAGTTTAAAGACATATTAAACTTAATTAATTAAAATCAAACTCTTTAATTAAGTTTAAGAACATATTAAACTTAATTAACCAAAATCAAACTCTTTTATTAAGTTTAAGGACATATTAGACTTAATTAATCAAATCAAACATTTTAATTAAGTTTAAGTACATTTTAAACTTAATTACCTAAAATCAAAGTCTTTAATTATGTTTAAGGATAGATTAGACTTAATTAATCTAAATCAAAACTTTTAATTAAGTTTAAGGACATATTAAACTTAATTAACCTATTAAACCTTAGGGTTTAATTCAAAATCAAAACTCTTTAATTAAGTTTAAGGACATATTAAACTTAATTAATCAAAATTAAACTCTTTAATTAAGTTTAAGGACATATTAAACTTTATTAACCAAAATCAAAACCCTTTAATTAAGTTTAAGGACATATTAGACTTAATTAATCAAAATTAAACCTTTTAACTAATTTTAAGGACATATTAAACTTAATTAACCAAAATCAAACTTTTTAATTAAGTTTAAGGACATATTAGACTTAATTAATGAAAATCAAAACTTTTAATTAAGTTTAAGGACATATTAAACTTAATTAACCCATTAAACCTTAGGGTTTAATTCAAAATCAAAACTCTTTAATTAAGTTTAAGGACATATTAAACTTTATTAATCAAAATCGAACTCTTTAATTAAGTTTAAGGACATATTAAACTTAATTAATCAAAATCAAAACCCTTTAATTAAGTTTAAGGACATATTAGACTTAATTAATCAAAACCAAACCTTTTAATTAAGTTTAAGGACATATTAGACTTAATTAACTAAAATCAAACTCTTTAATTAAGTTTAAGGACATATTAAACTTAATTAATGAAAATCAAAATCCTTTAATTAAGTTTAAAGACATATTAGACTTAATTAATCAAAACCAAACCTTTTAATTAAGTTTAAGGACATATTAAACATGATTAACCAAAATCAAACCCTTTTAATTAAGTTTAAGGACATATTAGACTTAATTAATCAAAAACCAAACCTTTAATTAAGTTTAAGGACATATTAAACTTAATTAATCTGCTTAAACATTAGGTTTAATCAAACCTAAATCCTAATTAGGTCTAACCCATTAGACCTAATTAAACCATTAAACCTTAATTAACTAAGGTTTAATCAAACATAACCCTAATTAGGTCTAACCCATTAGACCTCATTAAACCTTTAAACCTTAACTAACTAAGGTTTAATCAAACATAAACCCTAATTAGGTCTAACCCATTAGACCTAATTAAACCATTAAACCTTAACTAACTAAGTTTTAATCAAACATAAACCCTAATTAAGTCTAACCCATTAGACATAATTAAACCATTAAAGCTTAACTAACTAAGGTTTAATCAAACATAAAACCTAATTAGGTCTAACCCATTAGACCTAATTAAACCATAAACCTTAACTAACTAAGGTTTAATCAAACCTAAACCCTAATTAGGTCTAACCCATTAGACCTAATTAAACCATTACACCTTAACTAACTAAGGTTTAATCAAACATAAACCCTAATTTGGTTTAACCCATTAGACCTAATTAAATCATTAAATCTTAACTAACTAAGGTTTAATCAAATCCAAACCCAAAATAAACTTAACTTAGGTTCAACACAACATGAACTCAAGTTGAACGTTTAACTTAGATTCAACACGACATGAACCCAAGTTCGACCTTTAACTTAGGTTCAACACGACATGAACCCATGTTCAAACCTTAACTTAAGTTTAACCCATAGTGAACTTAAGTCAACCTTAAGTCTAGGTTCAACCTAACTTGAACCTAACTTAACCTAAACCCAAACCTTAACTTGAGTTCAACCCATATTGAACTTAAGTTAACCTTAAGTTTAGGTTCAACCTAACTTAATTCAAACCCAAATCCGACATAAACTCGACATTTCAAACATAAATAAACATAACCGACCTAAATTCGAGATTTCAAACCAAAATCGACATAACCGACATAAATTCGACATTTCAAACGTAAATCAACATAACCAACATAAATTCGACATTTCAAATATAAATCAACATAACTGACATAAATTTGACATTTCAAACCAAAATCAACATAACCGACATAAATTCGACATTTTAAACGTAAATCAACATTACCGACATAAATTCAACATTTCAAACCAAAATCGACATAACCGACATAAATTCAACATTTCAAACGTAAATCAACATAACTGACTTAAATTCGATATTTCAAATCAAAATCAACATAACCGACATAAATTTCACTGTTCTAACCAAAATCGACATAACCGACATAAATTCGACATTTCAAACTAAAATCAATATAACCGACATAAATTTGACATTTCAAACCAAAATCGACATTCCAAAAATTTAATTGAAAAATCAACATAAATTTGACATTCTAAACACTTAAATTGACATCAATTTGACATTCTAAACATAATCGACATAAATTTGACATTTCAAACAAAATTTGACATAAAATTGGCATTTCAAATGCAAATGTGACAAACACCGATATCAATCCAAATATTTCAAATCACATTAACCGACATTCAGGATATGATAAATCAAAACATCCTACAAAATTCTGAGACAATGAATTTGACACTATTTCTGAAAATATTTTCTTTGCAGGATGAAGACAAGTTTCATTTAGATTTCCTTTGCATGTTATAGGGTGTGCTAACTCTGTTTTGCAGGATGACATTCTGGACGAAAATGACGAACCCAAAACTTTTAGGTTAGCCACAAAACCTACAACTTTCGACAAACAAAACAACATGACATCAAAACGACACAACACAACAACATTTGTGATTGATAGTGGGTACATCTTTCCTAAAATTAAAAAGTTCTAGAAAACTAGTGATCAACATTAATCAGAAGTTTTCTTAGACAATTATAAATCGTCTAAGATGTAATTAAATATAGAAGTTTGCTTCTATAGAAGAATTAAAGAACCTATGAAAAAATCTTTGGTTGACATTTCACGATCTTCTTTATATAGAAACTCTAGGATATGGCATTAAGGATCTTCTTTATAAGGATTATTACAAAACATTTTCTTTTTCTCTATTTTATATTAGCCCTAAATTTCTTGATTCCTTTTTAGGATTCATAGAAATAAGATTAGGGCAATATCAAAATAGAGTGACGACTCCATGACATTGACACTCCGACATCGATGATCTTGATGACGACGCCGCCCGAGCGGCGACGGTCCAATCCGCATCGCCATCAACTTCCTTTCTAAAATCTAATATAAATGTCATTCAAAATAGATCCTCAAAAAATTGAGGTCAATAAATGGGCCCCCAATATGTGTGGAATACTAAATAAGTATGTCACACATATTAATGTTGACCAAAACAACGTAGGTAATTTATGAATTGTCAGTTGTCGGTGGTTTTAAAAAGATTGGGTATATACCGTGTCAGGTATTCAAATTTTAAAATTTACTGGATAAAGGAGTGATATGACTATATAAAAGCCATGATTCCATGTTAGGAAAGGCTTACTTCCAATAGTCAAAAGAAAGTTTATTGCTATACTCCATTAAAGGTCTTATACCATCTCTCAGAAATGTCAAATGTCAGTTTTTGGGAAGGAATGCTAGGAGACTTATACCCTATCCTGAAGAAACAACTAGGGAATATTCCGTGTCAGGAAGGTCTTATATCCAATCACAAGAGAGAGAATGGATGACATATTCCATAAAAGGAGGTCTTATATGACTTCTTAAAATGTCAAATGTTGGTTTTGGGAAGGAATGCTAGGAGACTTTTATCCTATTCAAAAGGAAGAGCTAAAGGAAAGTCATAACTCATTGTCAAGAAGGCCTTAGTCCAATAATAAGAGAGAAGATGGATGTCATATTCAATTAAAGGGGGTCTTATACCATCTCTCAGAGATGTCAAATGTCAATGTCGGTCTCGGGAAGGAATGCTAGGAGACTTATATCCTCTTTCAAAAGAAGATCCAAAGGAAAACCATAACTCTGTGTCAGGAAGGTCTTATATCCAATAGCAAGAGAGATATGTAAAATTTTTGAATTTTTGCTGGGGATTTGATTTAGGTGTTTGAGATGTACTGTTGATGTCATTTAAAAAATATATTTTTAATTTATGTCGGTTTTAACAGTAGGTATTCATTTTGGCATTTCTGGACCTAAATAAGCATTGTAGACATCTGGGGATTTTTTTTTGTGACAAAACCAGAGTTCTTTTTCATTTCAATAGATATAACATACATTGATAAACATGTTTACAATGATGCAAACAACATATGATGTGTTAAAAGCATAACATTATGACTAAAGCTATCAGGAAAACATATCATATAAACTTTATCATATTTTTGTCTATCATTTTAGCGACATGGAATACTACGAGACCTAACATGGATATCATGCACTCTGAGATACTATCTAAAACAAGTTTTTTCTAGTATATCTCAGGTGCTTGGATATTCACGGGGTCATGGTAGTTCTAAAGGTCGCAGTCCCTCATACTTTGGTATAGATTGGTAACCAATAGGGTGCTTCTCGGGATGCAATCTTCATAATGTTATTGAGATTCGTTATCTGCTTACACTTGGTATGCAATGTTCGGTGATGTCAGCTTCATTTCCATGTCGGATTAGAAATGATAAGAACCACATAACTCTTCTAGCCCTAAATTCGTATATCTCTCCCGAAAAGGATAGAACATCTGTTCAATAGTGACAACATACATAAGGTCTTTCGAAGTCATGACTATCAATATGTGGTGCGATACAATCTCCCTCTTTATAGATATTAATACTACAACTGTCTGGGGTGCAACTAGATGGCATTATATTCTAGGTCACCAATCGCTTGATAATCTGAATAATGATTATAGTCATCAGATCTACCTGTTCATGTTGCAGAATCCTGAGAGGTTCCCATCTCCAACTTCAGCATAATTGCAACAACATCTATCTTGAATAGTCACTCGCCCTTTACCACGTATCCATTTATTAGGTTCTGAATATGTCCTCTTTTTTAAGTTTCCAACTCGTCCAAAGTCGCATGCTTCCATTACATATTCGACAATAGCCGCCTGTTCATCTTCATCGAAGACTTTAGTGACTAACTGAATACCGTCACGTATGCTGATAGTCTGACCATTCACGTGCTTGAATTGTTTAAAAGAATGTCATTTAAAAGCTTAAATACATCTTAATTCTTCTTTGAAAATGATATGTCTATCAGTCAGTTCGTCTGACGTCTTAAGGTCGAGTACCGATACATATGGACTCGGTGCGAAGATTGTTCTCTTATCTTTTCTTCTTCAAAATCCAAATTATCAACCCCCAAGATAGGATATACCTCCCCATGTGTATATTCAGAAATTGGAAATTCAATTCCAATCCTCCATAGGTCTCGTTTCTTGTCGTTCTTTTTCTTCAAGTCACTTTAGTCATTTATTACAGTTTCGTCTTTGAGTCTGAGTCAATCCATATGTCAATTTATTGATTCCAGCAATAGAAGCTTCTACGAACCCATGAGTCACAACAAAAACTGCTAATTTCAATTTCCCAGTATTCAATTTTCATTTCTGACCCACCGGTTTCACTTTTTCTTTAGTAACATCCTGTTGTCGGGTTTTGAATTCTAGCATGGATAATTTCCCTTATGCTTCTTCTTTATTGGCAATGGACAACAACAGTCCCTTATATACTAAATCAACCTGTGTCATATCAAAATCAAAATGGATTCTTGGTCTTTCTTAATGCATTAGCGGTCCAGTGCCAAACACACACCACTTTGAAATGTAAACAAAATTCTATTGGTCCTTTTTCCCTGCGCATACAGGTTAATAGAAACATATCAGAAATGGTTTCAAATCAATTTATTAATATAAAATTGAGAGATTTATTTGATGATTCATTTATTTTAAGAAGTCATGCTCATAAATACCTGTTTAATGAGCGAAAAAGAAAATCTCAAAAAGGCAAAAGACTTATCAAAACATATTCAAATTTATTCCTAATTATTATCTTCCCAATTTACAAATGAGTCATTATTTTTCATGTCGCATAAAATTTTTTCAAATACTGTCTGTTGATTGGGGGTAAAATGCTTTCTCCTTGACAATCGACCAACTGATAGGATCTCCTCGAATATCTCTTTTCAATAACATATGTGCCCTCCCACATCGGTTGAAATTTTCCACTTATTTTTTCGATGAGCGAGGATAGCTCTTCGAAGTACTAAGTCCATGTCCCCGATTTGAAATGTCCTAGGACGAACCAATTTATCATGGGCTTGTATCATTTTTTCTTGATATAATTCCAAATTTTGTTGAGCTTTTAGATGCTTGTCTTTTAAAATTTCGAGTTCTTCAAATCATAATTTTACATTTTCTTTTTTAGTTATTTTATTTATAACTGCAACCCTAAGAGAAGGAATCTGCACTTCAAGAGGAAGCATGGCCTCATAATCATATACCAAAGCAAACAGTGTTAACCGTGTCAGTATGAGGCATGGAGTTTGATAGGCCCAAAAGGCTTTTATTAATCATTTATGCCATTATCTTTGACTTTTGATTAATGTCTTTTTTCAAAATTTGGACCAGTGTTTTGTTAAAAGCTTCAGCTAAAACATTGGCTTTATGATAGTAAATTGTTAAATATCTCTAATCTATCCCGTGTCTTTGGATGAAATTGTTCATTTTTTTATTTTTTAAGGCTAGTCCATTGTTAGATATGGCCCTTTGAGGAATTCTGAATCTATAGACAATGTGTGTTTTACAAAATTGAAGAATTTTTTTTGCTTTGACTTCTCTGAGCAGTACTTCTTCTACCCATTTAGACAAGTAAACTGTAGTAGCTAAAATGGATTGATGACCTTTAGATGATGGAGGGCTTATAGGGCCCACTACATCTGTGCCCCAACATTTAAACGACAAAGATGCAATTCTTGGATATAATAAACTTGGTGGTCGATGCAAGACCACACCATGCACCTGAAATTGATAACATTTCTTGGCAGTTTCAAGACAGCCGATCAACATTGTTGGATAATAATATCCCATTACTTTTATTTTTATTTCATTTTTGGTCCAGATTGATTTGCATAAAACAGACCTGAATGAACCTCTTTAACAATCTCTCGAGCTTCATATTGATTTAAACATCTTAATCACATCTGGTCAAAAGATTGTCGGTAAAGAACATCATTCACTAGAGCGTATGACAGTGCTCTTTATTTAATTTGGGCCGCAACAGAGCTGTTTTGGGTAATGTTCTAGTTTACAAATATTGAATAATCGGTTTTCCCCAATCATCCTTATCTCAACTATCATTATCATGTTTTCTTTAATTTTTTGGAGATTATCGATGTCGATTTGAGAGATAACCTTTCATCCTTTTACGGGAATTGGAATGTTATCCTCTCCTAGACAAGCAAACTCTTTTGCAAGTTTAGCCGAAGTATTTACTAAAGTGTTGTCTCATCTCAAAACTAAGAAAAATGTCACATTTGGAATTTGTTGAAGAAATTTTTGAGTGTAACAAAAATATTATTCAAGTCGTGGTTTCAAAGTTCTATATTTTCCTGCAATCTGATTGATGATCAATTGAGAGTCTCTATAGATGTTAATATTTTTTATTTCCATTAGTATTATCAGTTCTAAGACAGTTATGAGTGCCTCGTATTCAGGTTCATTGTTTGTGCAAGGCTTGATCAAATGATAAGAAAATGGCATCATCGCTTTATCTGGAGTAATAAAAATTAATCCTACCCTACTTTGCCAAGTATAACGGTTTGCCTGTCTTTGTCTTTTCGAGCAGATGAAGCTCCTTCAAAATATAATTCCCATTGTTGCATATTAGAATTTTTAATTTCTAAAATTTACTCCTCGTGCAAATCATCATTAAGAGGAGACTCAGTCAGAATAGGATATGTTGCTAAGAAGTCTGCCAAAATTTGTCATTTCACAGCACATAGCGGTACAATTGTTATGTCAAACTAGAGCAATGTCAATGCCCATCTATCTATTATTCCGGAAAGTGTTGGTCGAGTCATTAAATATTATAATGAATTAAACTTTGAAATGAGAGTTACCTTATGAGATAACATACAATGTATTAACTTTTGAACTACGAAGATTGAAGCTAAGCAATGCTTCTCAATTGCAGTATATTTTATTTCTGTCGGGACCAAACAACAGCTCAAATAGTATAATGCATTTTCTTTACCCTCATCATTAACTTGAGCTAGTAATGCTCCGAGGGAGTTCTCTAATGCCGCAATGTAGAGGATTATAGGCCTTCCTAACACAGGGACTGCTAGAATAGGAGGTATTATCAACATTCTTTGATATTTTGAAAGGTCTATTGGCATTTTTCATCCCACATAAACTTGGTATCTTTTCTGGTTAAGGCGGTGAGAGGTTGACACCAACATGATAGATTGGTAATAAAACATTGAATATATGTTTATTCCTTAGAAAAATCATAATTGAGTTAGATCTTTTGGAGGAGGCATATTTAGAATGGCTTCAATTTTGAGGGGGTCAATTTCAATACCACGATGTCAAAAAAAAAAATCCTAAAAACTTTTCTGAGGTAACACCAAAGGCGCACTTTAAAGAATTCATTTTAAGATTAAATTTTCGTAATTGTTCAAAGACGAATCTCAAATCATACATATGATTATCTTTTTATTTAATGTTAACAGCCAAGTCGTCTATATAACACTCAACTTGATTATGGATAAGTTTGTAAAAAATTAATGTCATAGCCCATTGATAAGTAGCACCAGCATTCTTCAATCCGAACAACAATACTTTATAGCAATATATCCTGATGGGGGTTCTGAAAGCTGTATCCGGTTCATGTTCTAGAGAAATTTTGATTTGATTGTATTCTGATGATCCATCCATAGAGGAAAATATTTCATGTGTAGATGCAATATCAACCATTAATTCTAGAATTGGTAAAGAAAATTCATCCTTCGGACAAGCCTTGTTTAAATCTCTAAAAACTACATAGACTCAAATTTGACCATTTTCTTCTTCTTTGTTGGCACTATGTTAGCCAACCATGTCAGATATTCTTCTTCTTAGATGAACCTGGCCTCAATTAAATTCTTTACGTCGGCAATAACTTGTTGTTTGATTTCGATAAGCATCCTTCTTAGAGCTAGATTACAGTTTGATCTATCCCAAGTTTATGGACTGAAACTTCTGGAGCAAGCCCGGGCCTTTCATCAAAACTCCAAGCAAAGCAGCCTTTTTATTCTTTTAACAATTGAACTATTTCCTTTGCTTCCATGTAGTTAAGGAAAAAACTAATAAAAGTTGTTTTTGGGTTTTCTTCAGTCCCCAAATTTATTTCTTTTATTCATCCACTATTGATTTAATCACTTCTTCAGACTTTGGCGGTGCATCTTCGATTGTAAGATCGAATGTTTGTTTAGAATCAGGTCCTTCGGTGATAACTAGGCAAAATTATATGTCATTTTGAGGTTCTAGTGTACCGAACCCAATGATTTATTTAGAGTTATGGTTTCACTTATTATTATTTCAAAATTCTTTAAAAAGATAAGATTGGTCTAATGATTATTATCTAGGTATCAAACCATTTTGAACAAATTTTTGAACACATTGAGAATAAAGTTCAAAAGGGATTTTCATTGATTTCAAACTATTTTCAAATTCTAGTTTTACATTTGTCTCGGAACTAGAAGAAAGAGAACCAAGTCAAAATTTTACAGGTATTTTATCCTTGTCATATACTTCTTTGACTACTACATTCTCAATTTTAGATGGAGAAATTGGAGTTAAGGTCATAGGATGTAAATAGTGATTAATTCTTTCATACATGGACTCAAATTGTTTTTCTATGTCTTCTTCTTCAAGAGATATCTTGAAATATGGTTATTTTAAAGTCAGCAACATTGTCTTTTCTTTTTCTTTTTCTTCTTCAGGGTCCAGAAAAATCTTAAACTTCAGTGGTTTCATTATGTCGATTGTTGGATTTTCCCACTCTCGTGCTCGTCCCCAACCGTGACCTCGGATGTGAGTTTGATGAGAGTTCTTAACCTTTGCTTGTCTCAAATAAAAGTTATTACTGATTTGTTTTTATTTTTCATGATCATTTTCATTCATTTTCTTGTCTTTATCTTTTTCTTCTGTATTTATTACCGCATCTCTAGAGAATATCATTTTCTCTATTGGAACGTAGTATGCAGCATCTTCATGTACACCAATTTCATGGACTGAGAAGGATTGTAAGTCTCCTATAATGCAACATTCATGTCCTTATTTTAGATATTTAATACATTTATGTAATAAGGAGGGGATCATCTTATGCTCGTGGAGCCATGGTCGACCAAGTAAGGCAATAAAAGAGGTTTCAGAATCAAGGAGATGGAATTTGTTGTTGTCACCAAATTCTCCATTTTAAAAAGCAATGTAATTAATCCTATGTCTCATTCTCCTTGTTGATTGAATCCTCGTAAAATCATTTATTCTCTCGTTAGTTGCAAGCGTCGATGTCCAAATATGCGAGAGTTCTCAGTTCATAATGTTAATCGAGGCACCTGAGTCAATAAGTACCCTTGGAAGCGTAATGTTATATATTCATTGTAATGTATAACGGACGATTATTTTCAGTTGTACCACGCAACGAGTCATTTTCAGAGAAAGTTTTCTTGGTTTGTTCTTCTAACGAATAAGCCTCATTTGAAAAAGTATTAGCCATATGAGCTAAACATATTTCTAGATCTAAAGGAGCTTTTATCAATGATTCCCTCATTTCCTTGGAAAGGATAAGGTCATCATAAATGCTCAACTTTGTTGGAAGTTTTCCAAAATAGACTATTATGTTATAGTTCACCTTATTATAGGAATTATCTTTGTTTCATAATATAATCATTCTTGCACTGGAGGAATAGTTTCTTCCTGTGCTACTGTTTGTTTTTCTTTTTCGTTAGTGGCCATTCTTGGTGGTAGAACTCTTCAGCTTCGCAAGTTTACTTCAGTTATTTCTTCTAGTGCATCGTTTGATTCTTTTGTCTCTGAGTTAGAGAGCTCCAATTCTATGGAAATGGGTACTCCTCATAATTCGAGCGTAACAGTGTTGTCTCTGTTTTCATTGTTATTAGAACAGTGATTGTCTTGATCGTCGTTGAACTTATCAAAATTTTGTACGATTTGAGTATCGTCTCAGGATCAAAATTGGATTTTTCATTTTCAGGAATAGTATCAGAAATAGAAAAAAATTAAATAAAAGATGGAGTATTATTATTTATAGTAGGGGGAAGAGAAAGTCATACAAAGTCAAAGGCTCGAGGGATTTCTTCCCTTCATCCGAGACAACTATTCTAATAGAGTGTGAAGAAGTAAGGGAAATAGGAGGTACAAAAGGAAAAGTAGCCCATATGTCTAGAAGACCTCTAACCCTTTTTAATTCCTTTTTTTATTTTTCTTTTGTTTCTCGGAAGATTATATTATCGATGTTAAAACTTAGGTACTTTAAAAGTTCACAGAGGTCTTCTTAATGAATTTGCCCTGAGCAATATCGTCGTTGTCTTCATTATCAGAATGATTGTTAGGAATAAATTTATCAGCCAAAATCATATTGACCGAACCTTTTTCAGGTTCCTTCAAAAATTCTTTGGGGATCACTATATTCCCTTCTTTAAAGTTTTGTTCCAACCAATCTTTGAAGACAAAGCATTCTTCAATCTTGTGTCCGAGTATCCTATGATAAGGACAGTAATTAGGATGATATTTCATATCGACTTCTCCTAGTCTCTTGGCTTCAGGCAACTTGAATTTCAGTACATCTAACATGCTACAGAATATCTTTGTAACAGTTTCCGTCTTAAATGGATATTCTTTATTCATCCTCTCGATCATTTATTTCTTGTCTGTTTGCGATAGGATTTATTATTGAAATTGCAGTTGTGAAGGTAATTGCGGTTGTGATTGTCTTATACCTTAATGTTGCTTCCTTTGCTCGGGATGCACTTGCATTACTTGCTTACCCTTTTCTATTTTGTAACATTTCTCTATTTCTTTTTTAATGTCTTCACCAGTTTTGTTTTCTCTGCCTTCTCATTTACACTCATTTGCTTAGCTTCCTTTCAAAGCTAGGCAGCTTTACTGAGTAACTTTTCGAATGTCTTTATTGTAAATTCTTTAAGAATGAATGCTATAGGACCATGGATATTTTAAAGTAAAATTTCAATTGCATGTTCTTTCTGAAGTTGCGGATAACATTTCATGTTACGATTTCTCCAGCCCAAAATGTAATCCACAAGAGTTTATCCTTGCTTTTGCTTCTCCAAAACCAAATCTCTAATTGCTATGTGATGTTGCGCTCAGGCAAATTATTGAATGAAGAGGTTCTCAAGTTCCACAAAATTTTTAACGGATCCGTTGGGACTGCATTCCAATCGAAAGCAAACCTTGTAAGGCATTTAACAAATTGTAGGAATAAAAGAGCATCGCTACCCCCCGCGTTGAAGCAACTCGCTCTGAAGTGTGCAAGATGATGATGAGGGTTACCAGTCTCATCAAACATTTTGAAGAGAGGTGGAACAAAGCCTTTAGGATATTGAACAGAATTAAACTCCTCCAGTTAGGGTCTACCCTTTGGAATAAATGATCCGACCCTCACCATTGTTTAATTTATTTTTTGTTCCACAAGTTGTGTAATTTTTTTTCTGGAATTCCACTTTGAGAGGAATCCTTCTTCTTTTAAGTGCTTTCCTCAATTTCTTTTGGTTCTCTTTATCTTTAAGAATATGTATCACTTTCGGCCTAATGATTTTAATGGCAGGTATTTGATTTGTTTGTGGCGGGTTTTATAAAGTTACCATCATTTCTTCAATTTTTTGTTCGAGACCATTAATTTATTCAGCTCGCTGCCGTATTGCTTCTTGTAGTTCATCTATCACACTCTCTTCATTTGATGGAGGTAGTTCTCATGCCGAGGAAGTAGCTCATCTCCACCATGTTTACTTTTGCAAATTCTTCATTTGGACTACTAAAAGAATTATCTTTTCTTTGTGTCGACAATCGTTTAATATCTGCTTTTAATTTCTTCAATCTTTCTTCAAATGATTTGACTAGATGCTTCACACAACTCTTTTCTTGAGAAGTGTCGATAGGAGTATTCACAACATCAAAGACTCCTCCAGATAGTTCACGTTTCCATACATTTTTCTTGAGTATAGGGTGGGATACTTTAGGAAGTGTATCATCGTGTCGTGAATAAGAACAATCTCCAGCCCGTAACATTTGCACAAGAGACTTCATGTCGGTAGATGTTTCTTCTACTTCTAAAATCAGATTATTGTGTTTTGTTCTATCTCTTGAGATGGTTGTATCTTATACTCTCTGTCCTAAATGAAGTTTAACTAGTATCCAAGTATGTTGATGCTCTATTTGTTCATCCATCTCTTGATAGTAGAATTTTCTTGTGCAAGAAGTCTTCTTTTCATGTATGTGAAAACTGCACACCCCATCTTATCTAAAAATTGAGAGATTAAACATTTATCTTTTCGGGAAAGCCTCTTGAATACAGAATGTATCACTTGAATTAACGGGGTATTTGTTCTTGTTAAAGATTAGAATTTATCTTCATCATCCTCAATGGATACTGGATAGAACTTATTTTTCTTTAAGGAGGAAGTGTTCCCAAAAACACTTTCTTTAAATTCAGATACTTCAGAATTATTGATATCATCCCTCTTCTTTTTTCCTTTTAAGAGAATGGTTTTTGTTTTTTCACTGAGTGCATATTAGTGGAGCAGTCTAAGACAAGATCCAATTTCATACATGGATGGTGACACAATATCACCTTCTTAATCAACACAAATTTTCTTTCCTTTTCGATCAACTGCTTCCTCTATTTTCTCAAAATTGAATTGTTCTATAAGAGGCCCTTGAGGTAAATTTTCTTCGAAAAGAGAAAATCTTAGTAGGGATTTATGTTAAATTCCTCAAAAGGTTTTATGACAGTTTGAGATGGACTACTCAATACAAACTCAACTTCATCAAGCAACCCAGATCCAATCTGTTGAAAGCAAGCAGCTTCATTAGTTAGTGAATTAAGATCTTAAGAATAGGAAAAGGCTGAGTCTGGGAAATCCATTATACGGGTTCAAAAAATTCAGGAAAATAAAATGTCAAGATTTATTATAGACTTATTTTATAAATTGGGAATTTATTATTTTATGTCATTTTTTTTATCAAATAACTCTTAGAATCGAACAGTTAGATTTGAAAAAGAGATGATCTTATCTTTCAAAAGATGGGACATCTTGGATTGAAAACAAAAAATTTAACGAAAGATCAAGAAAAATAAATTTCCCAGCGGAGTCGCCACTCTCTTATCGATGTCCGGAACTGTCCTCGCTGTGACCGTCAATTCTTTCATGTCGTGTTGATTGTCGATGTAATTTTTGTCGAGGAGTCACCACTCTTGTTTATCTATCATATTAGCCTAATCTCTTAATTTATTCTCTCAGATCATATAAATGATTTTGAGAGATTATGAGAAAGAGGAAAAGGGTAATAACATACAAAAGAGAAATGTAGAAAGATTATGGTGGTTATTACAAGAAGAATTCCAAGATGAGGATTCATGAAGTTCTTACGTAAAGAAGACCACATAGAAGATTTGATAAATAGAGATTTAGGTAATGATACATATTCTGAGTTCTATTTCTCATATTGGAGCAAGCTCCAATTGTCAATTACATCTTAGAAAGTTATGGTTATCTAAGAAAACTCTGGATTAATGTTAATATTCGCTCTCTAACAATTCTAAGTTTTAAGTCAATGTTCAATCTTATGGGTAATATGTTTCTAAGTGTCACGTACTACTATAAAGGTTTTTTTTTGTTTTATTTTATTTGGTTTTGATGTCAATGTTTTGTTTTATTTTTGTTCATGTCATGTCATAATGTCGTTATGTTTTTGTTTAAGTAATTTTTTGTTTTGTTGGTATGATTTTGTTTGGTTTAGGTTATTTTGTTATTTTATTTTGTTTTGTTTATGTTGTATTGTTTTGATGTCATGTCATTTTATCTTATTAACGTTGTTTTGTTGTTTTGTTTTGTTGATGTTATGCCATTTTTTTATTTTTTTCTTTTTTTGTGGTTTTGTTTTGTTTGATGTCATTGTTCCATTTTGTTTTGTTGTGATTTTGGTTTTAAAATTTATTGTTTCATCTTTAGAACGTCACCTTGCAAAACAGAGTTAACACACCATAATAACATGCAAAGTAAATATAAAACTAAACTTGTCTTTAGTAGTCCTGTAAGAAAAATAGTGTCAGAAAAAATGTCAAATTTAATTTTTTAATTATTAATTTAGTTGGTTAAATTTTAATTTTTTGACAACCCAGTCAAGATGTTCATGGCTCCGTCGTCACAGGGTTGTCGGATGCCCTGATTTACTTAGTCTGAAAGGTGTTTAAACTAGGACCGGAAGACTCTTATCAACAACCACGGATTGCATTATCCAAGAAATCTTCATAGATAAAAACATATTGTGATTCAAGTTGCATTTGGTGATCTTTGTTGATTAAGGTTTCATTTAAGTTTTTAAAATCTTTTTCAGATTTGAAGGGTTGAAATATTTAAAGTTATTTATGATTTATTAACCGACTAAATTTTGTGATTTTTTTTGAATAACCCAATCAAGATCCCATGATCCCGTCATTCCGGATCATTTACTTTTTAATTATTCATGAATGACTAGAAGAAATTTGATTAGATACCATGGGTTACCTCCCTCAAAATATCTTCTCAAACCTAGTTGTATTTTTTAGTTCAAGTTTAAGTTTTAATTTCTTTTAAAGTGAATTATATTTGTATTTTTGTCATAAATTGGTACGTCAAATGTGAATTTGAATTACCAATGAGTTCAAGTTTAAGTTTTAATGTCTTTTAAAGTGAATTTTATTTTTATTTTTGTCATAAATTGGTAGGTCAAATGTGAATTTGAATTACCAATTATTATGTCATTTATGTTAATTTGATTAATGACCCAAGAGAAAAAGGTCAAGATTTTTATGCTTATATTTCACTGATTTTGATGATATTGCACTTTAAATAAAAGTATTTTTGGTGTTTTTATGCAATATGAAGAATTAAGGACAAAAGAACAAAAATATGCAAAAATGAGCGGATTTGGAGCACAAACGAACAAAATTATGCAAATTTGAACTAGGCCGCCGACGACGAGGTTGTGGCCGCCGACGGTGTGATTTTCTTGAGAGTTCAGAATTAATTACGAGGGAGGCCGCCGACGGCGTGGATCGAGGCTGCCGACGGCGGGGTCAGTTCAAAGGCATGGTTTCTAGAAGGCCGCCGACAGAACCTCAAGGCCAGTGGTTTATTCCAGAAATACGTCGAATGTGGACGATTTTCGAATGGGTGCCTTCGTAACCCTTGGAGACTCTTCTACAACTTTAAAAGGAACAAATTTTGGCCGAAAAAGGGCTCTTCTTCTAGTCTCTAAAGTGATTGTAAGTGAGTCCATAGTGTAAAGAGAGTCATTTAGTGAGTGTAATTTAGTGAGTTGTGAGTTCAAATAGAGCATTTGTAAGGAATTCTTCGAGGAATTGCAAGAGTGGAAGGGAAGTGAGAGTGCTCTTCCACATTGACGTTTCGAAGGAGAATTCCAAGGAAAAGATCCAAAGGAACTTCGAGGAGTTTGCATTGGGGAGGAGTTTGAGATAAGTAGTGTTTATTTGTTTTTAGTGTGTATAACTTTATTTTATTTTATGAAATCTAAATTTTATTGCATCCTCTTCTTGAATTCTGAGTAGTTGTTCTATCTTTTTCCTGGTTTCGATGTTTTTTGTGAAATGATTATATAATTAATATATTAAATAAATTATAAAAGAAGTTGTGATGGTATTATACCTAAAATTAATTTACTATACGAATTGGTCATTTGTATTGTTAAAATCCATGAAGAATTCTTACGACCTGACCGTGGGCTAAGGATTTTTAACTTATATGTATCACAATTCTCTTTGAAAGGTAGAGTGAGTAAATCCTTGCAAGGAGAAGTGCAAATAAATAGGGAAATAATATTATCGGGCGTAGAATTAGAGATTTTAGAGTGACAGACTAAAATCCTCAATTCGGTCCTATTGTTTGGGTGCTGATGTGTAGATTGTTAGCCCTCATGTGAGGGGAATGTAGGAGCTCTGATGTGAGAGTAGGTATCCTCTCAGCCTAGCCGCAGAATTAGTAACCCGAGCATAGGATTATTCAATGTTCTTTATGCTTAGACCAAAGGGTAAAGAATATGAATGTTCCTATTTGGCACAACACATTAAAAACTAATTATAATTATCATTTCACTTAAATATCTTAACTATGGAGAAATATTCTTGTTATTGTCTATATTTTTACTTAACTCTAGTAGTATTCGTAAGTTGTTAGTAAAAGTAGTTTATTTTAATATAAGTTTAGTATTTTTATCGATTGCACATTAGTGACAGATAAGCATTTCGATTTAGTTGTAATTCTGAATTGATTTTCATACTACTAAGTCCGTAGGCTTTAATACTTTCCTTGTGGGATCGATATCAAGGACTCCATTAGAGCCCTGTATTACTTGAACGATACGTATACTTACATTTGAAAGTAACTCTGCGATTAAAAAATTAAAATATTTAATTGTTACTAAAGTAAATTCGAATTGGATTAAAGTGCAAGGTGGTTCAAGTTTTTAGCGCCGTTGCCGGGGAAAGATAGAATTGTTATAGGAATATAACATAATTAGAGTAACGAACAACAATTTAGGATTGTTAGAAAACCTTTTTAGAATTGCACTTATTTAGTTAACTATTTTTACTGTGTACTGATTTTGAGTGTATGCGCAAATTTGGTTCTGAAAATCTTATACCATACGATTCGGAATTAAAGCGCACTATTAGGAGAATTAGAAAACTGAGAAAAGAGCCTATAAATTCTAAAACAATGGAAATCAACGTAAACAACCAAAGAGTAGAAAATGAACAATAATCTAGACCATTAAGAGATTATGCTAACCCTACATTAGATGAAATTCACTTAACTATTCAAAATCCTGATGTAGTTGTTAATTCATTTGAGCTTAAACCTGCAATTATCCAAATGATACAAAATAATCAATTTGGTGGAACTTCTAATGAAGATCCTAATTTACATCTTGTAAGTTTCTTATAACTTTGTGCTACCTTTAAGTACGATAGAGTGTCTGATGATGTTGTCAGACTTATACATTTTCATTTTTCATTAAGGGATAAGGCTAAGGCCTGGTTAAATTCGTTAGCACCTGGATCTATAAGAACTTGGGGAGAACTTTCAAAAAAAATTTTATCAAAATATTTTTCACCATCTAAGACTGCTAAGCTTAGAAACGATATCACATCTTTCAGTCAGTATGAGGGAGAATAGATATATGAATCTTGTGAAAGGATTAAAGAACTTTTTAGAAAATGTCCACATCATGATTTACCAGATTTGTTAATAATTCAAACATTTTATAATGGATTAGTAGGATATCTTAAATCTATAATAAACGCTGTTGCTGGTGGATCACTAATGTCTAAACCTTTTGAAGAAGCTTATGCCTTAATAGAAGAAATGGCTACCAATAATTTTCAATGGCATGTTGAAAGGATAAATCCTAAGAAGGTAGCCAATATTCATGATTCTGATGCTTTAACCATGATAGTTTCTCAAATTGCTGCTCTTTCAAAGAAAATAGATCAATATGGAATGAATCGTTCTCAAACACCTCAAGTGTTAGAAGAAAATTCATTAGGACAAATCATAGATGCTCAATATTCATATGAAACTATAAATGCAATAAGAAAATAAACAAAATAATCCTTATTCAAACTATTATAATCCAGGTTGGAAGAATCATCCAAATTTTAATTGGAATAACCAAAATAATAATAATAATCCTCGGTGGGGGAACAATCCTGTAAACCTATTAGGAAATATAAATAATCCAGGTAATTCCAATTATAGACCTTCTAATCCACCAGGTTTTTATAATATTTCACTATTCAAGGAGAAGAAGTTGTTTATGGAAGAAATAATTTTGAATATGAGTAATCAATTACAAAATCAAGGAAATGCTATTAAAAATAAAGAAAACTAATTAGGGCAAATTGCTTCTGCATTAAGTAATAGACCTATTGGAACTTTACCTAACAATGTTGAAGTAAATCTTAAACATCAAGGAAAAGAACAAATCAAAGTTGTTCAATTAAGGAGTGGAAAATAATTGGAAACAAGAGTTCAAAAAGAAACTGTAGTTGAGAAGGAAAAACAAGAAATTGATAGAGAAAACGAAAGTTTATATCTTAATTTTCCTCTGAAACCTATGAAAATTATTATTAAAAACCACCTCCACCATTTCCTCAAAGTCTAAAGCAACAAGATAAAGGAAAAAGATTTGCTAAATTTTTAAACATTCTGAAAAAATTATCAATAAATATTCCTTTTGTTGAAGCTTTAGAACAAATGCCTGATTATGTTAAATTTATGAAGGATAAATTCAACAAAAAGAGGAAGTTACTAGATCATGAGACTGTCGCACTCAGTGAAGAGTGTAGTGTTATAATTCAAAGAAAACTTCCTAAAAAATATAAAGATCTTGGTAGTTTCACTATTCTGTGTGCTATTGGTGAAATATTTTATGGGTGATCATTATGTGATTTGGGAGCTAGCATAAATTTGATGCCTCTATCAACATTTAAAAGGTTAGAAATTAGAGAGATGTCACTAACTTCTGTAACTTTACAGTGAGCTGATCGATCTATTACACATCCTAAGGTAATTGTAGAAGATGTTTTAGTCAAGGTTGATAATTTTATTTTTCCTGTGGACTTTATCATTCTAGATATGGAAGAAGATAAAGAAATTCCCATTATTTTAGGAAGACCATTCCTAGCTACAGGAAGAGCTATGATAGACGTTCAAAAAGGAGAAATGACTATGAGAGTAAATGACCAAGAAGTAATTTTTAACATCTCAAAGTCAATGAAGTATCCATCAATAAAAAAAGATGATGAATGTTTCAGAATGGATCTATGTGATCATTTACAAAGAGAATATTTCCAAGAAAATTCTGAAGACAAATAAGATATAGATGAAGATAATTTTGAAGAAATAGAAACTGAAAATGGTGATTATATTTAAGAAAATTATGAAAAGCTTGATTTAACATCACCAGAAAATCAAATATTAAGTCCATCTGTTGTAAAACCCCTGAACTTGAATTAAAGAATCTTCCAAATCATTTGAAGTATTTATTTTTAGGAGAGTTTTCAACATTACCAATAATTGTATCCTCGAACTTAAATTAAATTCAAGAACAAAAATTAATGGATACATTAAAAAAATACTAAAGAGCTTTTAGTTGGACTTTAGCTGATATTAAAGGAATTAGTCCTTCGACTTGTATGCACCGATTTTTATTAGATGAAGAACATAAACCAAGAAATGACCCTTAAAGGAGATTAAACCCTATAATGAAAGAAGTAGTTAAAAAAGAAATTTTAAAATGGTTAGATGCTGGAATTATATATCCTATTTTGGATAGTACTTGGGTAAGTCCAATTCATTGTGTTCCCAAGAAAGGAGGAATAACTGTTGAAGAAAATGAAAATAAAGAATTAATACCTATCAGACAAGTTTCTGGATGGCGTATTTCTATAGATTATAGAAATTAAATGCAATCACCCGAAAATATCATTTTCCACTTTCTTTCTTAGACCAAATGTTGGATAAACTTGCTGGACATAAGTACTATTATTTTATGGATGGATATATTGGTTACCATCAGATACTCATTGCTCCTGAGGATCAAGAGAAAACAACTTTTACTAGTCCTTACGGAACTTTTGCTTTCAGAAGAATGCATTTTGGACTATGTAATGCACCTGCAACATTCCAAAGATGTATGATGTCTATTTTTAGTAAATTAATAGAAAATTGAATTGAAGTATTTATGCATGATTTCTCTGTGTTTGGAACATCTTTTGATGCATGCTTAAATCATCTTGAAAAAGTTTTGGAGCTATGCAAAAGAACTAACTTAGTTATAAATTGGGAGAAATGTCAATTTATGGTTGCAGGAGGAATTTTATTAGGGCATAAAATTTCAGAAAATGGTATGGAAGTAGAACCTGCAAAAATTCAAGTAATAGCTAAATTACCACCTCCTACTACAATGAGAGGGGTAAGAAGTTTTCTTGGACATGCCGGTTTCTACGGGCATTATATGAAAGATTTTTCAAAAATTACAAAGCCTCTATGCCAACTTTTAGAAAAAGACAAAAAATTTGAATTTACTAAAGACTGCTTGAATGCCTTTGAATTATTAAAGGAAAAACTAATCACAACACCTGTAATGGTTTCACCTGACTGGGAGAAACCATTCGAAATAATGTGTGATGCTAGTGATTATTCTATTGGAACTGTCCTTGGTCAAAGATATGATAAAATTTTTAAAGTTATATACTACGCTAGTAGAACTCTTAATGATGTTCAAATTAACTATACGGTTACTGAAAAAGAGTTACTAGCTATTGTATATGCTTTTGATAAATTTAGATCATATTTAATTGGAACAAAATGTATTGTGCATACTGATCATTCAGCTATTAAATATCTGATGCAAAAGAAGGATATTAAACCAAGATTAATTAGATGGGTACTTTTAATGCAAGAATTCATTTTTATGGTGATTGATAGAAAAGGAACTGAAAATCAAATTGTTGATCATTTGTCGAGACTAGAATATAATGTATTATCTGACACCGACAATGAAATAATATACAGTTTCCCTGATGAACAACTTTATAATATTAATGAGTGGAAAATACCTTGGTATGCAGATATAGTAAATTATTTAGTAAGTGATATTTTGCCACCTATGCTAACATTGCAGCAACAGAAAAAATTTGTTCATGATTCAAAATCATATTTTTGGGATGAACCATATTTATATAAACAATGTAATGATCTTATTATTAGGAGATGTGTGCCTTATGAAGAAACTGAATAGATCATTCAAAAATTTCATGATTCTAATTTTGAAGGACATTTTGGAATTGATAAATCTGCATATAAAATCTTACAAGCTAGATTTTATTGGCCTACTCTTTTTAGAGATGTTTACAGATATATCAAAACATGTGATAGATGCCAACGAGTATGTAATATATCTAGAAGAAATGAAATGCCTCTAAATTTCATATTAGAAGTTGAGAATTTTGATGTATGGGGATTAGATTTCATGGGACCATTTATTCCTTCATTTGGAAACTTATATATTTTAATTGTTGTTGATTATGTATCAAAGTGGATAGAAGCACAAGATTTACCTCGGTGTGATGTTAAAAGTGTTTCTAGATTCTTAATGAAAAACATTTTCACAAGATTAGGTATGTCGAGAGTGATTATCACTGACGAAGGATCCATTTAGAAATAAATACATTCAAAGATTAGCAGAAAAGTTTAGTATTGTTCATAAATTCTCTACTGCCTATCATACTCAAACTAGTGATTTAGCTGAAGTTTCTAATAGATAGATTAAACAAATTTTAGAAAAGACTATAAACCCTAAGAAAGTAGATTGGTCTGCAAGACTGGATACTGCATTATGGGCATACAGGACTGCTTATAATACTCCTATTGGCATGACTCCTTACAGGCTTATATATGGAAAAACTTGTCACTTACCAGTAGAATTGGAGCATAAAGCTTTTTGGGCGATTAAAGAATTCAATTACAATTTGAAAAATGCCGGTGAGAAGAGAAAGCTGCAATTAAATGAATTAGAAGAGTTAAGAAATGAATCTTACAATAGCAATAGAATTTATAAGGAAAAACTGAAATTAAGACATGATCGGAAGATTAACCGAAAGAACTTTGAATCAGGACAAGAAGTTTTGCTTTACAATACAAGGCTATAATTATTTCCTGGGAAATTGAAGTCTCGTTGGTTAGGACCCTTTACTGTGACTCAGGTTTTTACTTATGGAGCTGTTGAAATTGAAGATTCGAAGATTGGGAATAAATTTAAAGTAATGGGACATAGATTAAAACCATATTTTGAGGGTACAAGACCAAATTATAATGAGATTTTAATGCTCAGTCAACCTGAATAACAACTGAATAGGTCGGGCTGACGACGTTAAACCAAGCACTTTATGGGAGGCAATCCATAGTTATCTTTAATAGTTGTGTGTTTGTTTGAAATTATTGTTAGTTTGTAGTAATATTAAGTCCTACTACTTATATTTTACCCTTTGATTATCATAGAATTTGAATCCGGCGTGATTTTCCTGAGAGTTCAAAATTAATTACAAGGGAGGCTGCCTACGTTGCGGATCGAGGCCGCCGACAACGCGGATCAAGGTTGTCGACGGCAGGGTCAGTTCAAAGGCATGGTTTCTAGAAGGCCGCCGACGGCGGGGACGGCGGTTTGTTCCAGAAATATGTCGAATGTGGACGATTTTCGAAGTGGTGCCTTTGTAACCCTTGTAGACTCTTCTACAACTTTAAAAGGAACGAATTTTGGCTGAAAAGGGCTCTTCTTCGGGTCTCTAAAGTGATTGTAAGTGAGTCCATAGTGTAAAGAGAGTCATTTAGTGAGTGTAATTTAGTGAGTTGTGAGTTGAGTTCAAATAGAGCATTTGTGAGGAATACTTTAAGGAATTGCAAGAGTGGAAGGGATGTGACAGTACTCTTCCACATTGACGTTTTAAAGGAGAATTCTAAGGAAAAAATCCAGAGGAACTTCGAGGAGTTTGTATTGGGGAGGAGTTTGAGATAAGTAGTGTTTATTTGTTTTTAGTGTGTAGAACTTTATTTTATTTTATGAAATCTAAGTTTTATTGCAAACTCTTCATTAATTCTGAGTAGTTGTTTTATCTTTCTCCTAGTTTCGATGTTTTTATGAAATGATTATATAATAAGTATATTAAATAAATTATAAAAGAAGTTGTGATGGTACTATACCTAAACTTAATTTACTATAAGAATTGGCCATTTGTATTCTTAAAATCCTTGAAGAATTCTTACGACCTAACCGTGGGCTAAGGATTTTTAACTTGTATGTATCACAATTTTCTTTGATAGGTAGTGGAGTAAATCCTTGCAAGGAGAAGTACAAATAAATAGGGAAATAATATTATCGTGCATAGAATTGGAGATTTTAGAGTGACAGGCTAAAATCCTCAGTTTGGGACTATCGTTTGGGTGCTGATGTGTAGATTGTTAGCCCTCAGGTGAGGGAACGTGGGAACTCCGAAGTGAGAGCTGGTATCCTCCCAGCCTAGCTACAGAATTAGTAACCCAAGCTTAGGATTAGTCAATGTTCTTTATGCCTGGACCAAAGGGTAAAGAGTAAGAATGCTCCTATTTGGCACAACACATTAAAACCTAATTATAATTATCATTTCACTTAAATATCTTAACTAAGGAGAAAGATTCTTGTTATTATCTATATTTGAACTTAACTCTAGTAGTATTAGTAAGTTGTTAATAAAACTAGTTTATTTTAATATAAGTTTAGTATTATTATCAATTGCATATTAGTGACAGATAAGCATTTTGATTTAGTTGTAATTCTGAATTGGTTTTCATAATCCTAAGTCCGTAGGCTTTAATACTTTCCCTGTGGGATCGATATCCATACTCCATTAGAGCCATGTATTACTTGAACGATACGTATACTTGAGTTCGAAAGTAACTTTGTGATTAAAAGATTAAAATATTTAATTGTTACTAAAGTAAATTCAAATTAGATTAAAGCGCAGGGTGGTTCAATTAAACTTAAGGTTTAAATTCAATTTAGCTAGAACATAAGGTATGAGTTTAAGAAGAACCTAGAACATTAGGTGGTTTAGGTAGAACCTAAGGTTTGATGTTACTTAGATTAAATTCAGATAGAATCTAAGGTATGTTTTATTTAGGTTCAATTTAGGTAGAACCTAATGTTTAAAATTACTTAGATTCAATTTAAGTAGAATCTAAAGTATGGTGCTTCTTAAAACCTAAGATTTCATGTTACTTAGATTCAATTTAGGTAGAACCTAAGGTATGAAATTTAGGTTTAGTTTAAGTTGATCTAAAGGTTTATGTTGTCTTAGGTCTAATTTAAATTGAATCTAAAGTATTGATTTAGGTTAAATTTGGATTGAACCTAAGGTTTAGGTTAACTTAAGTTGAATTTGGGTTAAACCTAAGGTTTCGGTTTGACTTAGGTTCAATATAGGCGAACCTAAGATTTACATTTCGCTTAGGTTTAATACAGGTTGAACATAAGATTTAGGTTAATTGACTTTGTCTTAATTTAAGTAAAGTTTAATGGGCGTTTAAGTTTAACTTAGGTTAAATTTAAATTAGGTTTATAGTTAAGTAAGCCTAAGTAAGGCTTAATTAAGTTAATTAGGTCTAATTAGAGTTGGACCTAATTAGGGTTTAAGGATAATTAAACCTAATATTATTAAGGTCTAATTAGATTAATTAGGTCTAATTAAGGTTAGACCTAATTAGAGATTAAGGTTAATTAAACCTAATGTAAGCAAAGTTTAATTAGGTCAGATTAGGTTTATAACTAATTATAGTTTAAGGTTAATTAAACATAATGTAAGGTTTAATTAGGTTAATTAAGGTCTAATTAGGGTTAGACCTAATTATAGTTAAAGTTTAATTAAACCTAATGTAAGTAAGTTTAATTAGGTTAATTAGGTCTCACTAAGGTTAGACCTAGTTATATTTTAGGGCTAATTAAACCTAATGTAAGAAAGGTTTAATTAGGTTAATTAGGTCTAATTACGGTTAGACCTAATTATAATTTAGGGTTAATTAAACTTAATGTGAGTAAGGTTTAATTTGATTAATTAGGTCTAATTAAGGTTAGACCTAATTATAGTTAAAGCTTAACTAAACCTAATGTAAGTAAGGTTTAATTAAGTTAATTAGGCCTAATTAGGGTTAGCCCTAATTATAGTTCAAGGTTAATTAAATGTAATGTGATTAAGGTTTAATTAGGTTAATTAGGTCTAATTAGGGTTAGAACAAATTATATTTTAGGGTTAATTAAACCTAAGCTAATGTAAGTAAGGTTTAACAATGTTAATTAGGTCTAATTTGGGTTAGACCTAATTATAGTTTGAGTTTAATTAAACCTAATGTGAGTAAAGTTTAATTATATTAATTAGGTCAAATTAGGGTTAGACCAAATTATAGTTTAATGTTAATTGAACTTAATGTAAGTAAGGTTTAATTAGGATAATTAGGTCTAATTAGATGTAATTATAGTTTAGGGTTAATTAAAGTGAGTAAGATTTAATAAAGTTAATTAGGGTTAGACCTAATTATAGTTTAAATTTAATTAAACCTAATGTCAATAAGGTATAATTAGGTTAATTAGAGTCTAATTAGGGTTATACCTAATTAGGGTTAATTAAACCTAATGTAAGTAAGGTTTAATTAGTTTACTTAAGTCTAATTAGGGTTAGACCAAATTATAGTTTAAGGTTAGTTAAACCTAATGTGAGTAAGTTTTAATTATGTTAATTAGGTTTAATTAGGGTTAGACCTAATTATAGTTTAAGGTTAATTAAACCTAATGTGTGTAAGGTTTAATTAGGTTAATTAGGTCTAATTAGGGTTATACCTAATTATGGATTAAGATTAATTAAACCTAATGTGAGTAAGGTTTAATTAGGTTAATTAGGTCTAATTAGGGTTAGACCTAATTATAGTTTAGGTTAATTAAACCTAATGTAAGTAAGGTTTATTTAGATTAATTAGGTCTTATTAGGGTTATAACTAATTATAGTTTAGGGTTAATTAAACGTAATGTGAGTAAGGTTTAATTAGGTTAATTAATTCTAAGTAGGGTTAGACTTAATTATAGTTTAAGGTTAATTAAACCTAATGTATGTAAGGTTTAATTAGTTTAATTAGGTTTAATTAGGGTTAGACCTAATTATAGTTTAGGGTTAATTAAACCTAATGTAAGTAAGGATTAATTTGGTTAGTTAGGTCTAATAGGGGTTAGACAAAATTAGGGTTTAATTTGAATTAAACCTAATGTAATTAAGGTTTAAGGAGATTAATTAGGTTTAATAGGTCTTAGAACTAATTAGGCTTTAGTTTCACTTAAACCTAATGTAATTAAGTTTTAAGGTGGTTAATTAAGTCTAATATGACTTAGAATTAATTAGGGTTTAATTTGGCTTAAACTTAATGTAATTAAGGTTTAAAGAGATTAATTAGGTCTAATAGGGCTTAGACCTAATTAGGGTTTAGTTTAACTTAAAGCTGATGTAATTAAGGTTTAAGAAGGTTAATTAAGTCTAATAGGAGTTAGACCTAAGTAGAGTTTAATTTGCATTAATCCTAATGTAATTAAGGTTTCAAGAGATTCGATAGGTCTAATAGGGCTTAGACGTAATTAGGATTTAGTTTGACTTAAACATAATGTAATTAAAGTTTAAGAGGTTAATTTGTTCTAATAGGGGTTAGACCTAATTAGCATTTAATTTGACTTAAACCTAACAGCCCTAATTAGGATTTAGTTTAACTTAAACCTAATCTAATTAAGGTTTAAGGAGTTTAATTAGATCTAATATGGGTTAAGCCTAAATAGGGTTTAATTTGACTTAAACTTAATGTAATCAATGTTTAAGGAGATTAATTAGGTCTAACAGAGCTTAGACCTAATTAGGGTTTAGTTTGACTTAAACCTAATGTAGTTAAGGTTTAAGGAAGTTAATTAGGTCTAATAGGGGTTAGACCTAATTAAGGTTTAATTTGACTTAAACCTAATGTAATTAAGGTTTAAGGAGATTAATTAGGTCTAATAGGGCTTAGACCTAATTAGGGTTTAGTTTGACTTAAACCAAATTTAATTAAGGTTTATGAAAGTTAATTAGGTCTAATAGGGTTTACACCTAATTAAATTTTAGTTTTGGTTTGGGTTCATATTGATTAAACCTAGGTGTCCAAAATTTGATTTGGGTTCATTTAGGTTGTACCCAAAGGTTCAGAAGTGTGGAAGCTGACTTTCGATTAAGGCTTTGTTTTACCTAAGTTTAATTGGGAATTAAACCTAAGGATTAAGATTATGTCAATCCTAATGGTCATTCAAAGCATTCCTTCAAGCCTAAGGATTTTTAGGGTTATTTATGTAAGTTTAAAAATTTACAATTTTATCCCAAAAGAACTAAAATGTCATTTTAAATTTGTCAAAGATTAATAATTATCATTTTAAGGTTTGAATTTATCACCTTAAATTTCCTAATGATTTTCCAATTTTAATTTCCAATTTTCTGATTTTTTATAAATACTTTTGGAAAAAATTACAAATTTTGATAAAAATTGATATATCTAACTTTAGAGATTTTTCTTAACTTGGAAAAATCACATGGTGTTCCTAAGGGTGAAAAGATCAATCTCTGGAAATTTCATCATTTTTAGTGTATAAATAACTTTTAATAATTAAATTACTCTATAAAGTAATTAATTAAATAAAAATTTATTATAATTTATTAATTTCATATATAACTGTTATGTTATAATTTTCACTTCATTTTCCTGAATCCAGGGGTATTTTTTGTATTTTATGATTTTCTATTTCAATATATGCATTTTTAAAGATTTTTGTATTTAATTAAATAGAAAAATCCATATTTTCTTATTTAAATGACACGGCGGCTGACTGGTTCTTCAGATCCGTCAAACTCACATGCGGCGTCATTTGATTGGAGGGAATTTCCACATGGGCAACCACGTGGCCCACAGTTTCATCTGTTTCATTTGGATGAAACCGTGGTCCAGCTAGATCATCGCGCCGTCTTCCCCAAACTGGGATAACCCGTAAACCGTTCGTGTTTAAGGAATAAAATCTCTCTCAAATCTTCATAACACTTCATGAGATTGTTTTAAAAGCTTTATCATCTCAAAACAAATACATCCATACGTATATGTAGGTGTGTGATGATCTTCTTCACAAAGGTTCAAACCCGAGCAAAATTTAGGGTTAAATGTCCATACCTGGTCGTGATGAGGTGAATCTTCAATCAAACTTGGTAGGAATAATTTTCAAGTCCTTGTGAAGCTTCTCATAAGCTCAATTTGGAGTGTATTTAGGTTAGTTTATATCCAAGCTGAAGTGGCCTCGCAGTTTCTCCTAAAAGGTGGTTAGAGCTTGCACGAAGGTTTGATTTCGATTAGGAACTTCTTATTGAAGCTTAGGTATGGTTTTGGGATATTTTAATTGAAAGATTGAAGAGTTTTGTGTTATCCTGAAAAGATGTTTTGTTGATCCCTGAATATCTATGCTCACGTTTTTTATTTTATATTTCTTTTCAATAATAATATCTCTTTCTTTGCAATGCATGCCAAAAACTTGACTCTGAAGCAAATAAGAAATATAATTTAATTATTTTATATTATGGGATTCTACGCAGTATACGTTTTGTTTATCAAGTAATATAAGACTTTCTGATTAAGCCCTGAGATATCGAACCCACAGGAAAATGTCTAAAAATATAAAGAAATAAGAAAATTAACTTTTTACTTTTTAAATTGATTTTGTAAAGTATGTTTTAAAATAAATAATTTGAAAATTGTTTTTGATATTTTCTATTTAATAAAAAGTAAATTAAGAAATTAAAATTAACAAGACTACTAAATGATATGAATGCAGTGAGAATAAAATATCATTTTCCTCTTTTAATGAATCAATAATAATTATGAAATTTTGTTGTGGAAGTATCTAAATGTGTTGTGCCAAATATGAGCAATCATATTCTTTACACTTACTTAGTTCTATAAAGCAAATTGGTTAATTTGAAGCTTTAAAATTTTGTACATGGCTTAGGCAGGGAAGCTACTAGCTCTCACTCTAGAGTTCCCTCGATTTCCTCCACCTGGCGGCTAACATCTCATAAAAAAATTTCTCCTCAAACTAAATTAGGGGGCTTTAGCCTGTCACTCTAAAGTCCTCTAATTTTACTCCCCATTAAAACATATCTCCCTATTTATTTACATTCAATTATATGAACTACAATTCTCATCCATACAATTGCATGTGATTCTTTCCAATTGTTGATTGAGACAACGCCGCATTGGATCTTACATAATCTCACAACAAATTTTAACATCATAATTGGCCAAATCAAGAAGTAAATTAAGTACAAGGAAATAATTCATCACAACTTCTTCCAGCATTCAACTTATATACTTCACACAACTTCTTTCCATAATTTAATTACTTCATCATTTAAAAGGAAAAAAGATAAAGAAAACTACTCAGAACTCATGGAGAAAACACAAACACAACTTGATTTGAAAGTAGAAATCATAGAGAAAACACAAAAAAGTTTTACTTAAAAATAAAATGTAAAAATAAAGATAAACACTTACCTGAAAATCATCTCCACAAGACTCTGGAAGTTCCTCAGAAATTTTGCTTTTCACTATAATACTCCACAGAGGTTGACACCCAACTCTGAGGATTGACTCTCCTAAATTCTAATACAAACTATGATAAAGTAAAGTAGAAGAGTGAGAAGAAGGCTCTCCTTCTTCCTCTTTCTCTGAAAACAACTTCAAGCTTTTCTCCAACTTCTCCCACCAAAATTTTCTTCCAAAGTCTTCTCTTGGGTGTGGCACCCCTTTTCTGATCTTTAAGTCCTGATTATAATAATTCTCCAAAAGGTGCTTTGGGGTCTCTTCAAAATATGTCCAGATTCAATGTATCCACCAATAATGCATCCATCCGTTCAAATTTTTAAAAGAATTTTGGCACGGATGGGAAGTTAATGAAGTTTAAACCAAAAGACGCTTAAAACCCCCTTCAAATTTGCACCAAAATTAATTAAAATTTGTTACTTTAACTGTAGGGCATGTGCGCCAGCCATCCGGCGCATAGGCGCTAGAGGCTAAATTTGCACAACTTCCAATTTTTGCTCCAAATTTGATCATTTTTGCTCCTTTCATCGCAATCAGCCATTTTAATCATACATGTAAGAAAAATACAAAAATGCCTTTTATTAAAGTATAATATCATCAAAAATAGGTATAAAAATGTGCATAAAAATACTATATATTTTAGGTGTATCAAAATCCCCCAAACTTAAAATATTACTTGTCCTCAAATGAAACTAAAATCATATAAAAATTAAGCATGCAAATTATGTAAATGAGTTTCTTTAGGAAGGTTTCAAAATTTTGTTCTAGAAATGAAAATGTCCAATTTAGAAAAAATTTTAGTAAATGAGACCAACTTAAAGTTTAGAAAGTTCTTAAGTAAAGGTTCATGAAAAATATAAGTTCCTATCTTATTCAGAAATACTTGTAGATTTTTTAAAATATAGGATTTAAACATTTTATTTTCCTCACTTAAAAATTTTTATTTCAAAATAATTTTACTCACTATATTATAATCTTAAGCTTTAAATTTTCTCAAAACTTATATTTTGAACTTTAGGTGTGAAACCTATTTATGATTAGGCCCTTAAATCCTAAAGGTTCTCCTCCCTTTTCTTTTCTTCTTCTTTTTTTTTAGTGAGGCAAGGATTACTATATCTTGACAGGACGTTAATGATTTTGAATTCCACCTCTCCATTTAAAATAAAGGTCTGATATATATCTTTCACTTAAAAGTCATAATAACAGTGTTGAAAATTATTTTTCAATAAAAGAAAATTAAGCTTTGAAAAATAAAAGTCAAATCTTCTATCTTTCTAAAATACAACATTTCCTACTAAAGATAGTTTAAATATATTTATCATTTCTTTACAAAGAAAAATTTAACTCTAAGTTTTTCATCATTACTATAAATTTTAACTAAATTCTCTTACTCATTTCAATATTCAAAATTTTGCTCCCCTAATATAACTTCATATACATAATTGTTTTCAATCAAAAATCAAATTTCATTATAAGTATTCTTGAGAACAAATAAAATTTTAGTTTTTTAAAATTTACCCCAAACTTTAAATTTTTAGTTAGGATTAAGCATTTAAGCATAAAAAATGATACATGGGTAAAAATTAAAAATTAAAATAACATGCTAGCAGAAAATTTCATATCCTAAATATGCAAGTATAACCATTTAAAAACAAGGAGTAAAAAGAAATCAAATTCAATTTTTCAGTTTCATTTTTTTATAAAATAAAATTTTCAAATGACTTCTACAATAGTGGAGGTTTTCAAACTAAATACACACCAACTTTAACATGACTAAAATCACAACAGCATTAGATAACATATGGTAGTAGATTTTGAAAAGTTTAAACATGCAATTTAAATAAGGGTTTCTAATAGTGTTTTAAATTTTCCTAATAGTTTTGGAATTAAATTATACAGTACTAAAAACTCAAACACTAGATACACATTTAAAACATTTACTACCACATACATATCACAAACATACATCATAAAACATCAATTCATCACAGAAACATCTGAATGTGTATAACAGAAATAGTCCAATTATAATCTACACAATATTAGAGTTCACATCAAAATATAACAACAAATAAAACTCTAGACATCATACAACACAAATACAAAACATCACAAACTTAACAATAAATCTTGATCATAATCCTCATCATCATCTTCATTCTAGTCTCTGGATGGCACATAAGGTAAATAAAAAGGATGAGGGGGCATCTCAGCACTGTGATCACCTCTAATCACTATGTCCATGTACTGTTGATAATTCTCCTCATACTCATCTTGTTTCACAATATACCTTTCAATATTCTCTATCTTACCATCCATATCTTTAACTTTAAAATCTTCTGTAACAAATCAGTTTATGAATCTCTTGAAGATGATGCATGTAAAGTAGAAGCTCAAGAAGTAGAGGCAGCAGAAGCAGATGCACTGGAAGCTCTAACAGATCCTCCTTTCCAGCCACATACTGAATTCACACTTCAAGTGTTTACACTTTCACTAGTAATGGGTTTAAGTGGCTGAAGGACCTCTTCCCATGTTTCAAACTTAACACTAGACCGCTCACAAAGTGAATGAATTAGGGAAGGAAATCCCATACCTGCAGTAGTAGCAACTCCGGTGCAGTTCAAAACATAATAAAAAGTAATAGCTCCAATGTATAAAGGATTTCCCTGTTGAATAAAATAGTTCAGAACAACTCTTTCTCTCGTAACTTCACTAACATGACTTAAAGGCAACAGCTTTGATGAGATAAAGTAATGCGTTTAAGGTGGCATTCAACTCAGAGGCTTGAAAATTTACTCTTCTTTCAATTTTTATCTTCCATAAACCTCTTCCATCAGTAAGAAAAGACATTATCTCATCTAACTCTCCCTCAGAAGGATGATAGTTAGCATAAAAACAAAACATCTCAGGAGGCAATCGGTAAAAAGTATTAACTACCGCAGGCGAAAAATCTACTTGTTAACCTCTAACCATCACCATATTTTCTTCTACTGCTAGAAAGTTTGCATAAAACTCTCTAACAACAGAAACAACAACAACAATAATTTTCCAGATTCCTTCTAGCAATCATCTCTTCAATCTCTCCTCTTGGCTTACTAAAAACTCGTTATGGAATCAGTTTACGTGACGAAAGTGCGTCGACATATCTATCGTCCACTCTAAAACTGACAAATTTGTTCGAATCAAATTTCGCCTTCTCTCATGATCGCTTTGACTTTGGATCAATCTCTAAAAATTTACAAAAAATTCACCATAAAATCCAAAATCAAACTAAACTTGCTAATTTAACTTCCAAACATAATTTCCACTAAATCAAAGCAATTTCTCATGCTTTTCCTCAAATTTTCACCATGAATAGTGATTTTCGATTTTTCAATAATGTACTCAAAATACATAGTGAAAATAAAAAATTCTTACTTAGGAGAAGTGCTCACTTCTTAAGAAACTCAAATCTAACAAATTTCGGCAAAATCGGCTCTTAAATGATCTAATTATGTGATGCCCTAGTCTTCTATTTCACGAAACTGAGAGGTTGAAGGTTTTAACTGCAGAAACCCGATTTTTTGTGAACCGGCGCCTATGCGCGGAGCATATGGCGCATAGCCGTGAAATTTGGCGCTTAAGCGCTGACAGTTTGGTGCTTAGCCGCCAGTGCCTAAATTTTGATAATTAATTTTAATGGCACAAAATCACTTAGTTAATCTCCCTCAATCACTTTTAATAATTATTTCTCCTCATAAACTCTTCTAATACTTCAAAATTACACTAAAATTTTCATTGATTCCAAACAAATTTCACACAAACACAAACTTATATTTCATTAATAACAAACTACACTTAACACAAACTAAAAATTTCTAGCCAAACATTTTGCGCGAAATTCCACAATACATAAGTTCATAACACATTTCAAAAACAGAAACTTACATCTTTAAGATGTAACAAACATCGAATTATAGTGCAAAAAAACACAAACATAAATCACAAACACGAAACATTAAACACAGAAAACCAAATTATAGAACTACACTTAATTTAATTCCAATCTCCACTAGGCGGAATATATCCAGAATCACCATTTTTTTCGTTTGAACCATCTGGAATGTAAATATGATAAAACAGACGATGATTAAAAACTCTTACATCTTCTTCTTCTAACCATTTATTCTTCAAATGCATCGCTTTATTTGCTTCTTCTACATGACTTGTATGACTGAATTGCATTTTGAGTTGCCCTCCAATATGTGCTAAATGAGTGTTAGTTTCATTTACCTTTACTTCAATTGATTCCACGTTGGCTTCAATCTTTGCAATTCTTTCTGCAATTCCTTGAATACTAACTACTAGGAATCTGTTGAATAATTCTTGTGCACATTCACTAATAAACTTCTTCTTGTTGGCTTCCTCATTCTTCTTAACTTCGCTCTCCCAAGAAGACATTTTTGCACTCAAAATACTCTATTTTAGACTAAGAAATGAAAATAAGAAAGCCCACATACCGAATTCACACTTTAAGTGTTTACACTTTCAATCGGTAATGGGTTTAAGTGGGTCAAGGACCTCTTCCCATGTTTCAAACTTAACACTAGACAAATTTCACAAAGTGAATGAATTAGGGAAGGAAATCCCATAATTGCCGTAGTAGCAACTCCGGCAAGGGCTTCAAAACATAATAAAAGTAATAGCTCCAATGTATAAAGCCTCATTAACAAAATAGTTCGTAACAACTCTTTCTCTCGTAACTTCACTAACATGACTTGAAGGCAATGCCTTTGATGAGATAAAGTAATGTGTTTAAGGTGGCATTCAACCCCGAGGCTTGAAAATTTACTCTTCTTTTCAATTTTTATCTTCCATAAACCTCTTCCATCAAGAAGAAAAGACATTATCTCATCTAACTCTCCCTCGAAGGATGATAGTTAGCATAAAAACAAACATCTCGTGGAGGCACCGACAAAAATTATTAACTACCACAGGAGAAAAATCTACTTGTTAACCTCTAACCATCACCATATTTTCTTCTACTACTGTAAAGTTTCGTATAAAACTCTCTAACAACAAACAACAAAGAATAATAATTTTCCGCATTCCTTCAAGAATCATCTCTTCAATCTCTCCTCTCGCTACTAAAACTCGTTATGGAATCCGCTTACTGCGACGAAAGTGCGTCGACATATCTATCGTCCACTCTAAAATCGACAAATTTGTTCGAATCAAATTTCGCCTTCTCGATGATCGTTTGACTTTGGATCAATCTCTAAAATTTACAAAAAATTCACCATAAAATCCAAAATCAAACTAAACTTGCTAATTTAACTTCCAAACATAATTTCCACTAAATCAAAGCAATTTATCATGCTTTTCCTCAAATTTTCACCATGAATGTTGATTTCGATTTTTCAATAATGTACTCAAAATACATGTTGAAAATAAAAAATTATTACTAGAGAAGTGCTCACTTCTAATAACTCAAATCTAACAAATTTCGGCAAAATCGTCTTTAAATGATCTAACTATGTGATGCCCTAGTCTTCTATTTCACGAAACCGAGAGGTCAAGGTTTTAACCCGTAAACCCGATTTTCTAGAACCGGCGCCTATGCGCGAGCATATGGCGTATAGCCGTGAAATTCGCGCTTAAGCGTCGACACAATGGTGCTTTAGCCGTTGCTCTTAAATTTTGATAATTAATTTTAATGGCACAAAATCACTTAGTTAATCTCCCCTCAATAACTTTTAAAAAATTATTTCTCCTCATAAACTCTTTCTCTAATACTTCAAAATTACACTAAAATTTTCACGATTCCAAAAAATTTCACACAAACCCAAACTTATATTTCATTAATAACAAACTATACTTAACACAAACTAAAATTTCTAGCCAAACATTTTACGCGAAATTCC
This sequence comes from Papilionanthe hookeriana x Papilionanthe teres, assembly GCA_022702705.1. NCBI lineage: Eukaryota > Viridiplantae > Streptophyta > Magnoliopsida > Asparagales > Orchidaceae > Papilionanthe > Papilionanthe hookeriana x Papilionanthe teres. The sequence goes on from CM040425.1 coordinate 119,352,542, forward strand.
ACAATACATAAGTTCATAACACATTTCAAACGTAAACTTACATCTTTAAGATGTAATAAACATCGAATTATACTCTAACAAACACACAACATAAATCACAAACACAAAACATTAAAACATAAAACTAAATCACGTAACTACACTTAATTTAATTTAATCTCCACTATAATTTTAATATATCCGTAATCACCATTTTTTTCGTTTGAACCATCTCTGAATGTAAATCCGATAAAACAAACACGATGATTAAAAACTCTTACATCTTCTTCTTCTAACCATTTATTCTTCAAATACATCGCTTATTTCCGTTTCTTCTACATGACTTGTATGACTGAATTGCATTTTGAGTTGCCCTCCAATATGTGCTAAATGAGTGTTAGTTTCTTTACTTTTACCTTTCGCTTCACCGATTCCACGTCGGCTTCAATTCGTGTAATTCTTTCTACAATTCCTTTAATACTAACTACTAGGAATCATTAATACCTCAGGCACATTCACTAATAAACTTCTTCTTGTTGGCTTCCTCATTCTTCTTAACTTCGCTCTCCCAAGAAGACATTTTTGCACTCAAAATACTCTCCTTTAGACTAAGAAATGAAAATAAGAACTGTGGTGTCGGTATATTTTTTAGGTTGTGTGTTTTATTTTAAAGGGGGGTCGCCTACCGTGTTGCCGGCGAATTTTAATTTAATTTAAATAAATAATCGAAAAGTAGTGTTTGATTTCAAAACAATTTTAAAATTCGAAGGTTTTAAGATACGAGATTAAACCGATCTCACATCCCAAATAGTTTATATAAACGAGCACCGCACCACAAACCGTGTATCTATCCCCAAGGATAGACACACCGCTTGACTTCCGTGGGGCTCGATTAAATAAACTAGAAGATTTCAGGATATCCGTTTCGTCCGCGAACCAATTTTATAAGCCGACAAAATTCCCTCGCTTAATATGAAAACATTAAAATGTGGTTTATATTACTCGGGTTCTTTAAAATTCCCTATAAGGGCAAGCCCCTATAGCGTTAATTACATCTTAAGTGATGGAAATCACCTAAGAAAACTCTCGATAATAATCAATAATTCTCGCTCTCAAGAATTTCAAAGTTTAAGTTTTTAAGGATTGAATTTTGGAATTTCAATAGTATCAGATCAAATTTCCGTAACATTTTGTTTTGGGATCCAAAGGAAGAAAAGTAGGAGAAATCACAGATTCGAAGCTGAATGTAATTTCCCAACTATCCTATCGTTTCTGCTTCGAGTTTAGAAAGTCCTAATATTTATTTAAATGTTTCGTCTCGCTAATTTTAATTAATTTGGACTTCATATTCGTATGACATAATCATGGCAAATAAATTTCGAAGATGTGAGGTTTATGTCAGACGGGACGACTTACCTCGAATCCTAAAACTCGTTAAAAGCTTAATTCGTGCAAATGCCTAACAAAAGGCCGAGAATTTATAAGCCGCACTGTGCAAACTACCTCGAAGTCCTGGGCGGCTTGTTGTTTAGTTCAGAAAGTTTTCGCCGATGTGGATTCAAGCTTTGCCGACGATGATGGCCGTGCCGCCCACCATGCTCCGAGCTCCTCATTAAGCCAAGTAGAGGTTCAATTTTAGAAGTCATAAATCGTGGACGAGAAAAGTGTTTTCACAGAGCAAATCTTAATTTCCAAGTGTTTGTGTTTTAATTAAAACAAATCTTAAAGTGCTGATTATAACGACACCTAAGATCCCACGGTTCCATCCTTCCGCATCATTATTTTTATCTATCTACTTACCCGTATGAATTTCCGCTAAACTCAATCGAATGAGTTCCACACTTTCATTTGCATCGCTGGAAATCCCGTTAAGAACACGTAGGTTACATCATCCGAGGTATTCCCGATCATCCAACATGACGTTTTAATTTAGTTATAATTGTAGTTTTCTGTGTTCGTTTGTGTTTAAATTTTGAAATGTTTTATATTTTCAAATGTTTGGGTGGCGGTGAATTTTATCTCTCGCAACGACTTTTAACTTAAGCTTTCGTTCAGCTTTAGGTTCATCCTAAAGGTGTGGGTTTTCATGCAATGTTTGTTTATCATGCTAAAAATAAGTGCAATGTAGTTAAGTAAATCGTTAAATAAAATAAAAGCATACCTCGAGGGTCTTCCCGTCATCCCAAGCCGCACTTAAAACACAATTAGAATATTTAAGCAAGTTCCTGTGTAAAGCTATGTAAGGGTTATGGTTTTCACAAAGTTCCTAATCCTATAACTAGTCATTTCCTACGACGTCTAGGTCTTCAGAGTTGGCTCGAGGACGATTTTCTTTCATCAAAGAACAATTAAGTCCAATTGCTCTTATAAATGTCCTATCGAGGAAGTGCTTAAGAATAATCTTAAACATCTTTTCAATATTTCTGTGGATTGTTTTTTTAAGTCCAAATGAATTTAATTATATAAATGAATTAATCATCCAAGTGGATTCAAGTTTTGTTAACTCGCTCGCCGAACTAGACATTCTCAATATCCTATAAGTGAAGTAACATTTCACTTCGATATTCGTTTAGGAGTTATGATGATCAAAGCATTCGAGGATAAATCGGTGTTCCGTATGGTTTCAGATTTAGTTTAATTTCAATTAACGAGTTTAAATTCTTGACCGTTGCTCAAGTTATTTTAGATTTATTTCTAATTCTTCAGCTGCCTGTGATGTTATTTTTAATCCAACTTAGTTTAATTTAATTTAATTTAATGAGTTTTAATTTAATTTAATTCAATTTAATTCAATTTAGTTTCGATTTGATTTAATTTAATTCGATTTAATTTAATTTAATTTGTTTTAATTTAATTTAATTTGATTTAATTTAATTTAATTTAATTTAATTTAATTATTTAATTTAATTTAATTTATTTAATTTAATTTACTTGTTTATTTAATTTAATTTAATTCATTTAATTTAATTTAATTTGTTTATTTAATTTAATTTAGTTCATTTAATTTAATTTAATTTCGTTTTTATTTAATTTAATTTAATTAATTTAATTTAATTTAATTTATTTGTTTTATTTATTTTAATTTGATTTATTTATTTAATTTAATTTAATTTAGTTTGATTTATTTTAATTTAATTTAATTTTATTATCATTTCTTTTTCTTTTAATTAAAATTTTAAAAGAGTTTAATAATTTAATTTTGGTTTAATGATTAAGTATTTTAATATTTTTAAATTTGAGTTATCATTTTACTCATGATCAATATTAATGAGATAATTAATTTAGGATTTTTAAATTAAAAAATAAATCTCTTCCTAATAATATCCCTTATTTTAATAATTCCAATTTTATTATTCTTCCAAATTTAATCAATTATTTAATTAAAGTTTTTTAATCATTTTAAATTGCTTAATGGGTTTCTACCCTTTAATTATTTAAATTTCAATCATCCAAATCGTATTTGTGATCAAATATTTACTTTGTTAATTTTTTATTAAACCTAAAGTTTTAATTAAGGGTTAAAAATTTTAATTACCACTATACCCTTTAAACTTAATAATTTCATAACTCACTAAATTGAACTTAAATGAACTTGAAATTTTTATGTGACTTCACTCATATGTCAATAAAGACATGAGAGGAGAAAATGTGATTTTTCTCGTATTTAATTTATTACGTAATTATTTTTGGTATTTAAAATAGAGATTTCCAAGGAAAATTTAATAACATGACCAAGGGAAAGTTTCTGTTCTTAAGAAAATTAGGGGACATTCCTAATGACCAGTGGACCACTTGACCAATTTTGGTAATTTTTTGAATTATATTATTTTTATTATAATTATTTTAAGTTTTGGAGTATTAATTAATTTTAAAAATAAAATAAATGTTGAAAAATGAATTTTATATTTTTCAAAAATCCTCTGATATAAAGGAAATCAGGTATAATCAAATTTTACAATTTTCTCGATTTTTCTACGATTTATTATAATTATTTTAGTGAAAAAGTAGAAAAATACATTTTTTTTAATTTTAAAAATTATCCTAGAGCTTTAAAATTTAATATCTCACTAAATAGACCTAGGAAAATATGGGGTTTGTCTATGTTGATTAAAATTTAAAATGTGACATTTTGGTGAATTTTATTATTTTTGTATTTTTTATTATTTTTTAATTATTAAAAATATTAAAATATTATTAAAAATCAACTTTTTTAAAATAAATTTGAAATTTTAATTTTCTTAAATTTCCCCGAAATCGGTAAAAGCCCAAAATCAATTTTGGGTGAATTTTTAAAAAGTATTTTGAAAGTTGTGGATTTTTAAAGTTTAAAATAACTAAATGGCTTAATCAACCCAATTAACAGGGCTAACTAAGTCCACCGACCTCAAATTTTTTATGATGGGTTCCTCCGATCTCAAGGTCAGTGGAGAATCTGTGTGGAATATTCATAAGGAACATCACCAAATTTTCCTAGAATTTATTTCACAACATGCTATTTATCGGAATTAAAATACTCAAAACAAATAACATGAACTTGAAAAATCAATAACTCTTCATAATGATACTTCGACTTTGGAAAATTCAAAGGAATGTTCCCAAATTCGTAGGCTTCAAAAGCCCTATGGTCTCATGTCATGGTGAATTGTATACATGCATGGATAATTAAAAGTATGCAGGGAGTAAATAAATTATAAAAAATAAAATACTTCGATGAAATCAATGATTTCTTTTCCACATTATTCTCTCTGCTCAATCGAGCAAGAGGGTATTTTTATTTTATTTTTTCGATTTTCCTACACAGAGTTATGAATTTTTGAAATTTAGGGAATTAAATAACCAAAATATCTAATTTTCTTTTTATCCACGCGGCTTCAACTCATCCTCGCATCTCCAAAAGCACACGCGTCGCTCCCATTCGACGCCGCCATCTCGACTCACTGCCCCGCGGTTCTCGTACCGTTCGATCCAAAGCGATCCCGGCCGGCCCGGCCCCGCGTGTATTAAATGAACGGCATCCGTTCATCGTCCCCAAGTGTTCTCACCCGAGAGCCGTCCACACTAAATCCCTAAGATCTCACTCGATACTCAACGGATTTTCATGTTCTTATACTCTTACTTTTCGATTCGTCTTAAAGCAGACGAACACATCTATACGTTATCATGCATCGAAATTAAGGCATTTGAAATGGAGAATCTCTAGAAGCTCGGGATGAAGAATTAACTCATACCTTTGCTCGCAGAAGTGTGGCTTCGATCCGAGAGTTGTCGCACCTTCGATCGGGATCCCCCGCAAGCTCCGCATGAAGTCTCCCGGTCTCGTGAATTGTCTGGGATAAAGTGATTTCGACCAAGCCCGATCACAAAGCTCGAGGCCGGGGAGCAACCGGGTGGCCTAAAGATGGGGCTTTTGCTGGCGGACACCTTCCTCGTCCGTGAAGGTGTAGAACCAATCAATTCCGAGGATTGGTCCACCGTGGAGAAGTGTCCTGGGCTGTGCGGAATTTCAACTCGAAACTTCGAGCTCTGGCGAGAAGAAATGGCAAGGGGATCTCACCTGGGATCAAGTGCTCGTGTATGGGGAGGAGTCTGGAACAATTTTGGCAGAGTTTCCTTAAGATTTGTTTCAAAGACCTCATGGCCGAGAGGGGGGCGGTGTTTAATGAGAGGGGCGGAAGGCTCCCAGGGAGAGCTGGGGGAGCCGACTGGCCGCTTCGGGCAAGAGAAGAACAGCTCCAATGGCCACCGGGGATGGGGCAACAACAGGTGAGAATTTCAAGTTGGGCTCACATGTGAGCTCTCGGCCATGGTGTTTTTCGCGGCCCGGGTACCGGCCTGGGCCAGGCATGGGTCACCCTCAAGGTCGTGGGTCGTGTCGGGACTTGGTGTGCTAACGGGCAATTGCCATGTAAAGAGCTTGGATTGAAATGGAATGGGGGTGAGGCCATTTTGGGTTCAAATGAGTCAACCCATGGTTTTGGGCTAGGTTCACCACCCAAGGCCCGGTCTTTGGGCCGAAAAAGACTGGCCTGGGGTCGACCAAGAGAGAATGGTGCGGTCTCCATCCACGATGAGGGCGGCTGCTACGGCTTGGTGCGACATGCTTAAGGTAAAAAAGGGGCCAAGGAGGATTAGGAAAGGGGCTCCTCCTTTTGCCATTAATGGTTCGATCACATGTCAAGCCTTCCATGGCTTCATGCGGCTTCGTCCATGCTTCGCATGGCTCACCTTGGCTCGGGCAAAAAAGTTCGTCAATTTCATGAAAATGATTTTTAGGAATTTTTGGTAATTTGATGGAAATTTGCATGAAGCTTGATTTGGAATGGTTTAATTGATGATTTTAAAACTTAGGGGTGATTTGATTAAATGGATGACGAGGGAAAGTGCCATGTGGGCTTTGGATGGATTTTGGCTAATGCGAAGTGGGCTTTTAGGAAAGTTTAAGGGGAATGGGCTTTTTGATTTTAGGATGGGCATTTGGGTGAAGATTTTGTGAAGGACTTTGTCAAATAAATGTCAAAATTGGTTTAGGGATGTTCTATGAAGGGCTTCGGAGTCAATTTGGTGTGATTTGGAGTCAATCGTCCGAATTGGGTTTATTCGGTAAGGGCCTATGTAGGTCCAAGCTAAGTTGGGCTAATGTTGGGCTAGAGTTGAAATTGATGTAAAATCAATGTTAATAAATGTTTATGGGAGTGTTTCAAAGAGGTTTTGACTTTGGTTTGGCTTTGATTTTCAGTCTGCCTGGCCTGGGTTAGGTCTGGTTTAGGTCAAATCGGGCCTTTTAGCTTAACTGTCAATTTGAGTGGGATTTTGGGTCCAAATTTTGGGCAAATCATGTTAGTGTTTTACTTGTGGGGATGCTAAGGAGGATTTAGAAAAATATTTGGGGTTAATTTGGAGTTGAATTGGGTGAGTTTGGGTTAGTTCTGTGTCATGGGTCCAAATTGGGCTTTAAGGCCAAAGTGAGATTGGATCCAAATGTCAATCAAATTGGACTTGGATTTGGTCTAGATTGGTATCGGGGGATGTTGAATTGAAGTTTAGAATTGAATTGGACCAAAATTGGGGTCAATTGGGTAGGTTTGGTTCGACATCGGGTTCACTTAGAAGTTAAAATGGGTCAAATTTGGGGGTTTTGACAAAAGTGGGGTAAATTGACAAAATTGGCCCACAGGAAGTTGGACAAAATGAAATTACGAATATTTTGGGATTTTCTGGAATTTTCTAGGAATTTTCTGAATTTTTGGATTTTTTGGCCAAGAGGGTATTTTTAAGATTGAGGGTATTGGGAGGTATTTTTGGAATTTTTGGTATTTTTGGGTATGGATGATCAATTTAAGTGATGTGGAAATGTTTGGGAATGATTTTGGAGAATTTTGGGTAATTTGGAAATTTTTGAGAAATTCTTTGGGTAATTTCAAGTATTGGCAGCTAAGCGGTGTAAAGGGTCCCTGGGTCAAAATTGAAAATTTGGGAAATTGAAGATTGGGTGAATTTGAGTGGAGTGAAATCATTTGGTTGAGCCATGAAGCCATATCAAGCCCACATGAGCCATGAAGCCATATCAAGCCCACATGAGCCATGAAGGGACTCATCTGAGGCATTCACTACGTTGTTCAACCCTCTTGGCCCAAGGGCTTAGGGGTTAAGGACCATCCATGTGAATCATCTACATGAGTCAGAGGTCAAGTTAGGTATGGGTGTGGTTTTAGGAGGTATGTGGAAGTGTAGTGTGTAGGTGTAGTGTATATGTAGTGTGTGTGTGTCACTCTCCTTCACCGTACTGCCACCCAGGAAGTCCCAAGTGCCAAAGAGTCCTATAAGAACTCATCCTTAAACTTCCACATTTGATTTCAACCCTCTAGGTGATTAGGGGTCTACAGTCAAGTTTGTGGAGTTTGCAGGGAGTTAAGAAGTGGTTTGAATTTCTAAAAGGTGGGTCCCAATTCTAGTCCTCTAAGATAGTCAAAGGAAAAGCCTAAGGCTAGATCCTAAGTACTAAAGAGAAGAAGAGAAGACCTCATCAAAAATGAGGTCAACATGTGGCAAGTATTTCTTTAATTTTGGTCCTTTTTATAGACATGGGAAGGCACAAAACAGACCCTATATGTGTTAAAACTCCTCATTAACTCCAAAAACCACTTACCCATGACTTAGGCATCTAGAAACCATGTTTTCACATTTTTTTGTAACTCCGACGCTTTGGCACTAATCATGGCCACATACCACTGCCGTTGCTCAATTTAGCACAAGCTCATAAAACATCCAACATCATTCCGACTTCTCGAAGTCATCAAATAAGGTCCAAAAATACTTCTATAAGATATAAACTTCAAATTACCGCCACATAATCATAAAAACAAACCAAAACAAAGCACACACATCAAACTTAAAGCAAGTGCACCGATAACTATGGGTTATCTTCCACAAAGCACTTGGTCTATCATCTTCGTACCGACATACCCGTAACTTATTCCGAGTTAACCAACATCATATTCTCATCGTATTTAAGCCGATCGACCGAAAAATAAAGTTTAAGTCTATGTTCGTTAACTTTAAATATTTTTCCAAATTTTAGGATTCGCATATCCACAACTCCATAGGAATAAAATTTCTTCACAATAAATGGGCCCATCTACTGGACTTAAATTTTCCAACAAATATTTTCAATTAGCATTATACAACAAAACTTTTTACCCTGGCTCAACATTTTTAGTAAGAATCTTTCGATCATGCCACAACTTCATCTTTTCTTTATAAATTTTAGCATTTTCATAAGATTCATTCCTTATCTCTTCAAGCTCATTTAACTACAATAATATATTTTCTTTAGCATCTTTCAAATTATAATTTAACTCTTTAATAACTCAATATGCTTTATGCTCAAGTTCAACTGGTAAATGACAAGCTTTTTTGAAAATTAACCTATATGGGGACATTCTATAAGAGTTCCCCGAGAAGGGCCTTATGGCCCACAAAGCATAATCCAAATTTAATTAACCAATCCTTTCGTTTGGATTAACAAATTTTCTAATATTGTTTTGATTTCACACCGGGATAATTCAACCAAACCATCATTTCATGGATGATAAGCGCAGAAATACGATGGTTAATATGATTTTTCTTTGCTAGCTTTTCCATAATCGCATTACTAAAATGACTTCCCACATCAGTTATGGTTACTATTTGTATTCCAAATCTACAAAATATATTCTTTCTTAAAAACTTTGCAACACTTTGATCATCACATCGAGGTAAAGCAACAACTTTTATCCATTTGGATACATAACATCGCTATCAAAATGTATATATTAAAGATGGTATAAATGGTCCTATGAAATCTAATCCCCAAACATCAAATATTTTAACTTCTAACATATAATTGAGGGTCATCTCATTTCTTCTCTAGAAATATCGCTTCACACGTTGACATCGATAACAATTTTTAATATAAGCATGAACATCCTTAAAAATCAGCCAATAAAATCTCGATCGTAAGATTTTATGCAAGCTTTTACCAACTCCAAAATGTCACCCATAATCAGAATTATGACATTTTTTAATAATTTCATAAGTTTCTTTTAATGGCACACATCTTCGATCGATTAGATCCATTCCTTGCTTATACAAAAATGCAGTCATCTCAACAATAAGTTTATCTTCGCATAAAAGTTTCTTCCTCTCCCCGTATGTCAAACCATAGGGTATAGTATCACTAACAATAAAGTTTACAATGTCGACATACCACGGAACACGCCACTATCAAAGAATAATTTTTCATCGAAAAATTTTCTATTAATTTCTTCATAATCTCGTAGAGATTTTTTCTGCCTAATCTAGACAAATGATCAACAATTCGATTATCGCACCCTTTCTATCAACTATCTCAAAATCAAATTCTTGTAATAGAAGAATCCATCTTATCGCATTGGCTTTGCATCCTTCTTCTTCATTAAATATTTAATAGCAGAATGATCGTATGCACTACACATTTAGTTCCAATTAAATATGATCTGAATTTATTAAAAGCAAATATTATAGCTAATAACTCTTTCAAAGATGTGCTATAATTAATTTGAGCATCATTAAGAGTTTTACTAGTATAGTAAATTACTTTGAAAATTATATCATATTTCCCGACCTAAAACAACTCCAATGTAAGATAATCACTAGCATCACACATTAATTCAAAAGGTTTTTCTAAATTTAGTGACACTATAACAAAAGTAGGCGTGATTAATTTTTCTTTTAATAATTCAAAAAAGCTTTTAGGCATTCATCCTTAAAATAAAAATCACATCTTTTTCAAATAAACGACATAAAGGGTTTTGGAAATTTTTGAAAAGTCTTTAATATATCGCCTGTAGACTTTAAAGATGTCCTAAAAAACTTCTAATTTCCTTTACAACATTTTGACAAGGTAAATTGTAGATCACTTCAATTTTTGGCAGATTCACTTCCATACCTTTTTTTGATATAGCGATGTCCTAAAACTATTCTCGCCCGCTACCATAAATTGGCATTTTTCCTAGTTAAGAACCAAATTAGTTTCTTCACTCGCATTTTAGAACTTTAGACGGATGTTCTAACAGGATTAAATGAATTCCAAAAACTAAAAAGTCATCCATAAATACTTCAATCTCTTTCAATTAAATCACGTAAAATTATCATCATACATCTCTCAAATGTAGCAGTAGGCATTACCTAAATCGAAGGGCATTCTTCTAAAAGCAAATGTACCATAAGGACTCGTTAAAAAATTATTTTCTCTCGATCAATGTGAGCAATTTATATTTGGTATCCATCCAAAAACAAAAAATATTTATGCCTAGCTAACATCCGATCTCGAAAAGAGAAGTCGAAATAGTTTTTCCTTGTAGCAAGGTTTAATTTTCTATAATTAATAAATATTCTTCATCCCGTAACTCGTCTTATCGGTATAATCTCATTCTTTTCATTTACAACACAATAACTCCTCCTTTCTGTGGACACAATGAATATTGATTTAACCCATACACTATCCGAAATAGTGTATAATTCCACTATCCAACCACTTTAAAATTTATTTTTTAACAACTTTAACGATAAGATTTAATCTCCTTCAGATCACCGAGGCTCAGCTATCCTCCATAAGGATTCTATGCTTAAAAATTGATGCACCGATTCCTTTAATATCGCCATTTGGGTCTATCCAAAGGCTTTTCTATATTTTTTTAAATTTCAAGCAAACTCTTCTTCTTTTTCTGCGCTCAATCGAGAGAAAATTATAACTGCAAAAGCCGAGGAATCACCCAAAAGGCATACTTTAAATGGTTAGTAGCTAAATCGAAATAAAGTCTACGAAGCTTTTCAATTGATGGACCAAAATATTCATATTTTCAATCATGTCCAAAAATTCAAAATTTTCAGGAACATAATTTAAATCTTCTTCATGAAAATCTTTAGAATGTTGTGATTCATTTTCTTGCTTGTGTTCCCTTTCTTCACTTTCAAATTTTTCTTCATAAGTTGATTTGAAATGGCATTCACTAAATATCTCAGCAACATCCATCCTATAACATTCATCATCTTTACCTCTTGCAAAAGATATTCATTGATTTTGAAATATTAAATGTAACAAGCTGATCATCGACCCACAAATTTATATTATGATATTTTAATTTGATTGCAACGAAGCAAAACTTGACCCCGCTATATTATATGTATAGAATTGTAATTGTTTATGTTAACCACTTTCCACAAGTATACGTATTGTATCAAGTAATACAGGGCTCTAGTAGAGTCCCGGTTATCGATCCCATTGGGGAAAGAGAAAATTAAATAACAAAATAATTTTAAAATAATAATAATAATAATAATAATAATAATATACGAAAAATTTGGAATTCTGAATTTAAGCGCAATAAAGTAAACTAAGTATTTTAATTAGATAAATTAATCATAAAGAAAATTAATACGAATTGCAAGCAAAAGAAATAAACTAATTGCTAAATAAGTCTTAACTATTCGAAAAGTATCTTTCCCCTTGTTCAGAAATTTAAATGATCGATGAATTTAAATAAATAATGTTAAGGCATGCGACAAATAGAGACTCCTATTCTTTACCCTTTGGTCCAAAAAGAATATTGACTTAATCCTATGTCTGGACATCGAATCCGCGGCCAGCCGGGAGGAAACCGACCGCTTACTTCGTAGCTCCCACGTCTCGCCCGCCGAGGGCTAACACTACACTCACTCTCAAACACAAGACCGAATTGAAAATTTTAGTCCTGTCACATCAAAATGCTCAATTCTAAGCCCAAGGATATTATTTCCCTATTTATTTGCACCCTCCTTCCAAGGCTTTGACCCTCCGAATATCGATGTAATTTTACTAGTAGTCGATAATCAACATATTTTAACAAATCAAATGGCCAAATAAAAGTAAATTAAGTTTTCAAGAAAATTATCACAATTTATTAATATATAAAAGTATCTTTATTTTAATTTCATCAAGTCACTTAATTTCTGCTAAACAGAGAAAAAGACTAAATAAACTATTCTAATGCATGGAAACTAAACTAATGATTTCATTTAAAGTTAAAAACAATAAATGCAAATACTTATTTTAATTTATCCCTGCGTATTCTCATAGCCTCTGACTCTTCCTTCCAGACAAAGAAACTCACTAAAACTCACTAACTCACTTAAGAACTCTCTAAGACACACACTAAGACACAAAACTCGACTTAACACACTTAGAACACACAAAATAACACACTAAAGACTTAATTTCGGCTTCTATATATAGAGGTGAGCAAAAGTGACCAAGAGGTGTGTAAGCATCCCTTCAAAAAGTGTCCGTGTTCAATGTATTCGCACCATTTTAACTAGCTCACCGTTTGCGATGAACCACTCGTCGGCGAGGCTTCGTAAGATCTTCAAACCGCTCTAGCTCACCTGTCACGTTCCTGCCCGTCGCGAGCGAGACAGCTATAAATTTTCTGTAATTTTTTCTCGTAACCCGCCTTTGCCGCGGCTCGATCTCGTCGTCGCGCGACTCGAAAGACAAATCGCATGATTTTCGCTCCAAATTCGCTCTCCTTTTATGATTTTGGCTTTTATCACCTAAATTCTTCTTCTTGCAATAAAATAAAGAAAATACCCTTCTTTAAAGTGCAATTTCATCAAAAATAGTATGAATTTCTTAATAAATTTTTCACGATCAAACTCTAAACTTACATATTACTTCGTCCTCAAGTAATTTTAAGATTTCACATAAAAATAATGAGTTTTATAATAAGATTTTTCTTTAATTTAAATACAACTATGAATTGTATTAATTAATATCATAATAAAGTTAAACAAAATAATTCATGTAATTTAATTAATCTTTATAGAAATAAATTATTTAGTCATCGGGTTCAAGATTTCTACTACTATTCATTTCGTGAATGACCATATTTAAAAGAATAACTACTTAAGATATTCATATGATAAGGAAATTCAAGAAAATACTATTAGGTAAAATTCTAATCCAGAACATAAGTTTGGAAATAACTAAGTTTTTCCCTTTAGGTTAAATCAAATGAAGCCAATTTCGATAAGGCATCTCCTCAAGCTTCTCCTCATTTTTCTCTTTTTCTTTTTTTAATGAGGATTACTATATCTGGAGAGCCTATTAATAATTTTGAACTTTATTTTCATCTTCCTAAATTTGAAACTTAGGATTATTTCTTAGCTTATATATACTTCATAGTTTTTACTTCATTGATTTTCAATCTTTTCTTTTTCACTAATACTTAAGAATTTTAATTTTAGAATATAGTTTTCCTTACTAAAAATAGTTTACTATATTCTTATTCCCTTTAACCAAATATTTTATTCTATTTAATTAATTAAAGTACTAGAAATATTTCATTTAACCTTTTATAATAATTAAATAAAATAATTCATATTAAATCAAATTGTAACTTGCTATAAAAATCATTTTTATAATAATTTGAAAATAGAAATTCGAGAACAAGTTAATAACTAAATTTGTATTTTACTCTCCCCCAAACTTAAATTTTTATATCTATTCTAAATAATGAATAAGAAGGAAAGTAAATAAATTATACCTTTCAAGTTTCAGTATTTCTTTTTTCTTTCGAAATTTTTGTGCTTTTTCATTTTTCTGTTACCGAACCCGTGCCGTTAGTGTTCTCCATATATATATAACAATTTAAAAGAAAATGGATAAAACCTAAGATAAGTATTAAACACAACAATTAAAATAACTCTACACTACACATATGAATTACTAACATATTAAAAACAATTGAACTAACTAATTAACAATTTTAAAAACTTAAAACAATACTAAATAAAATAAAAACATATTAAAGAAAACTAACATCCTAATTAACATAAAAATAAATGCAATTAACTAACACAAAACAAAACTAACTACTATAACAATCCAAGCAAATTAATCTAACTAACATCCAATGTTTCAAAATAAAGTACCGAATATTACAAACATATACACAAATTTCAAAATACCTTACATCAAACAAATAAAATACATAAAGTCCTAATCTTCGCATCAAAGTCCCAAACTATATCATCCCCTCTCGGGATCCGTAGGCCGCTCGAGAAGATCGAGAAAGGTGGTGATACCGAGTATACCGGGGCATTCTCGGAAAGACAACATCTAAATCTCCACTCCTATAACGACGTCTGGCTTCATAATACGCAATCTCGTATTCCAAATGTCGCCGGAGGTATTCACTATCATAATCATGTCTCCTCTCCAGATTATCAACTTTGGATCAAAATGATCAAACCTTCTCCCATGGTCTCTCCAACCGCTCAAAACTCCTCCTATGGAGAGTCAATTCATTCATCAGATCTCGTAAGGCAGGGGTGGTGCTCAGAGGTCCATACTGCGGAGGGTATATCTCTACTGGGATTGCAAAGCAACTTCTTACTCTTGCTCTCCACCCTTCATGGGACTCATACTTCTTAATGTTAAGAAACTCGTAAGTGGTTTCATGTGTTCTACCCATTTTTCATCATCTCTAAATTTTCAACCTGCAAAAGCCGGGCAGTAGAGAGGCAAAAATCAATCCAGTAGGTCTATCCAAACCTCCAATTCCTCATTTCGAGGAGTGGCCAGATATTCCGATAAATAACTCTCCCGATGTTGATGCTTTCCTCGTTATTCTAACGCGTAATTCCGGGACTGCTATATCTCGTGTCAGCTTCACTATGGTGATATGGCAACGTAGCAGTAACAAATAAAGTAATGCCGTGCTTTGGAGACCGCATTTAATTTGGAAAGAGGAAAATCTACTCTTTCCCGCCGCTTAATTTTCCATACTCGTCCTATCAAAGGAGAGAAAGTTAATGACTTCCTCCCGTTGGTCCTTCCATCGTTCCAAAAGTTTCCACAGCTATAAAGTGCAAGTCATGAACTTCATAGAACGCGTTACCCTGCGCATTGAAATCTACAAAAAACCCTCGTACCTTTACCGGTGCATCTTCGCCGCAACCAAATTGGCATAAAAATTCTTCACCACTTCTACACGCTCTATACCGAACATAACAAATTTTCCCCAAACTTCGTTCCTTTATAATCTCGCTCTACTTCTCCTCCAGATTTTTAACACCCGATCCACAATGCACTTCTCCTTGTATATTTTCAAAATATTTTGCCCGTGCTCGTGCATCGATGAATCGGCTTTGCCGAACTCTACCTCTCGACGTTTTTGTCGCGATTATTCGATCGATCTCGCGAAAATAATAAAAATTTTCACTAAAATTAAAAATAATCCTAAGAAGGCTTCCTACAACATTTGTAAGCAATTTAAATCAAATTCCATGGATTTCCACCGAATATTTCTTCCACATTTTGATTTTTTTCCAAAATTTGCACGCGGTGAGAATACATGGTGAAAATCAAAAATTTTTGCATGCGAGTGAAGCTCTTACCAAGAGAAGATGAAATCAAGTAGTTTTTGAGTGATGAAATCGCTTCAAATCCAAGATCTCCAAGCCCTAGGTCGGTTTTTTAAAATCGGAGGTCGGGACGATGAATGTTGCTTTTGACCCATTAAATATATGTTTTTTTCCGACCTCGCCGACAGCCGAGATTTTTCTCGCCGTCGGCGAGCTAATATTTTTTAGAACTAAAACTTCGGGAAAACTGGCCGGCGAGAAATTTTCGCCGTCGCCGATCGATCTATTGCCGGCGGATTTTTCGCCATCTAGCGAGATTCCAAAAATTTTAAATTTTTGGAAATTCGTCACTCATTTTCGTCTCGATTTGTCTTATATTATATTTTCGATCACATCATTTATTAATTTAATATGAATATTAGCTACTTATACACAAACAAATTCACACAACAAATTAACTTTAATATTGAAATCCATGGGATGTACAAACTAACATAATTTAAACTCTATAATCAAACTTCAAACTTCAACTTACTACTAATCAAGATCTCAAACCAAACCACGACACACTAAATGCCGATACAAAACTCGACGCATATCTCAATTAAGTTCGAGATATTCAAATCATCACTCCACACATAATAAAAATCTAAATCAAAATCAAATAACATAAACATAAACATACTATGGAAATCCTTACTACTACTCTTCAATGTCGAATCTTCATCTTCTCTCGATATTTCGATATGACGATGATGTACAACAAGTTATAGAAAGACCAAGGGAAATTCCGGCTGCATTCTTCGTTGATCCAACCCTTCGTCTCGCAAATGAAGAAAGCTAGCTTCCAAGTGTCCGTGTAATGATCGAAGTTCCTTCATCCTCCAAATAATGTGATCAAATAAATCGATATACTATTTATTAAATCTCTCACATTCTCGTAGTTCTTTCTCCATTCCATTAATTTTTTCTTAAGTAACTCGTTTTATCTAAAATAAAGCTCTCGCTATAGGATGATTCTCGTGGTTTCATCGTAGATAAATGTAATATCTTCATTATCATTCAAAGTAGGAACATATCTCCAGATCAAGCGCTTCCAAGGTAACAGAACATTTTCCCAAGCTTCATAAGAAACCCGGTACCGATCGCATAATGCAAAAATAGTAGATTTATGTCCTACCTCGCGAACCGACCCATGCACAATTAAACCCACGTACTTAACAATTATTGATCCCACATCAATGTGCAATCCACTAATACAATAATTCAATATAACAGATTCTTTCGAAACCTTCTTTACCCTCATAGTAGGTGTAACAATTTAGATGAGATGAAAAAGTGCCGTTGCTTCGAGACAAGATTCAAAAGTGATGCAGAGAAATCCAACATACCCGTCTTCACGCATTTCCCAATCTTCCGTTTCACCGCCGATATCGAAATATCTCATTCATATTATACCGAGAAGGCACAAATCTGAATATTGACATACCGGGTGTTTTCTATAGAGAATAACTCATTTACTTCGATGGAGTAAACGGGGCCACTCCATCTTCCTCGCATGTAGATTCTACTTGCTGATCGCATGTAAGTTGAGTAACTCTTCACAACCGGAAAAACAACAAAGACACGAAGTGTAATGTATCACCTCCTGGGCAGCCGCTGCGCGATCATTTCTTCTATCTTCGTAGTGGAATTCTCTAATCCTCGACGACAAACTCGTTCCTCGATAACTCTTTCTTTACCAAAACCTTGTCAAGATCCGCTCGCGCTTCCGCACTCGTCAAATTTCCGCTAAACACTCCGCATTTAGAAGAATCTAAGAATTTGGAGGCCATTATGGTGAATGGAATGAATTCTAGTGAAGAAGGCAGACGAAATGGTTTAAGAATGGTTTTTCACTAAGGATTCGTGTCAAACCGTCCAAATCGTTTTTTAAGTATATATAACTCATTTTTATAACTCTCGCCGTCGGCGAGAAGTTTCTCATCGTCGGCGACTCGGCTTATAAACCGCCTTCGTGTTCTCGCCGTCGGCGGGCTCGTTTTCGCCGCAAGCTTATAATAACCGAATTAAATTTCAGCGCGAACTCGTTCTGGCGTAGTATCGACCTCGCCGTCTATTGGATTTCCCTCAAAATAATGTCCAATTTCGCTCTAAATCGAATAATTTCTTTTCTCATCATAATGGTTCGAATATGTGATGATTCTTAATAATAATCGAGTAGTAAAGTTTCAATAATATAAACTAATTATTAAGATACAATAAAAATAGATAACTAATATGGGTCGCCTCCCATAAAGCGCTCGATTTAACGTCGTCAAAATTTCAACCTAATTTCAATTATTAATCAAATACTAAGCATTAAAACCTCTTTTTATAGTTAGGTCTTATACCTTCGAAATATGTATTTTAATCTATGTCCATTAACTTTAAATTTATGTCCAGCTTTTCAATCTTCGATTTCTATAGTTCCGTATGAAAATATTCTTTAGCATATGGAAAGGTCCTAACCATCGAGACTTCAATTTTCCAGAAATAATTTCAATCTAGTATTATATAAGAAAACTTCCCCGTCCCGGTTCAAAATTTCTCTCGATTAATCTTCCGATCATGCCATAATTTCATCTTTTCTTTATAAATCCGATCATTATCATACGATTCATTTCTTAATTCTTCCAATTCATTTAATTGCAGCAATCTTTTCTCACAACCTTCTTCATATTATAATTAAATTCTTTAATCGCCCAATATGCTTTATGTTCTAATTCAACCGTGTTTTCGCATGTTTTTCCATATATAAGCCTATAAGGAGTCATTCCAATCGGAGTTTTATAAGCAACTTTATGCTTCTCCATAATGCGTTGTTCAATCTAATAGACCAATCTAACCTATTCGGGTTTACGTATCTTTCTAAAATACGTTTAATCTCACGATCGATACTCGCCTAATCCGCTACTCCGTGGATGATAAGCAAAAGGATATCTTATGAGTAATATTGTATTTTTCTACTAGTTTGAGAATGTATTTATTTCTAAAATGAGTTCCTCTCGTCGCTGATAATCACTCTCGGCATTCCAAATCTAGTAAAAATATTTTCTTCAAAAATGAATTTTGAAACACTCTTAGTATCACACCTAGGTAAAGTTTGCCTCGATCCATTTGGAAACAAAATCAATGTACTACTAATATATATGAGTTTCCAAACAAAGGAATAAAAAGGTCCCATAAAATCTAATCCCCAAACATCAAAAATTTCAACTTCTAATATAAAATTTAGAGGCATTTCGTTTCTTCTAGATATATTTCCTACTCTTTAACATTTATCGCAAGTTTTAATATATCCGTATACATCTCTAAATGAGTAAAGCCAAGAAAATCCGTATCGTAGAATCTTATAAGCAGTTTTATCAGTCCCAAAATGTCCTCCAAAATCAGAATCATGACATTTTTTAATAATTGGTTCAGCTTTCTTCATAAGTGTACACATCTTCTAAATAATTAAATCCTTACATTGCTTATATAAATATGGTTCATCCCAAAAAATAAAGTTTTCGTATCATGGATGAATTTTTTCTGTTGTTGCAAAGTTAAGATAGGTGGTAAAATATTACTAACTATTTAGTTTACTATATCAAGATACCATGGTATTTTCCACTATCGATATTATATAGTTGTTCATCAAATGAAAACTCGTCTATAATTTTATTTTCAATATCGCATAATCTATGATTTTCTAATCTTGATAAATGATCCGCAATTCGATTATCAGTTCCTTTCTTATTATTAACGATCTCAAAATCAATTCTGCATTAATAGCATCCATCTAATTAATCTGCTCGAATCTTTCTTTGCATTAAATATTTGAGATACAGAACGACGTATGCACGATACATTTTGTTCCAATCGTATAAGGTCTAAATTTATTAAAACCATATACTACCGCTAATAATTCTCTTTTCTGTAGCTGTATAATTTATTTCAACATCATTTAGAGTTTTACTAGCATAATATATAACTTTAAAAATCTTTTCACATTTTCGCCCAAGAACTCGCTCCTACAAGATAATCACTAGCATCACACATAAGCTCAAATGGTTTCTCCCTGGGCCAGTGAAAACTATTATAGGTGCTGTAATTAATTTTTCTTTTAAGAGTTCAAAAGCATTCAGCATTCGATTGTAAATTCAAATTTCGTCCTTTTCGTGTTGGCATGTAGGTTTAGTAATTTTTGAAAAATCTTTTATATAGCGTCTCAGAATCCAAGATGTCCAAGAAAACTCTTACCCCTTTACCGTAGTTGGAAGTGGTAATTTAGCTATAACTTGAATTTTTGGCAGGTCTACTCATGCCTTTTTCCGAAATTTTATGCCCTAATACAACGCCGCCAACCATAAATCGACATTTCTCCCAATTTAGAACTAAATTTCGTTTTCTCACATACTTCTAATACTTTTTCGGGCATGAGTTAAGCATGTGTCAAATGATGTTCCAAATACAGAAAAATAATCCATAAATACTTCTATTCCATCAAGCCAATTAACTTACTAAATATACATCATACATCTCCTTTAATGTTTGCCGCGTGCATTACATAATTCAAAAGGCATTCTTCGAAAAGCAAAAGTTCCATAAGACTAGTAAATGTAGTTTTCTCGATCCTCATGAGCAATTTGTATTTGATGATAACCGGTGTATCCATCTAGAAAACAAAAATACTTATGTCCCATTAATCTATCTAACATCCGGTCTAAGAAATTAAAGGGAAGTGATCTTTCGGTGGCTAAACATTTAATTTCCTATAATCAATACATATACGTCAACCAAGAATTTGTCTTATAGGAATAAGATCGTTATTTTCATTGACGCTGACTCGCCGTCACTCCTCCCCTCTTAAAGAACACAAAACTTCGAATCGAGCTTACCCCAAGATCAGCGAAATGTGGATATAATACCATTATCTAACCATTTTAAAATTTCTTTCTTAACTACTTCTTTCATTATCGGGGTTTAATCTCTTTGGGGATCCGCTTTAGGTTTATGTTCATCAATTCAAAATAATCTCTATGCATACAAATCAAAGGACTAATTCTTTAATATCTCGCTAAAGTCCAACTCAAAAGTTTTCTTATATTTTTTAAAGTTTCTAAAAGTTTTTATAAGTTTCGAGATTCGTTTAATGCGCATGAAATAATAACTGGTGTAAAGTTGAAGAATTACCTAAATAAGTATATTTCAAATGATCAAAGTAATATTTTTAGCTCAAGTTCAGGAGGTTTAATAATCGATGGAACTATATTCTTGTTGTTTTCAAACATTATCCAAAATTCAAATTTTTCCCGAATATAATTTAATCTCTTCATTATTATCTTCAATTAATTCAGTATTTTCTAAATTATCTTCGTAATATTCCTTAAAATGTTCGCGTTGTAATTGTTCAAGTATTTCCATCCGAAAACATTCATCATCTTTTTCAAATATAGCAGATATTTCATTGATTTTGCAATATTAAAGGTAACTCTTTGGTCATTTACTCTCCTAGTTAATTCTCCTTTCGAACATCAATCATAGCTTTTCCAAATAGCTAAAAATGTTCTTCCTAAATGATAGAATTTCTTTATCTTCCTCCATATCTAAAACAATAAAATCTATCGTGAAGATAAATTTATCCACCTTTACTAACACATCTTCAATAACTCCCTTAGGATAACCGAACGATCGCCTAATTGAAGGGTTACCGAAGTAGTGTAATTTTTCCTAATCCTAATCTCTTAAAAAATCGATCGAGGCATTAGATCGATGTCAAGCCCTAAGTCACACAAAGCTTTTCCATAAAATTTTTCTCCTATACCGCTATGGTATAATGAAACTACCAGATCTTTCAATTTTTCAGAAGCTTCTTCCGAATAATGTGCGCACTACACTCTTCACTAAGTGCGACCGTTTCATTATCAATGAATTTTCTTTTCTTATTTAGAATATCTCATAAATTTTACATACCTGCATCCGATCTAAAGCTTCGACAAAGGTATATTGATTGTTAATTTCTTTAGTATTTCAAGGAATTTAGCAAATTTGCTTATCTTTTTATGTCGAGCTAGTCGTTGAGGAAATGGTGGTGGAGGTGTTTCAACCAAAATTTTCATAGGTATTAAAGGATGTTCCAAGCTCAATCTGTCAATTGTTTCCTTCTAATTTCCACTTCCTCATTTTGGCTTTTTAAGTTCTTTTTGAATTTGAGGTTCTAGTTCTTTTCCACTCCTTAGTTGTATTGCCTTAATTTGTTCTTTCCTTGATCTTTAGATTTTATTTCCACATTACTAGAAAAGTCTGTGTATTCTATTATTTAGCGCAAAATAGCAATATGCCCAAGTTGAGTTTCGATATTTTTAATAGATGTTCCTTGAATTTGTAATTGATTTCCTTGAATTTGCTTGATTTCGATTTTGTAGCTGATGACCCATATTCAAAATTAATTCATCCATGATAATTTCTTATCTTTGACCGAGGGTTATTGTTATTAAATCCAGCGGTAATTAGTTTATAGTTTAGATTTGCTTGATTAGGTTGATTCATCCATTGTTGATTAGATGTGTTATTCAATTAAAATTTGGATGAGTTTTCCAACCAGGATTATAATAGTTTCCGAATAAGGGTTATTAGTTCTATTATTACTCGCATTTAAAGTTTCATAATTAGATTGTAGATTCTATGATTTGTCCCGATGAGTTTCTTCTAAAGTAGGAGAGTAGTTCATTCCAAAATGATCTAATTTCTTAGATATAGCAAGAATTCGAGAAGCTAACATAGATACGCATCGTTTTCATGAATGCCGGCTATTTTTTTCGCATTTACTCTCTATCTCGTGTGCCATCGGAAATTATTTGCTCGCCATTTCTTCGATTAGGCGCATAAGCTTCATCAAATGGTTTAGACATTAATGAACCTCCAAAGAAGAAGATCGATGATCGATCTTAAAGATCCCTCTAATCCATTATAAAAGGCTCGAATAATAAGCCAACTGGGTAGCCGCATGATGTGGGCATTTCCTAAGAAGTTCCTTAAATCTCTCCCAAGATTCATATATCGATTCTCCATCTATCTGAAAAAGAAGTTATACTACTTTCTAAACTTAGCCGTTTTAGATGGTGGAAAATATTTAGATAGAAATTTTTGTGATAATTCTCCCTTAAGTTTTAATGTATCCGTGTGCTAACGAATTCAACCACATTTTAGCTTTATCCCTTAATGAAAAAGGAAAAAGTCTAATTCTTTTATGCGCATCGTCGCATACCTCGATATTTAAAAGTAGCACAAAGTTCTAGAAAACTAGCAAGATGTAAGTTAGGATCTTCAGTAGTGAACCACTAAATTGATCGTTTTGTACCATTTGGATAATTCTGTGCTTAAGTTCAAATGACTAGTTACCACATCAAAGAGCCAATAAATGAATTTCATCTGATGTAACATAACTTTTTTTTTTTTTTGTGCCAATTCATATATTGAATTTCAGAACACTTTTCACTTCACAGAAGTTAAATTTAGTTGTTGTTTTCACCTACCCCCCCCACGATTTAATTCGTAATCGTAAGGTATTAAATTTTCGTTTCTAAATTAAGATACAATTTTAGAATAGATATTAATTTATTTATTATGATTATTTTAAAATGTTCGTTACTTTAAGAAATTTTTCATTTTCCCCGCAACGCGCACCAAAACTCGACCCACAAATTTATATTATGATATTTTAATTGACCGCAACGAAGCCAAAAACTTGACCCCACTATATTATATGTATAGAATTGTAATTATTTATGTTGTGGATGCTACGCAAGTATACGTATCGTATCAAGTAATACATGGCTCTAAAATGTATCCTGCTATCGATCCAATGGAAAGAGAAAATTAAATAACAAACTTCAATTTTAAAATAATAATAATAATAATAATAATAATAATAATATACAAAAAATTTGGAATTTCGAATTTAAGCGCAATAAAGTAAACTAAGTATTTTAATTAGATAAATTAACTAAGCAATTAAAAATTAATACGAATTGCAAGCGTTGTGAAATAAAACTAATTGCTAAATAAGTCTTAACTATTCAAAAAAAGTATCTTTCCCTTGCTCGAAATTTAAATGATCGATGAATTTAAATAGATAATGTTAAGGTATTGCGACAAATAAAGAGCATTCCTATTCTTTACCCTTTGGTCCAGGTGTAAAGAATATCGACTAATCCTATGTTTGATTACCGAATCAGCGGCTAGCCGGGAGGATACCGACCGCCACTTCGAGCTCCCACGTTCCCCTCGCCCGAGGGCTAACATCTACACTTCAGCTCTCAAACAACAGATCGAATTGAATATTTTAGTTCGTCACACTAAAATGCTCAATTCTACGCCCAAAGGATATTATTTCCCTATTTATTTGCACCCTCCTTCCAAGGCTTTTGAATTCCCCCGAATATCGATAATTTTTACTATAGTTGATAATCAACATATTTTAACAAATCAAATGGCCATTAAAAGTAAATTAAGTTTTAAGCAAAAATTATTACAATTTATTAATATATAAAAGTATCTTTATTTTAATTTCATCAAGTCACTTAATTTCATAAATCGTGGAGAAAGACTAAATAAACTACTCGAATGCATGGAAACTAAACTAAGCATGGATTTCATTTAAAGTTAAAAACAAGAAATACAAATACTTATCTTAATTTATCCCTGCGTACTCCTCAAGTAGCCTCTTCGACTCTTCCTTCCACATTAAAGAAACTCACTAAAAACTCACTAACTCACTCAAGAACTCTCTAAGACACACACTAAGACACAAAACTCGACTTAACACACTTAACACACAAAATAACACACTAAAGACTTAATTTCGGCTTCATATATGAGGTGAGCAAAGGACCAAGAGGCGTGTAAGCATCCCTTCAAAAGTTTCCAGGTTCAATGTATCTCGCACCACTAAACTAGCTCGCCGTGGGCGACGAACTACTCGCCGTCGGCGAGGCTTCTGTGAAGATCTTCAAACCTCTGCCTCGCCGCCGCCGGACTCCTGCCAGCCGCTTCGCCGAGATGCTTATAAATTCTTCTAATTTTCTTCTCGTAACCCGCCGTCGGCGGCTCGACCGCTCGTCGGCGACCAAAGACAAATTGCATGATTTTGCTCCAGTCTTCACTCCTTTTTATGTTTTTGCTTTTATCACCTAAATTCTTCATTCCTGCAATAAGATAAAGAAAATACCCTTCTTTAAAGTGCAATTTCATCAAAAATAGGTATGAATATCTTAATAAATTTTTCAGCGATCAATCATTAACTCTCATTGTTAATTCCTCTTTTTACACATCTATCATTGTTCTACCTGTGGCTAGGAAAGGTCTCCCTAAAATTATGGGTATCTCTTTGTCTTCCTCTATATCTAACACAATGAAATCAATAGGAAAGATAAATTGATCCACTTTTTTCACCAAGACATCCTCTATAAATAGTTTAGGATACGTGATCGAATGAGCCGCTAATTGCAGAGTTACAGTAGTAGGGGTTATTTCTCCTAATCTCAGTCTTTTGAATATTGATAATGACATAAGGTTAATGCTTGCACCCAAATCACATAAAGCTTTTCCATAAAATCTATCTCCGATCGCACATGGAATTGTTAAACTACCAGGATCATTAAGCTTTTCAAGAAGCTTTTTCTGAATTATTGCATTGCACTCTTCATTAAGTGCAACAGTTTTATTATCTTTAAACTTCCTTTTTCTGTTGAGAATATCCTTCATAAATTTCACATATTTTGGCATTTTTTCTAAGACTTCAGTAAAAGGAATGTTGATTGTAATCTTCTTAAATATCTCCAAGAACATAGAAAAGTTCTTATCCAACTTTTGTTGACGAAGTCTCTAAGGAAATAGATGTGTGGCTTTTCTAAATCAATCTTAGGTGGAGAAATAGGTCTTTACAAACCTTTAGGAGTGTTCTCTATTAGTTTTTCAATCTCTTTTTTCTCTACTTCAATCTCTTTTTGAACTCTACCTTCAGACTCTCTTCCACTTCTCAGTTGAATTATTTTTACTTGCTTTTTATTTTTTATCTCTTGGATTTACTTCCATATTACTAAGAAGAGTTCCTTGGGATATATTACTTAATGAATTGGCAATTTGTCCCAATTGATTTTCAATATTTTTGATTGTAGATCCTTGACATTGCAATTGATTTCCCATTTGTAACACCACTTCTTCAATAGATAACTTCTTCTCCTTAAATTGTGAAGTATTGTTAAAACCTGAAGGATAGGTTGGTCTATAATTATTATTCCCTTGGTTGTTCCAGTTCCCCAATGGGTTTACTTGGTTGTTCCCCCATTGTTGATTACTACCACCCTGATTATTGTTATTCCAGTTAAAGTTTGGATGGTTTTTCCAACCTGGGTTATAATAATTGGAATATGGGTTATTAGGCTTACTTATAGCATTCAAAGTTTCTGGTGAAGTTTGAGAATCAACCATTTAGCCTAATGAATTTTCTTCAATCATAAAAATTGGATGAGAAAAATTCACTCCAAATTGGTCTATCTTTCTTGAAAATGCAGCAAATTGATTTGCTAGCATTGAAAAGCATCATTATCATGAATGTTGGCTACCTTTATAGGATTTAACCTTTCAGAAGGCCATTAAAATTTGTTAGTAGCCATTTCTTCAATTAAAGCATAAGCATCACAAAACTGTTTAGACATCAATGAATAACCAGCAGTGTCATCGATAATTGATCTAAGAGATCCAACTAATCTACTATAAAAAGTCTGAATTATTAACCAATCTGGTATCGAATGATGTGGACACTTTCTTATGAGATCTTTAAATCATTCACATGCTTCATATATAGATTCGCCTTCAAACTGATAAAAAGAGGTAATATCATTTCTAAACTTCACAGTCTTTGATGGTGGAAAATATTTAGCAAGGAATTTTTGTGCTAAATCACTCCTAGTCTTGATAGATCCAAGTGCTAATGAATTTAACCATATCTTAGCCTTATACCTTAGTGAAAAAGGAAAAAGTCTAAGTTTAATAGCATCATCAGAAACACCATCAAATTAAAAAGTAGCACTCAATTCGAGAAAATTAGCAAAATGTAAATAAGGATTTTCAGTTGGTGCTCCCCCAAACTGATAATTAGATACCATTTGGATAATAGCAGATTTAAGTTCAAATGAATTAGCAACTATAGCAGGGTGTTGAACACTACTATGAAGTTCATCCACTGTAGGGTTAGCATAATCCATTAAAGGTCTGAATTCTTGATGGATGTTAACATTTTGATTTTCCTGATTCACCATTTCTTGAATATTTTTATCTTTTTCAGTATTTTTATTTTTGTTTTTTTTTATTTTTCAGATAATTCTCTCTAATTCAGAATCATAAGGCACAAGTCCTTCAAAACCTAAACTACGCATACAAAAAAAGATAAAGTAAAACACACTAACAAAAGCGAGGAAAAGTAAAAGTTTTAATTTTTCTTGATTTTCTTTATATGAAATTTTAATTAATCTCCCCAGCAACGGCTCCAAAAACATGATCCCTGAATATCTATGCTCATGTTTTTCACTTTATATTTCTTTTCAATAATAATCTCTTTCTTCGCAACGGATGCAAAAAACTTGACTATGAAGCAAATAAGAAATATATTTTAATTATTTTATAATATTGGATTCTATGCAAGTATGCTTATTTTTTATCATGTAATATAAAAATTTCTGATTAAGCCCTGAGATATCGAACCCACAGGGAAATGTCTAAAAATATAAAGAAATAAGAAAATTAACTTTTTACTTTTTAAATTGATTTTGTAAAGTATGTTTTAAAATAAATAATTTGATAATTATTTTTGATATTTTCTATTTAAAAAAAAAGTAAAGCAAGAAATTAAAATTAACAAGACTACTATATGATATGAAAGCAATGAGAATAAATATCTTTTTCCTCTTTTAATGAATCATTAATAATTATGGAATTTCATTGTGGAAGTATCTAAATGTTTTGTGCCAAATAGGAGCAATTATATTTATTTACCCTAACTTGGTTCTATAAAGAAAATTGGTTAATTTGAAGCTTTGAAATTTTGTAGATGGGTTAGGTAGAGAAGATACCAGCTCTCACTCTAGAGTTCTCTCGATTCCATCCACCGGGGGCTAACATCTCATAACAAAGTTTTTCACCTGAAACCAAATTATGGGGCTTTAGCCTATCACTCGAAAGTCCTCTAATTTTACTCCCCATTAAAACATATATCCCTATTTATTTGCATTTAATTATATGAACTACAATTATCATCCATACAATTGCATGTAATTCTTTCCAATTATTGATTGAGACAACATCGTATTGGATCTTACATAATATCACAACAAATTTTAACATTTAATTGGCCAAATCAAGAAGTAAATTAAGTACAAGGAAATAAATCATCACAACTTCTTCCAACATTAAACTTATATACTTCACAAAACTTCCTTCCACAATTTAATAACTTCATCATTTAAAAGGAAAAAGATAAAGAAAACTACTCAGAACTCATGGAGAAAATATAAACACAACTTAATTTGAAAGTAGAAATCATAGTGAAAACACAAAAAGTTTTACTTAAAAACAAAATTTCAAAATAAAGATAAACACTCATCTAAATATCCTCTCCACAAGACTCTAGAAGTTCTTTTGAAATTTTTCTTTCTGCTATAATAATCCACAGATGTTGGCACCCAACTCTGAGGATTGACTCTCCTAAATTCTAATACAAACTATGATAAAGTAAAGTAGAAGAGTAAATACAATTTGATGAGAATTAGGCTCTCCTTCTTCCTCTTTCCTTGGAAACAACTTCAAGCTTTTGTCCAACTTCTCCCACCAAAATTTTCTTCAAAACTCTTCTCTTGGGTGTGGCGCCCCTTTTCTAATCTTCAAGTCTTCATTTTTAATAATTCTCCAAAAGGTGCTTTGGTGTCTCTTCAAAATATGTCTAGATTCAATGTATCCACCAAGAATGCATCCATCCGTTCAAATTTTTAAATAAATTTTGGCGCTGATGGGAAGTTAATGAAGTTTAACCAAAAGATGCTTCAAAAACCCCTTCAAATTTGTGCCAAAATTAATTAAAATTCATCATTTTAACTATGGTGTCTATGCGCCAGCCATCCAGCGCATAGGCGTTAGAGGCCAAATTTGCACACCTTCTAATTTTTCCTCCAAATTTGATCCTTTTTTGCTCCTTTCATCATAATCAACCATTTTAATCATACCTGCAAGAAAAACACAAAAATACCTTCCATTAAAGTGCAATATCATCAAAAATATGTATAAAAATGTGCATAAAAATACTATATATTTTAAATGTATCGCTTATTATTAGGGTAGGAAATTAGGGCAACTCAATGAGTTCTAGAGACTGAAACTATGGGGAATCAAATGCTCAAGGGTTGGGGAACAAGATTGGTGTTGCAGATTTTATGGTTTAACGTGTGTGGCTAAGGTCTTTTATCCATTGAGGACCTCTCGGGTTGGTCTCTTAAATAGCCAAGGGAAGTCTTGGATGAGCTTAAGCTTAATTGGAGGAAATTAGAGGTGGCACAGAGAAGTTCAAGGAGGTTAAGGGAGGTTAATTTTAGCTGTGTATATCCATCTTCCCTTAATTCTATGTTTCTCCGTCATGAGCTTGAACGCGGTGAAGTTGGATTGCCATGGTTTGTTCTCTCCCTATTGGAAGGCTCATGAGGTGGATAGAATTTTCAGGATGAGCTGGCAAACCCACTCCACCTAAGCATATAAGTCATGCATTGGATTTAGGGAGGAATGACACATATCCCTCCCTTCATAATGACCTTTGACCTAGGTTAAAAATAATGGCGCTTGGGTCTATAATGGGTTACATATGTCATGGTAAGCATTAATGGGTCATGGATGACTCAATACCCATAGGCCAAAGGTCGGATTCAATGTTTAAGTGTAAAGTATGGGTTTAGGGTTTCTATGGGTTTATATTACCATGGGTTTAGATGATTTTAAATTTAAATCCTAGGCCTAATGATCCTTAATTTCACACTCTATAATTAATTAAATGATTAATTAATTAATTAAGATAATAAAATTATTTGATTGAAAGACTAAATTTGATAAAAATGGTGAAGTTGACCAAGTTTGACCAACTTTGACCAGTTGACCAATTAGGTCTCAGGGTTGACCATGATGACTTATTTGACCATGTGATGGTTGAGTTAGTCAGAGGGTCATTGGATTTGATATTATAATTTATTTTCACCATGCTAACCAAGGTTGACTATGATGATCAAGTTGACCATATGGTGGTGTCTAGGTAATTAGGTTAACTATAGGGTCTATGGTTGACCTCATAATCCATATGGTAGTCATTGGATCCAAAATTGACCACTTTGATCAAGTTTGACTAATTTGGTCTTTGGGTTGACCAAAGGGTCCATATGGTGGTCATTGGGTCCAAAATTGTCCACTTTAACCAAGTTTGTCCAATTTGGTGTATGAGTTAACTAAATGGTCCATATGGTGGTCATATCTAAAATTGATCACTTTGACTAAGTTTGACCAATATGGTGTTTGGGTTAACCAAGTGATCGATATGGTGGTCATTGGGTCCAAGATTAATCACTTTGACCAAGTTTGACCAATTTGGTGTTTGAGTTGGCCAAATGGTTCATATGGCCCCAAATTAGGGTTCATTTTCATTTATGTAGTCACCCTAAAGTGTCATCAAAATTTAGATTTAAAAGGTTTAATTAGGGTTTTGTCCTAGAATTTAGGGTTTAAGAACCCTTAATGAGATTTAAGGGGTCAATGTTATTAGACTTCGATTTCAATAAATGGATCCTCACAAAAGTGAGATCAGCATTACTACAAGATTTTCATAATAAAATAAAAGATAGGAAAGGTACTGAGAATCAGATAATAGTCCATTTATCAAGACTAAATTAGGGGAATTCATGTGTTCTTGAGGAGGAGATCAATGAGAATTATCCTAATGAGCAATTGTTTGCTATTACTGAATGGAACATTCCTTGGTATACTGACATAGCAAATTATATAGTTAGTGATATTATGTCATATGGTATGACATACCATTAATGAAAGAAATTCATCCATGGTGCCAAATATTTTATTGGAATAACCTATACCTGTATAGAAAATGTAAGGATCAAGTGATTAGGAGATGTGTACCCATAGAATGAACCCTCATGATTCTGAATTTGGTGTACATTTTGGAGTTGATAGAACTACTTTTATGATCTTGCAATAATGATTTTATTGGACAACTTTATTTAGAGATGTGAATGAATATTAAAACTTATGATAGATTCCAGAGAGTGTGAAATATTTACAAGAGAGACGAAACGCCCCTGAATTTTACTTGGAGATTGAAATTTTTTATATTTTGATTTTGGACTTTATGGGACCATTTGTACCCTCATTAAGGAATTTGTATATTCTAATAGTTGTGGACTATGTCTCAAAGTGGGTAGAGGCTATAGCCCTACCTAATTGTGATGCTCAAAGTGTTACTTAATTTTAAAAAAGAATATCTTTTAAGTATGGAATTAAATATAGGTTGCCATAGCATATCATTCTTAGATAACTAGTTTAGAAAAATTATCTAACAGAGAAATTAAAAGAATTTTGGAAAAAAAATTGTCAATCTAATGGAAAGGCTTGGTCTTTAAGACTTAACGCTTTGTGGACCTATAGGATTGCTTACAAAATAACTATAGGAACGTCTCCTTACAGGCTCATATTTGACAAAGCTTGTAACTTATCAGTGGAATCGGAACATAAAGCATATTGGGTTGTGAAAGAATTCAATTAAAATTTGAAGGAAGCAGGTGAGAAAATATTATTATAGTTAAATGAAATTGATGAAATAAGACAAGAAGCTTATGAAAATATGAAAATCTATAAAGAGAAAATGAAGAAATGGCATGATTAGAAGACTCTCAGGAAAGATTTTGAAACTCGACATAAGGTTTTATTATGTAATACACGACTGAAATTATTTTCTGAAAAAATTAAGTCCAGGTGGTCAGGACCATTTACTGTATTAAAAGTTTATCCTGTTGATGTTATTGATATTAAAGATCCTAGGCGTGGTAGATGTTGAAAGTGAATGGGCAGAGACTTAAACCCTACCTAAGTTGTGAGAGATCTTTGATAAATGAGGTTCTAATGTTGGGTTAATCGGAGTAAATATCAAGATTCATCGGGCTGATGATATTAAAATAAGCACTTCTTAGGATGCAACCCAAGTTTGTATATGTGTTTGTTTGCTGTTTGAGTTGATGTTGAGTGTTTGTACCTGAGTCTGTTTGTGTTTGTGTTGTGAT
The DNA here is from genome assembly GCA_022702705.1 of Papilionanthe hookeriana x Papilionanthe teres. Classification (NCBI taxonomy): domain Eukaryota; kingdom Viridiplantae; phylum Streptophyta; class Magnoliopsida; order Asparagales; family Orchidaceae; genus Papilionanthe; species Papilionanthe hookeriana x Papilionanthe teres. The sequence continues at coordinate 119,384,845 of CM040425.1, forward strand.
TGTTTTTCTTTGATTAGGATTGTGTGATTTAAGGGAGATGAATCCTTAGTTTTCACGTTATGTCTGAATTCGTTAATGCCTTTTCGTGGTAGTAGAAGCAACCATGTCCTCTACAGTCTAGTTTTAATTCTAACATAAGGATATTCAAAGGTTGATATACAGGAGACATACTGAGTTTAGACCTGGGACAGGTCCATCTCAAATCGATACTTCTTATTTCTGACCATATTCATCTATTAAGCTGGTCTTTGTGTCCATAGATTAGAAAGCCTGGTGGATGATTTTTGTATTGTACAAGTTAAGATGTATACTTTATTAGACATGATAGTACTTAGAGGTTATCAACACATAAGTCAATTTAAATAGTTCATGTGTTATTTGGTTCAAAATATATCCCTTACAAAAATTTGTAAAAACACCCGACAGTTAATAGAAGGAGGTCATTGGAGATTAGGAAATAGAGAAAAGAGATTTGATGAGAAAGAGGATGAGTGACCCTCATTTATTCTTTACTTATAGGTTTTATTGTGTGATTAAGGACTTGGGTGGCGAAAATTAAAAAAATAAACTATGCCAAATTTGGACTGAGCACGTAGGAGCCACACACTCGGGGGTCAAGGCACCACTATGGGCAAGTGGCACATTGGCGTAGTTATCTTAGTGCCTAGGTGATGTTCCCTTGGTTTGGCTACTAAGCTCTAAAATGAGCTGGATCGCTTCATTTTCGTGAAACACCCCACTGCTCTTCTTCAAAGACTGAGAGGCGACACATAGGGCGTCCCTTTTTCTTCCAATTTCTTTGAATCCAAGAAGTTTTTGTGAGTGGCAATCAATCCTAAGAGGTAAATTTCACACCCTAAACCTTTTCCTTTGATTTTCATATGGGATTTTCTAGTGTTTAGGTGGAGAAGGTTGTATTGGAGATTTTTGGGGAAAAGCTTGATTTAGCTTTATTACTTGCATCTTGTTGCATCTGCATTGTTTATAATCCTTTGTTCATGTGATTTTCATCCTTAATACTCTTCTAAGGCTCCGAAAATAAATGGTGGAAAATCAATATCTTCGTTTAACAAAAAGAAATTCATAAGCTCAAAGCTGAGGACAGTTATAATGACTTTTTAGTATCGAAGAAATTGATTGTGGAGCAAGGATTCATTAGTCCTGGGGTGTTGCAGAGAGTATGATTGTAAATCATCGTTGGGAGAATTTTTGTCAAAACACTAATGTAGTCATGATTTTGGTGGTTAGAGAGTTATATGCTAACCTTCCTGATGTCTCTGATGACTCAGTTTATGTAAGAGAGAAGCATGTGGACATCTCTCCTTCTTACATTAATGTGTTATTTTCACTCAAAGATGTTTGGGGAGTTATTACTCCAGATTCATTCCTGTAAACTCTGATTTAGATGAGATCCTCAAATTCTTGACTAATGGAAGAAGGGCTTGCAAGGTAAGGAACAATCAATAGGCTAAGGAGGACTTGTCATTTGTTGTTCACAACAAAGCGAGGAACTCAAAGGAAAAACATTAACGGTTCACTAGACCAGTGTCACAGAAGTATGAACATTTCATCTCTGAAAATCTCCAATGAAACTTAGTTGTTTTCTAATTCTTGCATTAAAAATTTAGAACATTTTGCCTTCTACAAATCAGAACCTTTCAAAATAAATTTAGCAGTGTAGCAAACCAAAACCTTGCATGTTAGAAAAGTTGACAAGTTTTCATTTGGGATCGATATGTGAACTCTAATTTTGTATATTACTTGTTTGACATGTATACAATTGTGATTGACTGACTGCTTCACAATAACTTTGGGCATCAGTTACCATCCGGTTAAGAGCAAAACCAAGAGCGAGCCCAACCTTCTAATTTTAATTATTTGCTATTGTTTTAGCATATGCTTGTTTGGAAAGAAGTATAATCATTTGAAATATAAATTAATCAATTCAATTATTATAAGAGAAATTTCAAAATATAAATATTTATAATAATAATAATAATATATAATTATATATTTAAATATAATAACTAGTATATATAGTGAACCTATAAATATATTGATATATATTAAAGTTATATAATATTCAAGTGAGTGTGGATACCTCGACTCATGTCAAATAAACCTCGATTTGAAAGTGAATGGATTCATTTGAACCTTCTCAATGATTTGGATGCGTTCGTGCAATTCATTTAGCAAAACAAAGCTCAAATAAAAAGTTTTACATGGATGAAAATTTCATGCAAAATAAAGCCTCGCACGCATAAATCTAATGTAAGATGTTAACGAATCACCATCATACTCATCGCATGTTCCCAGACACAATGTCAAAAACAATGTGAATCACAAGACCCTGAACCAAGTGCTGCAACAGATTGAGGTGTCCACAGCTAACTAGACTAATTGTCATGCACAATCACACAAATAACATAAGAATCATACTCAATAAAAGGCAATCAAGGTCAATGATGAACACAACTGATGTAGAACTATCATATAGAACACATGAGTGAGCTCAATAATGTACCACAAAAATTAGGCCAACAAAGGGTTGCCTTAACTTAGATTCAACTTAATTTAAGAATAAATAAATAAAATACTTAAAACTGAAACAAATATTTATTAATTACTAAATTAAATATTAATTTAATAATAGCCTATCTCTCACTGGGGTTAACAAGTTCTTTAATATAAAAATTTTGACACTTAAGCTTAATTAACTAAAAATAATAATTAATCAAATATATTAATATTTATCAATCTAAATAACTTAAAATTAGTATCTTTCGAATTATAATATTTTCAATAACAATTAAGAAGTAATTAAGTACTTTTAAATAGAAAAGAGTTCATATTCAAAATTATTAAATAAACTTAACCACATGTAGTAATCTTTAATGAACAGAAAAAAAATGAAAAAGAGAGCTTATAGTGTAAAATATAAAAAACCACAAACAAATGAGGAGAAGCTTGAGCGTAAACTTTAAAATAAAAATATAGTATCAATCTTAGTTTCTAAAATTAAAAGAATCAAAAGTTTTCTTAATTAAAAATTAGAATATTATACGTAAAATGAGAATAAAAAAATTAAGACTATTTCATTGATAAGCAGAAATGAGTTATATGTATTTGTTAACTAAATTTAGTTTTGACAGAAATACATTAAGTGATTTAATAATATATGTATTAAAAGAATATTAATGAAAGTAATGTTAGGATATTATTAGCTAATAATAAATAAATTCTTTATTTATTTTATTTTTATTAAAATATTGGTTATGTTATTAAAGAACACTGAAATCATTAGATAAGAGCTACTATAAAAAATTTTAAAGTTTAAAATGAGGGAAAGTAATGTGTTAGTTTGGAAAATTTTGATGGGTAAGATATGAGATTGTGATATAGTGATTTTCTTATAATACTTGTGCTAGTTCTATACTTTTATTTGGCATATTTTGTGTATATATAAATTATACAAGAAAAATCTAGCACTTGTTGGAAATTATGTGAAGTGGAGACTAGCGCCTAAGGCCTTGTTTGGTTCGGCTTTTTCGGTGCGGCGCTGCACCGTGCCGCGAATTGGGGAGCAATTTTTTCGTTTGTTTCGGCGTCCCGCTCGTCGCGGGCCAGGAATTTGGCGAAAAGCCGGCAACGGGATCAACCCCGCGGCCCGCGTTAAGGATCGTGTTAACGTCAATGTTTCCTCTTCTGCCCCGCCTCGCGAAGCCGATCTCTGCCCTAGATCCTCGTCTCGCTTTCCCGCCCGTCCCCTTCTCCCGGTAGGTCTGCTGCCACCAAGTGTCGCGTGATGGTCATTGTCGATCCCAGCCGCGAGTCTTCCGAAGCTCTGCATTGGATCCTCACCCACGCCATCATCGAAGAAGACGAACTCATTCTCCTCCACCTGGAGACGCCAAGCTCTAGCCGACGCGGCGGCGCCTTATCTGCTTTTCTCCGCCGGCCGGCTTCGTCGGGAAGCCAGCAGCGCATTCACCAACTGGCCCTGACGCCGACGTCATCTTCATCTTCGCCTTCGTCGTCGACTTCGTCTTCGGTGGGATCGGCAGTGTCGTCGCGGTCGGGGAAGGCAGGGGAGTACCAATTCTTGGAGGTGATGAGGGCGGCTTGCGAAGCAGAGCTGCCGAGGCTTACGGTTCTGGTGGAGAAGGTGGAGGTCGACGGGAGGGATAAATTTATATATTAATATTTAATGATTAATTAATTTATTTATAAATATTTTTTATATTATTTAATTATGTGGTAAAGATATAAATAATTACTATTAAATTTATTATTTAAATTTGTTTACTAATGATATTGTTTTAGATTATTGATCCAAGAAAAAAATACATGTTTTTATGTCTTGATTTTTATCAATTTTTAAGGATATTATGCTTTAATGAAAGGTATTTTTGTGTTTTTGGATGTAGGTGATGTAAAAATGTTCAAGAAAGGAAAAATGGTGGAAAAGGAACAAAAAGGAACAAAAATGGAGCAAAATACAAGAATTATCAAAATTTCAGGCCTGGCGCCTAGGCGCCAGCTCGATACTGGAGGCTGTCAAGTTTTTGACGACTTTTGGGTGGTTATTTTGATGGTGTGAGCGGTTATTGGACATTCTAGAAGATTGGTAGTTGCTCATTGATAATAGGACATGTGATACATTGCACTTGGACGCTCCAAAACGGTTTTAAACGCGAAGAGGTGCGAGCCAAAGTGAAGAGGTGCGAAGAACTGGACGCGGTGTCCGGCGCCTAGGCGCCAGACATACCTTCTAGAAGATTCATTGAACCTAGACACATTTTGAAGAGGTGCGCAAGGCAACCCTTGGAGCCTATAAATAGGATTCCACTCCTTCAGAAAAACGAGCCCCATCCAGTGCTCCAATTTAGAGAGAGACTCTTAGTGAGTTCTTCATCCTAGAGAGAGAAATTTAGGGCCATACCTTTTTAATTTAGTGAGTTTATTTTAGTTTTTATTGTAAGTGTTGCATCTGAAGTTCATTACACTGTGGAGTCAGTAGGAGTCAAAAGTTTTGTAGAAGAGATATCAGATAAGTCATTTATTTATTTTGATTCAAAGTTTATTTATCATGTTTTGTTATTTAATTTTAATGTGTTCTGAGTAGTTAGTTTACTTTCCTCCTTCAATTATGAAAAGATAAATAAGATAATAGAAAATACAATGGAGAGTTGAAAATCAAAATATTTTCAAAACATTGTGATGATATTAATACCTGATCTTACTTTACTTTTTATATTGGCTGTTTAAATCATTAAAATCTGTTGAACAGTTTTGAAACCTAGAAGGAGAAAAATTCTTAACTAGTATATATCACATGAATCCTTGGGTAGTCGAAGGTCATGTGCGGGCTATTCAGGGTGAAGTGCAAATAAATAAGAAGATAATATTTATTGGGCGTAGAATTGATAAGTTTTTAGAGTGACAGACTAAATCCTTATAATTTGATTTATAGATACAGGAAAGGGTCACTAGTAGGGCCGACCATAGCCACCCTTGGTCATCTAGTAGTGTGAGCCTAGATTAACACATTCTACTAACAATACATCCAGACCTGATCTGTAGATTAGCCAATGTTCTTTGTGCCTAGATCAAAGGGTAAAGAATATGAATGCTTCTATTTGGCACAATACCATAATTAAATTCTCCTACGAATATTAAATTATCTTAAAAATCTTGGATTAATTGAAAGGAAGAAAGTTGTTTGCTTTATATTATTTCTACAAAGTCATTTCATTAGTATTGTTTTCTTTATTTGCATCTAGTAAATTAAAAAAAGAAAATTAAGGCTTAAGTGAAAATATAAAATATAAAAAGTATTTGAAAATATAATATTGAAAGAATTTCCATAACTTCCTCGTGGGATCGATACTAGGGTCTTTGTTTCAAAGCCCTTTATTACTTGATAACGATACATATATTTGCGTAGTACCCCTATAAGTATAAAAAATGGACCAAATTTTTGGCGCAATTGCCGGGGAAGAAAAGTGTAATTTTTTTTAAAATATTATATTTCCAAAAACATAAAAAAAATAATAATATATTTTAAATTTATTTTTATTTTATTTTTATTTTATTTTTATTTTATTTTTATTTGCAATTTTTATTTTCATTCCTTATCTTAGTTTTCTTTTTATGCATAGTGCTGGTTCAGAAGGATTAATACCTTTAGATTCTGAACTAGATAGAACAATCAGAAAAATTAAGAAAGGAAAACAAATTCAAAAATTTCATGAAATGGCTACTTTACAAAATCCAACTGAACTTAATGATCAAAATGTTTATAAACCATTAAAGGATTATGCTAATCCTACAGTTGATGAACTTCATTGTAGTATTCAAATACCCACTGTAGATGCTAATTCTTTTGAACTTAAACCGTCTATTATTCAAATGATTCAAAATAATCAATTTGGAGGAACACCAAATGAGGATCCAAATTTACATCTTGTTAGTTTTTTAGAACTTTGTGCTGCCTTTAAACATAACAATGTTTCTGATAATGCTATTAGACTTAGACTATTTCCTTTTTTCTTTAAGAGATAAAGCAAAGATGTGGTTAAATTCATTAGCAACAGGTTCTATTAAAACATGGGCTGAAATGGCACAAAAATTCCTTGTTAAATATTTTCCTCCTTTTAAAACTGCTAAATTAAGAAATGATATTACTTCGTTTAGTCAATTTGGCGGGGAGACAATTTATGAAACTTGGGAAAGATTTAAAGAACTATTAAGAAAATGCCCTCATCATGCTTTACCTGATTGGTTAATTATTCAAACATTTTATAATGGATTAATTGGATCTTTAAAATCAATTGTTGATGCTGCTGCTGGAGGTTCTTTAATATCTAAATCATTTGAAGAAGCTTATACTCTAATTGAAGAAATGACTAATAATAATTTTCAATGGCCGTCCGAAAGGATGAATTCTAAAAAGATGGCCAGTATTCATGACAATGAAGCCTTTTCTATTTTAGCTTCCAAGTAGCAGCAATGTCTAAAAAAATGGATAATTTTGCAATTAATATATCACATAACAACTCTACTAATATTAAAGATTCTCAAACTATTGAAGCTTTACAAGCTATTGCTAGTAAGAATAATCCTTATTCAAATTATTATAATCCTGGGTGGAAAAATCATCCTAATTTTAACTGGAATAATTCACAACAACAATGGGGTAATAATCAATCTCATCCTATTTGAAATTGGAATAATCAAGTTAATCCTAATTATAAACCTCCTGGATTTAATAATCAACAGAAAAGGTTATCAATAGAAGAATTAATTTTGCAAATGAATAATCAATTACAAATCAAAATACTGTTATTCGAAATATTGAAAATCAAATGGGACAATTTGCTACTTTAATTAATAATAGACTTGTAGGAACACTTCCTAGTAATGTTGAAATTAATCCAAAAGAAACTGGAAAAGAATAAGAACATGTTAAGGCTGTTCAACTTAGAAGAGTAAAGGAATTAAAAGAAAATATACAGAATGAAATTGAAAAAGAGATTGAGAATGAAAAGATCGAAAATCCTAAAGGAACTCTCTCTCCCAATCAAGATCAAACTGTTATACCTATTGATGTGGAAGTTGAAAAACCACCACCACCTTTTCCTCAAAGACTTAAACAACAGAAACTTGATCATCAATTTTCTAAGTTCTTTGAAATTTTTATGAAACTTACTATAAATATACCTTTTGTTGAAGCTTTGGAACAAATGCCAACTTATGCAAAATTTATGAAGGATATTTTAAGCAAGAAGCGTAAATTTGAAGCTTTTGAAACTGTTGCACTAAGTGAAGAATGCAGTGCAATAATTCAAAAGAAATTACCTGAGAAACTTAAAGATCTTGGAAGTTTTACTATACCCTGTGCGATTGGAGAAAAATTTTGTGGAAAAGCTTTATGTGATTTAGGAGCGAGTATTAAATCTCATGCCATTTTCTATTTTTTGAAGATTAAATTTAGGAGAGATTACTCCTACCACTGTAACCCTTCAGTTAGCTGATAGATCTATCTCTTATCCTAAAGGAGTTATAGAGGATGTCCTCGTTAAAGTGGATAAATTTATCTTTCATGTAGATTTTATCATACTTGATATGGAAGAAGATAAAGAGATACCTATTATTTTAGGGAGACCTTTTCTAGCAACCGGACGAGCTATGATTGATGTGTAAAAAGGTGAATTAACCATGAGAGTCAATGATTAAGAGATTAAATTCAATGTTCTCAAATCAATGAGGTACCCTGATGAAGTAAAATGTTATCGAATGGATATAATTGACTATCTAATTGAAAGACAATATCAAGATAAATGTAAAGTCGTTTCTAAAGAAAAATTTGAATTGTTAACTGAAGAAACCGATGAATTAAAAGAAAAGAGACTCATTTTGTTAAAGATAACTGGGAAACTTTAGACATAACTCAAAATGATATACTTTTACCCTCAATTACAAAGGCCCCTGAACTGGAATTAAAAATGTTACCTTCACATTTAAAGTATGCATTTCTAGGTGATTCATTAACATTAACTGTTATTATTTCTTCTGAGCTGAGTAAAGATCAAGAAGAAAAGTTAATAGGGGTGTTAAGGAATTATAAGAGAGCTTTTGGTTGGACTATTGCTGACATAAGAGAAATAAGCCCTTCCATTTGCATGCATAGAATTTTAATGAAAGAAAATTTTAAACCTACTACTGAATCGCAAAGAAGATTAAATCCTATTATGAAAGAGGTTGTTAAAAAATAAATTATCAAATGGTTAGATGCTGGTATTATTTATCCTATTGCGGATAGTAAATGGGTAAGTCCTATTCACTGAGTTCCAAAGAAAGGAGGAGTAACGGTCATTGTCAATGAAAAAAATGAACTAATTCCTACAAGACAAGTTACTGGATGGCGAATTTGCATTGATTATAGGAAATTAAATGACGCCACAAGAAATGACCATTTTCCTTTACCTTTCTTGGACCAAATGCTTGATAAACTAGCTGGACACTCATACTTCTGTTTTCTGGATGGATATTCTGGTTATCATCAATTACTTGTTGCTCCTGAGGACCAAGAGAAAACAACATTTACAAGTCCTTATGAAACTTTTGCTTTTAGAAGAATGCCTTTTGGTTTATGTAATGCATCTGCAACTTTTCAAAGATGTATGATGTCAATATTTGTGATTTGATTGACAAAGGAATTGAAATATTCATGGATGATTTTTCAGTATTTGGAACTTCTTTTGAATCTTGTTTAGAAAATATTTACAAAGTTCTAAAAAGATGTGAAGAAACAAATTTAGTTCTTAACTGGGAAAAATGTCAATTCATGGTCACAGAAGGCATTGTACTTGGACACAAAGTTTCACGAAAATGGATGGAAGTAGATCAAGCGAAAGTGAAAATTATTGTTGAATTGCAACCACCTACTACTGTTACTGATGTGAGAAGTTTTCTAGGTCATGCTGGGTTTTATAGAAGATACATAAAGGATTTTTCTAAAATTGCTAAACCTCTTTGTCACTTATTAGAAAAAGATGCAAAATTTGAATTTAACAAAGAATGTATTACTGCTTTTAATATTTTAAAAGAAAAATTAATAACTGCACCTATCATTGTTGCACCTGAGTGGAATAAGTCTTTTGAATTAATGTGCGATGCAAGTGACTTTGCAATTGGAGCTGTATTGGGACAAAAATATGAGAGAATTTTCAAAGTTATATATTATGCTAGTAAAACTCTCACTGAAACACAAAGAAATTATACAACCACTGAGAAGGAACTTCTAGCTATAGTATATGCCTTTGATAAATTTAGACCTTATCTTCTTGGTACTAAATGCATAGTTCATATTGATCATTCTGCTATCAAATATCTAGTTTCTAAGAAGGATTCTAAACCTATACTCATAAGATGGGTTTTACTTCTTCTGGAATTTGATTATCAAATAGTAGATAGAAAAGGAACTGAAAACCAAATTGCTGATCATTTGTCTAGAATTAAGAATGATATTATTTCGGAAGAAAATATAAATGAGAAATTTCCTGATGAATCTTTATGTGCTATTCTAAGATACCAAACACCTTGGTATGCGGATATTGTTAACTATTTAGTTAGCAATATTTTACCTTATGATTTGGATAACAAATTTATTAAGAAGTTTAAATATGATGCTAAATCTTATATTTGGGAAGAACCTCATTTATTTAAAATTGGAAGAGATTCTATAATTCGAAGATGTGTACCATATGAAGAAACTTATGCTATTATTCAAAAATGTCATGATTCAGATTTTGGAGGACACTTTGGAATAAATAAAACTACATTTAAAATTTTAAATTCTGGATTTTATTGGCCTACCTTATTTAAAGATGTAAGGCATTATGTGAAAACATGTGATCGATGTCAAAGGATGGCAAATATATCCAAGAAAGACGAAATGCCTTTAAACTATATATTGGAAGTTGAAATTCTTGATATATGGGGATTAGACTTTATGGGACCATTCGTACCATCATCTGGAAAAATTTATGTTTTATTAGCAGTTGATTATGTTTCAAAGTGGATTGAAGCTTTAGCTTTACCTAACTGTGATTCCAAAAGTGTTTCGAAATTCTTAAAGAAATGATATTTTCGAGGTTTGGAATGCCTAAGGTAATTATCACAGATGGTGGAAGTCATTTCAGGAATATCAGAATTCAATCATTACTGCAAAAATTTGGAATCAAGCATAGAATTGCAACTGCTTATCACCCACAAACAAGTGGAATGGCTGAAGTATCAAACAGAGAAATTAAAAGAATTTTAGAGAATACTGTTAATCCTAAAAGAACTGATTGGGTTGATAGACTTAATTCTGCATTATGGGCTTATAGAACAGCTTATAAGACACCAATCGGAATGTCACCTTACTAGTTAATTTATGGTAAACATTGTCACTTACATGTTGAACTGGAACATAAAGCTTATTGGGCGATTAAGGAGTTTAATTTGAATTTGAATGAAGCATGAGAAAAACAATTATTACAATTAAATGAGATGGAAGAAATTAGAAATGAATCATATGAAAATGCGAGAATTTATAAAGAAAAAATGAAGATGTTACATGATAAGAAAATTTCAGGAAAAATTTTTGAGCCAGGACAAGAAGTATTACTATTTAATTCTCGCTTAAGACTTTTTCCTGGAAAATTGAGATCTAAGTGGATTGGACCTTATATAATTGAGAAAGTATACCATTATGGAGCTGTGGATATTAAAGACCCCAAAACTGGAAAGATTTTTAAAGTAAATGGATTAAGATTGAAGCCTTATTTGGAAGACATGAAAATGATTTATAAAGAGGCTTATGAATTGAGTCAACCTGATTAAAGATTTACTTTAAGTCGGGCTGACGATGTTAAACCAAGCGCTTTGTGGGAGGCAACCCATAGTTATCTGTTGTTTTGTGTGTTTTTGTTTTTAATGTAAGGTTATGCCTCGGTCTTGACTAATTTTATACTACTTTAGAAAATTTTATGCTCTTAAGGCTTTATTGAATTAAGATGAAAATTATCTTAAAGTAGGTAAGATTTAGACGTTGGATCACTCTATGAGTAAAAAGGAGATCAAGTTAACCTTCATTAGAATTACCTATGATTTGTGTTATTGAGTCTATACTGATTAGATCATTATAATTTACCTATCTTGGAGAACGAAACTTAGCAATTTGACGATTAGGCGAAACGGAGTTGAACTTAGTTCCGGCGCCTAGGCGCCAGAATTCGGCGCCTAAGCGCCTGAGTGAACTTGGTATCAATGGGTCCGACGCCTAGGCGCCAGATTTGGCGCCTAAGCGCCACAGTTACTGGGTCGTGCAAAAACCGAAAATCTTCAGTTTTCACATGATTTTTCACCTATAAATTCACCCCTTTTCATCCCTAACCATCAAGCAAGCGAAGTTACATTCATTACCCTTTGTTCTTGTTAGATTTGAGAGATTTTTAGAGAAATCGAAGGGAGAAATCTTGGAGAAGAGGCTAGAGACAAGATCTCAAGAGATCCTCAACCCTACTTCAATGTTTTTATCGCGGTAAGTTTAGAAAAGATTTCTAGTCGTTTAGATAAGTTTGATGCGAAGTTCAAAGGCATTCGAGATCACCTCCATGAGATGTTTCATCAAATTGAACATCTAGAATGGCAAGAGAAACTTCAATTTGATCATCTTGCAGCCTATCATGATGCTCAAATTGAAATGTATGCTAAGAACAAGTGGATCGACGACAAAACGGCCGAAGATTTCCCCAGAACTTTGGTATTCTATCTTAATAGGCCTAGCAATCTTCATTGTGAAGATAATGGGAATTAAATTGTATGGTAGTGTGATCAAAATATTATCTAGTTTGTTGAGTCATTGTATCGATATCGTGAATCGATTGTGAAGTGTGTTTGTGTATTTGCTTTCATGTTCAATGTGTGTTGTTTAGAATTTGTGTGTTTGATTGTGTATTAGGAACTTAAATCAAGTAAGTTACTTATTTGAATTGTATTGAGCTAATATTGAAGATTATAAATGGAATTTAGTGAAGTTTGATTTAAACTTTATGTTTGATTGGTGGATTCAATATTCTTATATTTAGAATTTTTGGAAAATGTTTGGAAGTTAGAAACTGAATCCCTACTCTCATATGAGTAAATGAAAGTTGAGTTTATGGATTTTGGTGGAAGATTAAATTTAAAAATATTTTTTTCTAAAGGGCGAGTTTGGTGCCAAGGCGCCAGATTTCGGTGCTTAAGCGCCGGTTCGGCCTGCTACCCAAAATTTACCATTTATACCCCAAAAACGCCATTAACGACGCCTAAGCTTCCTTCTTCCTCCATTTTCGCGAAAACAAGCCTTAGGGATCCATTTTGAGGTCAAAACATCAAGGATTTGGGCGCGAAATCACTTGATTTCTTCGTCTCGAGGTCAGATCTACACTTTAAACTATTTATTTTCGATTTTCACCATAATTTTTCCTAGGTTTTACTAAGAACCGAAATTTTGAGAAAAATTTTGATTTTTAGTAATATTCTATGGATTTTTAAACTTATTTTAAGTTTCCTAAACTTAAAAAGAGTTTAAATCTTTGATTCATGAATTTGTTCTTGTTTTCTTTCTCGTTTAGATGGCACCAAAATCTAAACGCGGGAAGGCACGAGAAAATTTCGACAGCAACAAATTTTCTACTGCGACTGCGCATTTTCGATTCCACGAATTTGCGACGCCGAGAAAGTTCATTTCAGAACGGAGTTTCTATCATCCGAGGGAGATGATCGAAAACACTATCGTTGCACACAACTGGCAACGATTCTGCTATTTTACTGTTGTTGTTGTTATCCTGATTGTTAGAGAATTTTATGCGAATTTTCAAAATGTCGAAGATTTTGAAGTTTTTGTCAGAGGTGTCGGAGTAGGATTTACTCCGGAGAGAATCAATGTTTTTTATGGCCTGCCACCGATGATAGAGTGTCAATATTCAGGATTATCTCCATCTGAGGGAGATATGGATATGATTATTGCTTACCTGACTGACGGTACTGGATCTTGGAAGATCAGGAACGGAAAAAGAGTAAACTTCAAATCATCGAAGTTAAACGATATTTCTAAAGCCTGGAACGACTTTATTTATGCAAGACTATTACCTTCTAATCACCTGAGTGAAGTGACTAGAGATCGAGCGATCTTAAATTACTGCATTCAGGAAAAAAAGCCCATTGACGTCGGCAATATTATTTTTGATTCTGTGGATTCTACTGCTAGATCCAGCACTTCGGTGGGACTGGGATTCCTTTCTTTGATTTATTCATTATGCGTTAGTAATGGAGTCATTGCAGACGTCTCAGAGGAAAGATTGAAGACTACCAAGCCGATAGGACAAGAGAGTGTTAGCATTTATGATCGTCTTCGAGGGAAGAGATCAGCTGCTCCTTCTTCTTCTTATGCACCTACTCCAGGTAGACCTTCTACTTCCCAGCCTTCTACTTCTGCTGAGCCACCATCGAGTTTCTGGGAGTCTATGCATGATCAGTTTTTAGAGCAGCAGCAGGAGTTATTTCAGACTCACTGCAGAGTTAACACTATGGATAGGAAGATCGATCATCTGACTGAGTATACTCGGAGGAAGAGTAGTTATGTGGCCGAGTATGATGATGCTCTCGTCAGATTTCTGAAGGGAGAGCACGATGTCAGTTTCCCTACTTATCCTAACTTTACACCATTCGTAGATCCTAAGGATGTTGAGTTTTCCTTTGGTGACGATGATGATGATGAGGCTACTGCCAGTGATTAGTAGGTGATGGACCTCTGTGTTGTGCTACTCTGTTTTGTTAGTTTGTTTTGTTAGTATTATTTTGATGTTTGATGTATGTTCATGTACCTGTTTGGATTGATTAGTTTTAAGTTTATGTTATTAGAGTATTTTTAGTGCATTGTGTTGGAAAACTGAAAACTGAGTTTAATTCATATTTATGTTGTTCCAGTTTAGGGTTTAGTTATCAGTGATTTTGCTCTGCTTTTATTTTTGTTTTAAATTTAGTATAATCAGAAAAATTAGCCTGCTTACTTTTTATACCTGCTTCAATTTTATCTTTATTATTCATAAAAACATGCGTAGAAGTAAAATTTTCTTTTTAAATTATCTTTACATACTTATAAAATCTCCTTTTTAAAATTAAGATTTTCTTTCTCTCATACTTTCAAATTTTCATGATATACCATAACTTAAGTTTGGGGGGAAGGGAAAATACATTCAAATTTAAATTTTATTTGTCCTTAAAGAACTAATATTTTCTTTAAAAAAAATTAAACTTTTAACATAACATAAGGAATAAAGAATCTATTTAAGATCACTTTCAAATTTTTGAGATTATAAACAATTTAGTGAACTTAACCAAAATTTTAATAACTTTGATTGATTTTAAGAATAGAATTATTTAACTTAAAGAAGAATAAGACTAAGGAAAATTTTTCTATTCATAATGAAGATAAATGAATTTTAGAAATATTAAGTAATCAAAAGTTATAACTTGAGAAAGAAAAGATTGAAAGTCTTTTTAAAATTTTATTCGTGCTATAATAATTAAGTGGAAATGTATAAGTTTTGAAAATATAAGTTAAGGATAGTGAAATTCAAAATCATTAACAGGTTATCCAGATACAGTAATCCTCTTTAAAAAAAAAAGAGAGAGAGGAGAAGCTTGAGGATATGCCTAATCAAAAATTGGCTTCATTTGAATTATCTTATGGGAGAAAAACTAATTACATATTTTACTTAATCTTTATACATGAATTATTATTTAAGAAAGATTTTTCATGAAGATCTATCTCTTGTAAATAATCTATGAGACCTTAATATGATAAAGTTCCATTATTTTTCAATGTGAATGAAATTTTTTTTTTGAAATCTTATGATTTGGTAGTTTAATATTCTTAAATTATTAAAATTAAACTTAATTAGTGGAATCTGGTTAATAATTTACTAAAAACTTTATAAAATCAAAAATTATAAGGAATCTTAAATACTTACCTTATATTTCAAATGTTATACCTTTTATATAGTAGAAAGGGTTACTTGAGGACAAGTAACATTTAAGTTTGGGGGATTTTGATCCAAGAAAAAAATACTTGTTTTTATGCCTTGATTTTTATCAATTTTTAAGGATATTATGCTTTAATGAAAGGTATTTTTGTGTTTTTGGATGTAGGTGATGTAAAAATGTTCAAGAAAGGAAAAAGGGTGAAAAAGGAACAAAAAGGAGCAAAAATGGAGCAAAATACAAGAATTATCAAAATTTCAGGCCTGGCAACTAGGCGCTAGAGGTTGGCGCCTAAGCGCCAGCTCGATACTGGAGGCTGTCAAGTTTTTGATGACTTTTGGGCGGTTATTTTGACGGTGTGAGCGGTTATTGGACATTCTAGAAGATTGGCAGTTGCTCCTTGATAATAGGACATGTGATACATTACACTTGGACGCTCCAAAATGATTTTAAACGTGAAGAGGTGGTGGCCAAAGTGAAGAGGTGCGAAGAACTGGACGCGGTGTCCGGCGCCTAGGAGCGTATTCCGGCGCTCAGGCGCCAGACATACCTTCTAGAAGATTCATTGAACCTGGACACATTTTGAAGAGGTGCCTCAAGGCATCCCTTGGAGCCTATAAATAGCAGTTCACTCCTTCAAAAAATGAGCCCCATCCAGTGCTCCAATTTAAAGAGAGACTCTTCGTGAGTTCTTCATCCTAGAGAGAGAAATTTAGGGCCACACCTTTTTAATTTAGTGAGTTTATTTTAGTTTTTATTGTAAGTGTTGCATCTGAAGTTCATTACACTGTGGAGTCAGTAGGAGTCAGAAGTTCTGTAGAAGAGATATCAGATAAGTCATTTATTTATTTTGATTCAAAGTTTATTTATCATGTTTTGTTATTTAATTTCAATGTGTTCTGAGTAGTTAGTTTACTTTCCTCCTTCAATTATGAAAAGATAAATAAGATAATAGAAAATTCAATGGAGAATTGAAAATCAAAATATTTTCAAAACATTGTGATGATATTAATACCTGATCTTACTTTACTTTTTAAATTGGCCGTTTAAATCGTTAAAATCTGTTGAAGAGTTTTGAAACCTAGAAGGAGAAATTCTTAACTAGTAGATATCACATGAATCCTTGGGTAGTCGAAGGCCATGCGCGGGCTATTCAGGGTGAAGTGCAAATAAATAGGAAGATAAGATTTATTGGGCGTAGAATTGATAAGTTTTTAGAGTGACAGACTAAATCCTTATAATTTGATTTATAGATACAGGAAAGGGTCACTAGTAGGGTTGATCATAGCCACCCTTGGACATCTAGTAGTGTGAGCCTAGATTAACTCATTCTACTAACAATACATCTGTACCCGATCTGTAGATTAGCCAATGTTCTTTGCGTCTGGATCAAGGGTAAAGAATAGGAATGCTTCTATTTGTCACAATACCATAATTAAATTCACCTACGAATATTAAATTATCATAAAAATTTTGGATTAATTGAAATGAAGAAAGTTGTTTGCTTTATATTATTTCTACAAAGTTATTCCAATAGTATTGTTTTCTTTATTTGCATCTAGTAAATTAAAAAAAGAAAATTAAGGCTTAAGTGAAAATATAAAATATAAAAAGTATTTGAAAATATAGTATTTAAAGATTTTCCATAACTCATCCTCATGGGATCGATACTGGGGTCTTTGTTTCAAAGCCCTTTATTACTTGATAACGATACGTATACTTGCGTAGTACCCCTAGAAGTATAAAAATCGGGTCAATTATGTTTTACACAGTTTTATTGAATTGGGCAAAATGGTCATTTTTACAGAAAAAACTGCCCCGCAACTGTTTTCACGCAGCTGAACCAAACAGACAGCCAGCTTCCCCACAGCTGCTTCCCCGCAGCTGCTTCTAAGCGCAGCTGCAGCTGCAAAGCTGAGAAGCTGCAGCTGCGCCAAACCGACCCTAAGTGCCTAAAGAAAGCACCCTGATGTCAAAAGGAAAGCACTGCAATTCCATATATGGGGAACCTCGATGCTCGAAGCAAGCATTTTTTTAAGCCAAAAACTTGAGAGCATCACATAGCGTCTCCAAAAGCTCGTGCTCCAATGCCCGTAGAGCAGTGCCCCAGCACCCGTAGAAGCAGTGTCGCAATGGCCCATACCCCAATTCAAAGTGTAGGATTCATGAAAAGAAACACTCAAATTTTATGTCACCACGCCTGATTATAGTGCCATGATGCTACATAATTAGCACCTTGGTTCTCCTCACTGACATAAGGTAGTTTTGTGGTTCCAAAGTAGGTTGGCCAAATTTTCAATATAAAACATGTGTAAATAAAACGGGAGAGATCTTGTAAGCATTAGCGTGAGTGAGAGTGAGAGTTTACACTTGTTGTGAGAGCGTGAGAGTAAATCAAGGGGAGAAGTGTATTGTAGAAAAAGGATTGGCTTTGAGCGAGAAGAGTTTTAATCCAGATATTTTCTTTCATTTTATCTTCATAAACTTTATTTTATTTGTAATGAACTTTATTTTATTTTATTTTCTTCGCAAATGATTAAGAAATAATCTTTCTTTTCTTTGAATTTGTGTTTATGAAGTTCTTGTTTAAATCAAGTGGAGTTCTTAAAGTAAATGTATGACATGTTGATGCATTAACATTCAATGCTTAATTTATTTTTTTGGTGGCCACTTAAAATGTTAAAACCAATTGTGATATACGACTATCAAAACAAGACTAAAAGAATCATTAGGTCAAAACATAATTCCTTGGTGGAATATAAATATTTTCATGAGAAAATTTCAATTACATAAGAGAATAAGGAATCATAAGAGCCTTTGCAAGGTTAAGAGAACTTAACCATAATATGAAACTCTAATGTTTCTTATGTCTCATAAGAGAATAAAGAGAAATAGTCCATAGCACTCAAAATATTAGAATAATCTATGAACAACAATTTTTACATAATCCAATTCAATGAATGTTGTCTTACCTTAGCCAAAACAAAATCCATTAGTTTTCACTTCAATATTTTAGGATATTTAGAAAATATTTCAAAAATTAGAACTTTTAAATTAAACTTAATGTTAGTATATTAGTAATTAAGCTAATTTGAAAAGTAATAATATTTCTTATGGGATCAATCATTCAGACTCATAATCTGGATACTTCTTGATCGAAAGATATACTTGTATGATTAATGTGTTCATCATTTCAACATATATCAATGATCATCAATATTTAAACTTGGATATGAATCTATTAAGGCATGTAATTCACCTAGTTAAGGTTTTCAACTTCTCGATGCTCTTTGGAGGTTGCATATCTAGTATCGCTTGGACCTTCTTAGAGTTTTCCTTTATCCGACTGAAAGTATATTTTAAAGCATTGAACTTTAAATTAAACTTTCAAGAAGTACTGAAAGTCTTCTCTAAATCCTATATGTATTATTCAGGCGATTTACTATTTACGAGATCATTTGTATAAACTTCAACATTTCTTCCTATTTAATTTACAAATATAACATCCATCAACCTTTGGTAATTAGCACCGATATTTTTTAAGCTGAAAGATATTACATTATAACAATATACCCATTCTCTATGACGAAAGCGATTTTTTTACATGGTGAATTGCATCTTAATTTGGTGATAGTCAGAGAAGGCGTCCAGAAAGATCATGACTGAATGTCCAAAGTTTAGTCAAATAGCACAATAATTTAAGGAATTTAGTGGTTATCTTTTAGGCAAATTGAGTTTAAATTAGTGAAGCCAACACATATTCTTCATTCAATATTCGATTTGTACAAATTCACAATGTTGGCTAGCCAGTTCAGATATTATACTTTTTTGTTAAATTTGCGTCTAACAGTTTTTTGACTTCCTATCGAATAGGTTCGGGGTGGTTTCAACAACTCTTTTCATTTTATTGAACTACTTTAGCTCCCGGCTTAATGTTCAATCTATAGCATTTGACATCAATGTTTATTCCATGCATCAATGTTTATTTCACGCATCACTTGGACTCATAATCCATAATAAGATGTTTAGATGTTAGATCAGTAATTTCATTTCACTTCTTCTTGTTCAATCTGAAAAGGCATCTTATGGAGAGAAAGATAACCACTATTGGTTCTTTTGAAGAAATATCTAAGAACCAAAACACCATCAAAACTCATATATTAATACATATAAAAAATCTAAGAATCAAAGAACCATCCAAAAGAAATATGCATATGTTAATTCTTTTGAAAAATATATAAGAACAAAATCACCATCACGTGATTCATATATAATTAAATACCAAACATCTAAGAATTAGATCACCATAAAAAAGAATAATGACGATTGTTGGCTCTTTAAAAAAACATCTAATAACCAAAGCACCATCGCACGACTCAAATATAAATACAGATAAAAAATCTAAGAACCAAAGCAACCATCAAAGTGAAAAACAACCTTTATTTGTTCTTCTGAAAAAAAAAAATATAAGAACTAAAGCACCAACAGCTGATTCAAATATAAATACATATAAAATATCTAAGAACCAATGCATTATAAAATAAAATGAAAACTGTTAGTCCTTTTGAAAATACTCTACAACTATAGCTTCTACTTTCTATGTCTACTTCATATCTTCTGCCATTACCCACAATCTCTGCCTTTTGAGGTGTTGAATCTCTTATTGTTAATCAATCTTTCCTAATTTTTAACTTGCAACCAGTGCCCACTAAATTTAATAGTTACATGTAAATAATCAATCATATTTGTCACTAAATTTTTTCTCAATTTTAATCACACAAAAAACCAAAATCACAAAAAATCTATTAGATAATTCAATGTAAATATCTAATGATATGTAATCTAAAAGTTGAAAAATAAAATTACACAACCAAAATATATGAATTTTAGTACAAACATATAATATATCAAAAAATAGAAAATGTCTCTCATGAAGCAAGACAATTTCATTACACAACTAAAATATATGAAATTAAAAGCATCTCAACTTTACAGAACCACACACACAATTATCTAAAATTAAAAAAACATAAAGAGTAATTCATGATGATATGTTGAATAATTATGACAAAATAATGAGTATAAAGGTCAATATTCTAGGGTCCATATGCATAGATAAATATAAATATATATATATATATATATATATATATATATATATATATATATATATATATATATATACATACACATACATAGTTATGTATATACATACACATGCATACAGATCCATCTATACATATTGTTGGCATCACTTTTCACGTCACGAACGTAGGATGTCGACTTGAACCTTTTCCTGATGCACGTGTTGATTTCCATAGTCTCAAACTTTCATTAGGACGTCCTGGTATGTGATTTGAGCATGAAACTAGGGTTGTTGCTGATTCAACCCTACTTGAGGAAGCTTGTCGTTAGGTGGCATCAATATCGATACAATACACATATGTTAATCATTGTGATGTTTAGAGGTCATTCCTCACCCATTTTCAACATTTTGTAGCCAACGGGAAGTCATAAAAATCTCACACGCACATTTTATAAGAAATTACGGTTCATGATGTTACATCCGCGCGGTGGTACAAGACGTCGGTCAACATTAAAAACCCCTTATAAAATCCTTAAAATGTTCATTTTTGAAGTCTTGGGATGACATTTCAATGATACATAGTCTCGCATAGCTTAAAAAATGATAAAACTCTTTTTTGGAAACTAACCGTAAAAATCATGGTTTTCGGGCCAAACCAGTGCTTATGCGCCCAAAACAGCCTCCCACGGGTCCAAACCGAGAGCCTGGAAAGTAGGCCCCAGCCCCGAGTGCCTAGGCACCAGAACCTAGGCGCTCAAAACAGCCTTCGGGGATTCTGAAATAGAGCGAGCAAAAAGTAGGCACCTAGTGCCTAGGTATCGAAGCCCTGTCAACTAGACGCCTGATCCAGCGCTTAGGCAACCAGACCCATGTGCTTAGGCACCGCAAAACTATTAGATGTCAATTTTTTTTTTGTTAATCAAATTAACACACTAAAAGCCAAAACTTGAGCTTGGGAAGAGGGGAAAATTCAAATGTAAGTATTAAGCCTCCTTCCATAATTATGGAGCAATCATATGCCTCATGAAGAGCCCATTTGGGGCTAAGCTTGATTCAAAGAGCATGGACCCATGGAAAGGGATTTTACTCTTTTCCTCTTGCATTTAACCAGCCCTTTGAATTATGTGAGAAGTCTCATTTGCTAGGAAGCTCAAGAGGAGAATTTTTAGAGTGGAGAAGAGCTTGGTGGAGAGTTCTAGAGTAAGTGAGGCATTCATCTTCTTCCCATCTTTTCCTTCTTCAACATTCCCTCCACATTTTCTTCTTCTTTCATCATCAATATTTAGAGGAGAGTGTGAGGGAAGTCTTAAGGAAGCATCTTCAAGGAAGTGCTCCATCTTCTTTTGAAAAGGAGAGCTTCATCTCACTTGGAAAGAAGGAAATCCAGAACAAATTTCCTTTGGAAGAGGAGAGCTTGATCTAAACAAGGTAGAATAAGGAGTGACCCAAGGAAAAAATGATAAGATTTTCATGCATATTTTATACTGATTTTGATGATATTGCACTTTAAAGAAGGGTAATTTTGGTATTTTTTTGCAGGAATGAAGATTTAAGGACAAAGGAGCAAAAATATGCAAAAAGGAGCGAATTTGGAGCAAAAAAGACCAAATTAGGCAAATTTGACCTACGGCACCGATGACGAGGTCGATGACACCAACAACATGATTTTCCCGAGAGTTCAGAATAAATTGCAAGGGAAGTCACCGACGGCGGGGCCTGTTTAAAGTACTGTTTCTAGAAGGCCGCCGACGGCGGGATCGATGGATCTTTCCAGAAATAAGTCGAATGTGGACGATTTTCGAATGGGTGCCTGCAAAACCCTTAGAGACTCTTCTGCAACTTTAAGAAGAACCACTTTAGGCTGAAAAAAGTGTCTCCTACGTGTTTACTAGAGAGTCCAAAGTATCGAAAAGAGTCAACTAGCGTGTCTATAGTGAGTAGATAGTTATTTTAGTGTTGTTAATTAGTGAGTAATGAGTTCAAGTAGAGATTTTGTAAGGAATTCTTTGAAGGACTGTAAGAGTGGAAGGAAAGTGAGAGATCTCTTCTGCATTATCGTTTCGAAGGAGAATTCTGCGTATTGTAAAGAAAGGAAGAGATTCATAGGAACTTCAAGGAGTTTGCTTAGGAAGGAATTTAAGATAAGTTGTGTTTATTTACTATAGTTCGTAGAACTTTACTTTATTATATGAAATCCAAGTCTTATTGCATCCTCTTCAAGAATTCTGAGTAGTTATTCTGTCTTTCTCCTTGTTTTGATGTTTTTGTGAAATAATTATAAGAATGAGTGTATTAAACTTAATATAAGGAAGTTATGATGATATTATACCTAAACTTACTTTACTATACAAATTGGTCATTTGTATTGTTAAAATCTATGAAGAATTCTTAAGATCTGACCGTGGACTAAGTATTCTTAACTAGTATGTATCACATTTCTCTTTGAAAGGTAGACGAGTAAATCCTTGAAAGGAGAAGTGCAAATAAATAGGGAAATAATATTAATCGAGCGTAGAATTGGAGATTTTAGAGTGACACGCTAAAATCCTCAATTTAGTCCTATCGTTTAGTTGTTGATGTGTAGATTGTTAGCCCTCAGGTGAGGGGAACGTAGGAGCTCCGAAGTGAGAGCCGGTATCCTCCCAGCCTAGCCGCAGATTCAGTAACCAAGCATAAGATTAGTCAATGTTCTTTATGCCTGGACCAAAGGGTAAAGAATATGTATGCTTCTATTTGGCACAACACATATAAAACTAATTCTAATTATTGCTTCACTTAAAATATCTTAACAAAGGAGAAAGATTCTTATTATTATATATTTAAACTTAACTTTAGTAGTAGTTGTAAATTGTTAGTAAAACTAGTTTAGATATAAGTTTTATATTATTATCGATTGTGTATTAGTGACAGATAGGCCATTTCGATCTAGTTGTGATTCTGAATTGGTTTATATAATCCTAGTCCATAGGCTTTAATATATTTCCCTGTGGGATCGATAACCAGGACTCCACTAGAGCCCTGTATTACTTGAGTGATACGTATACTTGTGTTTAAAGGTAACTCTGCGATCAAAAGATTATAATATTTAATTGTTACTAAAATTAAAATTACGCTCCAAGTCAAGTTTTTGGCAATGTTAGGATTATAATTTCAAGTATATTTAAAATCGCGTATCATGTTTTTGGCACAGTTGCCGGGAAAATATTTATTTGTTAAAAGATTATAAGATAATTAGAGTAACGGACAATTTTAGACTATTAGAAAACCTTTTTTATAGAATTGCAACTTATTTAGTTAACTGTTTAGCTGTGTACTGATTTTGATTGTACACGTAAATTTGGTTCTGAAAATCTTATACTCTACAATTCGGAATTAGAACGCACTGTTAGGAGAATTAGAAAACTAAGAAAAGAACCTATAAATTTTGAAATAATGGAAATCAACGTAAAAAACCAAAGAATAAAAAATGAACATCAATCTAGATCATTAAGAGATTACGCTAACCCTACATTAGATGAAATTCACTTAACTATCCAAAATACTGATGTAGCCGCTAATTCATTTGAGCTTAAACCTGTAATTATCCAAATGGTACAAAACAATCAATTTGGTGGAACTTCAAATGAAAATCCAAATTTACATCTTGCAAGTTTCTTAGAAGTTTGTGCTACTTTTAAGTATGACAGAGTGTCTGATGATGCTGTTAGACTTTGACTCTTTCCTTTTTTGCTAAGGGATAAGGCTAAGGCATGGTTAAATTCGTTAGCACCTAGATCTATTAGAACTTGGGAAGAACTTTCACAAAAACTATTATCAAAATATTTTCCACCATCTAAGACTGCTAAGCTTAGAAACGATATCACATCTTTCAGTCAGTATGAGGGAGAATCGATATATGAATCTTGGGAAAGATTTAAAGAACTTCTTAGGAAATGTCCACATCATGCTTTGCCAGATTGGTTGATTATTCAAATATTTTATAATAGATTAGTAGGATCTCCTAGATCTATAATTGACGCTGTTGTTGGTGGATAACTAATGTCTAAACCTTTTGAAGAAGCCTATGTGTTAATAGAAGAAATGGCTACCAATAATATTCAATGGCCTACTAAAAAGGTAAATCCTAAGAGAGCAGCCAGTATTCATGATTCTGATGCTTTAACTATGACAGTTTCTCAAATTGTTATTCTTTTGAAGAAAAAAGATCAATACGGAATGAATCGTTCTCAAACACCTCCAGTGTTAGAAGAAAATTCATTAGGACAAATTGTAGATGCTAAATCTTCATATGAAACTATAAATATAAGAAATAATAGATAAAATAATCCTTATTCAAACTATTATAATCCAGGTTGGAAGAATCATCCAAATTTTAATTTGAATAACTAAAATAATAATATTAATCCTCAGTGGGGGAACAATCCAGTAAACCCATTAGAAAATATAAATAATTAAGGTAATTCCAATTATAGACCTTCTAATCCATCAGGTTTTTATAATAATTCACAATTCAAGGAGAAGAAGTTTTCTATGGAAGAATTAGTTTTGAATATGGGTGATCAATTACAAAATCAAGGAAATGCTATAAAAAACATAGAAAACCAATTAGAGCAAATTGCTTCTGCACTAAGCAATAGACCTGTTGGAACTTTACCTAGAAATGTTGAAGTTAATCCTAAATATCAAGGAAAAGAACAAATCAAAGCTATTCAATTAAGAAGTTGAAAAGAGTTGGAAACAAGAGTTTAAAAAGAAACTGTAGTTGAAAAGGAAAAAAGAAGAAACTGAAGGAGAAAATGAAAGTTTATATCTTGATTTTTCTCTAAAACCTATGAAAATTACTGTTGAAAAACCACCTCCACCATTGCATCAAAGATTAAACCAATAAGATAAAGGAAAAAGATTTGTTAAATTCTTAGACATTTTAAAAAAATTGTCAATAAATATTCCTTTTGTTGAAGCTTTAGAACAAATGTCTGATTATGTTAAATTTATGAAGGATATACTTAACAAAAAGAGGAAGTTACTAGATCATGAGACTGTTGCACTCAGTGAAGAGTGTAGTGCTATAATTTAAGAAAACTTCCTAAAAAACTTAAAGATCCTCGTAGTTTCACTATCCCGTGTGATATTGGTGAAAAATTTTATGGACGAGCATTATGTGATTTGGGAGCAAGCATAAATTTGATGCCTCTATCAACTTTTAAAAAGTTAGGAATTGGAGAAATATCACCAACTTCTCTAACTCTACAGTTAGTTGATCGATCTATTACACATCCTAAGGGAGTTGTAGAAGATGTTCTGGTCAAGGTTGATAAGTTTATTTTTCATGTGGACTTTATCATTCTAGATATGTAAGAAGATAAAGAATTTCCAATCATTTTAGGAAGACCATTCCTAGCTATAGGAAGAGCCATGCTAGACGTTCAAAAAAGACAATTGACTATGAGAGTAAATGATCAAGAAGTAACCTTTAACATCTCAAAGTCAATGAAATATCTATCAAAAGAAAAAGATGATGAATGTTTTAGAATGGATATATGTGATTATCTAAGAAAAGAATATTTTAAAGAAAATTATGAAGAAAAATAAGATATCAAAAAAGTTAATTATGATGAAATTGATAGCGAAGAAGCTGATTATATTCAGGAAAATTTTGAAATGCTCAATTCAGCAGCACGAAAAAACAAAATATTAATTCCATCAGTTATAAAACCCCCTGAACTTGAATTAAAGAATCTTCCAATTCATTTGAAATATGCATTTTAAGAGAGTTTTCAACATTACCAGTAATTGTATCCTCAGACTTAAATGAAATTCAAGAGCAAAAATTAATGGATACATTAAAAAAATACAAAAGAGCTTTTGGTTGGACTTTAGCTGATATTAAAGGAATTAATCCTTCGATTTGTATGCACAGAATTTTATTAAATGAAGAATATAAACCAAGAATTGACCCTCAAAGGAGACTAAACCTTATTATGAAATAAGTAGTTAAAAAAGGGATTTTAAAATGGTTAGATGCTGGAATTATATATCTTATTTTGGATAGTACTTGGGTATGTCCAATTCATTTTGTTCCCAAGAAAGGAGGAGTAACAGTTGAAGAAAATTATAATAATGAATTAATACCTATCAGACAAGTTTCTGGATGGCATATTTGTATTGACTATCGAAAGTTAAATGCCGTCACCCGAAAAGATCACTTTCCTATTCCTTTCCTAGACCAAATGTTGGGTGGACTTCCTGGACATAAGTACTATTATTTTCTGGATGGATATACTGGTTACCATCAAATACATATTGCTCCTAAGGATCAAGAGAAAACAACTTTTACTAGTCCTTATGGAACCTTTACTTTTTGAAGAATGTCTTTCGGACTATGTAATGCACATGCAACATTTCAAAGATGTATGATGTATATTTTTAGTAAATTAATAGATAATGGAATAGAAGTATTTATGGATGATTTCTCTGTGTTTGGAACATCATTTGACGCATGCTTAAATCATCTTTAAAAAGTTTTGGAGCTGTGCGAAAAAGCTAATTTAGTTCTAAATTGGGAGAAATTCCAATTTATGGTTGCAGGAGGAATTATATTAAGACATAAAATTTCAGAAAATGGCATGGAAGTATACCATGCAAAAATTCAAGTAATAGATAAATTATCACCACCCACTACAGTGAGTGGAGTAAGAAGTTTTCTTGGATATGCTGGTTTCTACAGGCGCTATATTAAAAATTTTTCAAAAATTACCAAACCTCTATGCCAACTTTTCGAAAAAGATAAGAAATTTGAATTTACTGAAAACTGCTCAAATACCTTCGAATTATTAAAGGAAAAACTAATCACAGCACCTGTAATAGTTTCACCATACTAGGAGAAACCATTCGAACTAATGTGTGATGATAGTGATTATGCTATTGGAGCTGTTCTTGGTTAAAGATATGAAAAAATTTTTAAGGTTATATACTACGCTAGTAGAACTCTTAATGATGCTCAAATTAACTAAACAATTACTGAAAAAGAGTTACTGGCTATTGTGTATGCTTTTGATAAATTTAGATCATATTTATTTGGAACTAAATGTATTGTGCATACTGATCATTCTGCTATTAAATATCTGATGCAAAAGAAGGATACTAAACCTATATTAATTAGATGAGTACTTTTAATGCAAGAATTCGATTTTATGGTGATTGATAGGAAGGGAACTAAAAATCAAATTGCTGATCATTTGTTGAGACTAGAATATCATGAATTATCTGTCACCGACAATGAATTAATATACAGTTTCCCTGATGAACAACTTTATAATATAATTGAGTGGAAAATACCTTGGTATGCTGATATAGTAAATTATTTAGTAAGCAATATTTTGCCACCTATGTTAACACTACAACAACAAAAAAAATTTGTTCATGATTCAAAATCATATTTTTTGGATGAACCATATTTATATAAACAATGTAATGACCTTATTATTAGGAGATGGGTGTCATATGAAGAAACTGGACAGATCATTCAGAAATGTCATGATTCTGATTTTGAAGGACATTTTGGGGTTGACAAAACTGCATATAAAATTTTACAGGCTGGATTTTATTGGCCTATTCTTTTTAGAGATGTTTACAGATATATCAAAACTTGTGATAGATGTCAAAGAGTAGGTAATATATCTAGAAGAAACGAAATGACTCCAAATTTCATATTAGAAGTTGAGATTTTTTTATGCTTGGGGATTAGATTTTATGGGACCATTTATTCCTTCATTTAGAAACTTATATATTTTGATTGCGGTTGATTATGTATCAAAGTGGATTGAAGCACAAGCTTTACCTCGTTGTGATGCTAAAAGTGTTTCAAAATTATTAAAGAAAAATATTTTCACAAGATACTAAATGTCGAGAGTGATTATCACTGACGGAGGATCCCATTTTAGAAATAAATACATTCAAAGATTGGCAGAAAAGTTTAATATTGTCCATAAATTCTCTACTGCTTATCATCCTCAAACTAGTGGTTTAGCTGAAGTTTCTAGTCATGAGATCAAACAAATTTTATAAAAGACTGTAAATCTTAATAGAGTAGAGTGGTCTACGAGACTGGATACTGCATTATGGGCATACAGATTGCTTATAAAACTCTTATTGGTATGACTCCTTACAGGCTTATATATGGAAAAACTTGTCACTTACCAGTAGAATTGGAGCATAAAGCATATTGGGCGATTAAAGAATTTAATTATAATTTGAAAAATACTAGTGAGAAGAGAGTACTGCAATTGAATAAATTAGAAGAATTAAGAAATGAATTTTACAATAACAATAAGATTTATAAGAAAAAACTAAAGTTAAGGCATGATAAGAAGATTAGCCAGAAGAACTTTGAGCCAGGGCAAGAAGTTTTGCTTTACAATTCAAGGCTAAAATTATTTCCTGGAAAATTGAAGTCTCGTTGGTTAGGACCCTTTATTGTGACTCAAGTTTATACTTATGGAGCTATTGAAATTGAAGACAATAAGACTGGGAATACATTTAAAGTAAATGGACATAGATTAAAATCATATTTTGAGGGTAAAAGACCAAATTATAAAGAGGTTTTAATGCTCAGTCAACCTGAATAACACCTGATTAGGTCAGGCTGACGACATTAAACCAAGCGCTTTATGAGAGGCAACCCATATTTATCTGTAATAGTTGTGTGTTTGTTTGAATTTATTGTTATTTTGTAGTAATATTAAGTCCTACTACTCATATTTACCCTTTGATTATCATAGAAATTGAATCTATAGAGAAAATTAAGAACGTATTGGACCACGACATTTTTGTACAAATTTTTTCCTATGAAGCCGACGGCGCGCTCGACGTCACCGATGGCGGGTTCTTCCCGAGAGCTCTGGTATTTAATTGCACAAGGCTCACCGACGGCGCCTTCGAGGCCGCCGACAGCTGAATCGGCGAGTGGGCAGTTTTTCGTGTTCAAAATGACGTCTTTTTGCGATTTTTAGTGAATTCATCTTCTATAAACTCCTATGGACGGTTCCTAAACACTCCAAACTCCCAAAAACGAATGGATAATCTCTTGAATTCTTCTCAAATGGCTTCCAATTCAATTGATAACCCAAGATTTCGAGTGTACAACCGGAGAAAGTTCGTCAGTACGGAGGCGCAACGACTTTTCAACAAGGTAATCTCGAAGAAAAGATTAATTAAAGAAAGATGATTCGTCAATAGAAGACAAAGCAATTCTTCATCACTAATTGAAGAAATGATTGTGAGGAGAAGATGGAAAGTGTTTTGATACACTACTGCCGCAGTAGTCGTTCCAGTGGTTAAGGAATTCTACTCCAATTTAAATGGAATCAACAAGGAAGTGTTTATGTGCGAGGTAGGTGGATTACATTCAATTCCGGAAAAATTAATGAGTTATATATGCTTGAAAATATTCTAGTTTGTTATTATTCGAATTTTGTGCTAACGAGAGAAAAGATGAATGAAATATACTAATTTTTTACGGACGAAACTGATGATTGGGACGTTAGACAGAACGGGTATGTTAGTTTCTCTGTAACACTTTTAAATCCCATTTCGAAACATTGGCACTTTTTCATCTCTGCGAAGTTATTGCCGACGATAAAAATTGGCAAAGTTACGAAAGAAAGTGTAATTTTGAACTACTGCGTTCAAATGGGATGGCCCATTGATGTTGGATCGATTATTATGAAGTCTGTATTTGGCCTGATCTTTCAAGGATCATCCCAAAGGCTTGGACATCCTTCCACAATTTTCTCGATTAGCAATTTGTTTCAAGTATCATACGAGGTTTGGGAGAAGATACTGCTTCCCTAGAAACCCTTAGACCCAACTGAGATGTTCCCAGCCAATGATGAAGAGAGTGATGTAGGCTTCATTGTGGATCAAGCAACACAGAATTCTGTTCCTGTTCATCCTTTAGTAGCAGACAAGACACCGATTCTCTTGCATAGAATCAAGAATCTGGAGAATTGGTACATAACTTAATGAGTACAGTTAACAACATGTCTGACTTCTTCGATCACATTGATTGGAGAATGAAAGAATATTTTGATCATACTGGACAATTCGAAGCGAGTTTGGTGTGATTAATGAGAATGATGGGATTGATCAATGAAGATTCAATTGAAAAATTCCCATACCGACCTTTTTATAATCTGTTTGTCCATGTTCAAGCAATGGGAGATATCAGAGGAGAGACCATCACTAGTTCTGAAGAGTAGTAGACTTGATTATGTTGTGTTTGATTTGAATAATGATTGTATGTTTGTGTGTTTGATTTCTTTAGTTTGCTTTTAAATCTCAGCATAGATGAGATTAAGTTTGAATTGTTTATTTTCAGCGTTTTGAGTGTTGTGGTTTGGATTGAGACGCTGATTAAATAGATTTAGGTTGAAAGAATACCTACTTATGTGTGTTATGAATTGTGTATTGCAAACACTTGGATTCAATATAAAAATGTGAAGTTTGTTGTGTATATGTTTATTTGTGTTTATTTGTGTTAATACATCACTTAATCACTTAAATATAAGATAAAAAGGATCAAATAGATGACGACAAGGCTTAAAATTGATCGAAATCGCAAAAATTTGAAAAATGATAGATTTTTTAGAATCTCGCTGACGGTGCGCTCAAGGCCGCCGACGACGCGATTTTCCAAAGAAGAATAGGAGTTTAATTCAATAGAGCCCGCCGACGGCCCGGTCACGAAAATTACCTATTTACCGCGATTTTGACCGGTCAAATGCCACTATTTATCATCTTCTTCCTCTTTTTACTTGAAAAGTCGACGTAGGGCTTGATAGATCTCGGATTTGGAGCAATTTCAACAAATTCTAACACCATATTTCATCTTCCCTTGGTAAGAGCTTCACTCCTATGTAAAATTTTTTTATTTTGACCATGAATTTCTTCCACATTAAGAAATTTTGGAAAATTGAAAATGTGGAGAAAAGACTTGGAAGGAATTCATGGAAATTAATTTAGATTGCTTTAAACCCCCTTTTGAAGCCATTGTATTATTATTTTGGAGATTAGTTTGGCATTTTTGTGATTTGATAGATCAAACAATGGCTCCACGACAAAAGAGAAGACTCGAATTCGACGAAACTCAATTCGTTAATGAGAAAGCACAATCGAGGTGCACTTCACTTTTTCAAAGTAAGAAGTGTATACAAGATAAAGTTTTTGAGAATCTTGGAGGAGAAGTGGAACGAGTTATCAAGGAGCGAGGTTGGGAGAACTTTTGTTATATAACCAACAGAGCTGCTATCGAAGTGGTGAGGGAGTTCTACTCCAACCTGACTCAACTCGAGGATGAACCAGTTCAAGTAAGAGGATTCTCTGTTGACTTTAATGCAAATCGCATTTTACACTTTTTTCGAGCCTCACGATTATTTTTCTAGCGAGTATGAAACATTTGGAACAATGGAAGGTCCGTTGAACGATGTTATTGACTTTCTCACTGATGGGAAAGGAGTTTGGAAAATTAAAAATCATGAACGGATTAACTTTCCATTGTCCATAATGAATGCCACTGCTAAGGCATAACATTATTTCATTTGTTCGACTCTGCTACCTACCTACCACCATAGTGAAGTCTCGAGAGATAGAGCAGTTTTGAATTTTTGTATTCAGAACAATAGAAGCATTAATGTGTGGAGAATAATCTATAAGAATATTATGGCCACTACGAAGAGTGAGACAAGTGGATATTTAGGGCATCCTGGCTTTATTTATGCACTTTGTAAATTATCTGGAGTTGAAGCAAGAGATGATGAGGAATGGGTATATCCTATGAAACCTAGTAAAGCAAATATTAAGACTTACAAATCCCACGAGGAATGGAGAATAGGAAGTAAGAGTAAGGGACCTTCTACTAGTAGAGATATCCCTTCTACTAGCTATGACCCTCATTCATCTAGCCCCCTACCTTATATGATCTGATGAATGCCATGACCCTGCAGAGGAAAAGTTTTGAACAGTTGGATGAAAAAATGAAAAGAATTGATCACAGGATTGAAGGATTAGAGCGAAGATACGATTACGATAGTGAGTATCTTCAGAGGCACTCAGATTTTGAGATGGCTTATTATGATGCTCATGCCAGATACTACAGAGGAGAGCCTGATGTCATTTTTCCAGAATGCCCCCGGTATACTCAGTATCAGCCTAATCCTCCTGTTGACTAGGGTAATGAGGACGTTGTTTGAGATTTTGATGATTGATCTTTGTGATAATGATGTGATGTATTTGTTTGTTTAAGTTTTGTTGTAGTACTTTTTTTTATTGTATTCTGTGGACTATGCTTTATTTTCTGTGATATGTGTTTATTTGGCATCTTGCATTTTCATTTCTAGATATTTGAGATATTTATGATTGCAATTGTAATTATGAACTTTTTAGTTTAAAATAGTAAAATGTTTGTTCTATGTTGTGAAATGCATATGTCATGTGTAGTGTAGTTACTTGTTTTTGTTTAAATGTTTAGTTTTAATTACTTGTTTTAAAATTTCATTACCCCAGCAATTTTTCTAAACTGTTATGTGTGTAGAAAATTTTTTAAATATTACAGGTCAGTTGAAGTTAGAAATATTGAGAAGAACCTGCAAATTTCTAAAAAGATAAAAATGCCTAAAGTGCAAATGTATGAATTTTATATTTAGAATTTTTCTTTCTACCATGTATTATTTCTATTAAAGAAAAACTCTATGTTTGGGGGAGGGAAGAAAAATCTTAACTATTATATGTTCTCAAATAACATATTTTCAAAAACTAATAATATGATTTTTGTGATAAAATAAAATTCCGATAACTATGTTTAGATTTTATCTAAATATTATAGAAGATTCAAGGAAATATTTTTATTAATGAAAATTAATTTTGTAAGTTAAGATATTTAGTATAAGGGGATAAGACTATAGTTAACGATTTAAAGTAAGGAAAACTATATTTTGAAATATTAAGAATCTTAGAAATTTAGTTGAGAAAGAAAAGATTGGGATTCAATAATGTAAAAACTATGAAGTACATATAAGGTAAAGAATGTTTAAAAGTTTCAAATTTAGGAAAATAAGAGTGAAGTTCAAAATGTTTAACAGGCTATCCAGATATAATAATCCTCACTTGAAAAAGAAAAAGAAAGAAAAAGAAGAGGATTGAAAAACAATCCCTGAAAAGAAAAGAAAATTAAAAAGGATTGAAAAACAATCCAAAAGAAAAAGTAAGTGAGGAGAAGCTTGAGGATATGTCTTATCAAAAATTGGCTTCACTTGGATTAACCTAAAGGGAAAACTAAAAGCATTTCTGAACTTATATATATGATTAGTTTCTTTACTTAATAGAATTCTCATGAAGTTCCTATCTTCTAAATATTCTAAGTGAATTGATATTGCAACGTATAGTCATTCTTGAAATGAATAGAAAACTAAACTCTTAGACTTGATGACTAAATAGTCTTATACCTACAAAATTAATCTAATTATTTGAAAATATTTCTAAGGATTCTAACTATAATATTTATTTAGATCAAAATTATAATATTTCTGAATTAAAACATTAGCACATTGAATCATAACTTTTATGTAGTACTAAAGATTACTTGAGGACACGTAATAGTTAAGTTTGGGAGATTTTGACCCAAAGAAAAAATGATAAGATTTTCATGCCTATTTTATACTGATTTTGATGATATTACACTAAAAAAAGGGTATTTTTGGTGTTTTTCTGCAGGTATGAAGATTTAAGGATAAAGGAACAAAATTATGCAAAAAGGAGCGAATTTGGAGCAAAAAGGACCAAATTATGCAAATTTAACCTAGGGCGCCGACGGCGAGGTCGATGAAGCCGACGGTGTGATTTTCCCGAGAGTTCAGAATAAATTGCAAGGGAAGCCACCGACGGCGAGGTCAAGGCCGCCGACGGCGGGGCCTGTTTAAAGTACTGTTTCTAGAAGGCCGCCGACGGTGCAGCTCGAGGCCGCCGACGGCGGGATCAACAGATCTTTCCAGAAATACATCGAATGTGGAGGATTTTCGAAGGGGTGCCTGCAAAACCCTTAGAGACTCTTCTACAACTTAAAAAAGAACCATTTTAGGCTGAAAAAAGTGTCTCCTACGTGTTTACTAGAGAGTCCAAAGTATCAGAAAGAGTCAACTAGCGTGTCTATAGTGAGTAGATAGTTATTTTAGTGTTGTAAATTAGTGAGTAGTAAGTTGAAATAGAGATTTTGTGAGGAATTCTTCGAATGATTGTAAGAGTGAAAGGGAAGTGAGAGATCTCTTCTGCATTGTCGTTTCGAAGGAGAATTTCGCGTACTGTGAAGAAATGAAGAGATTCAGAGGAACTTCAAGGATTTTGCTTGGGGAGGAATTTAAGATAAGTTGTGTTTATTTACTATAATTTGTATAACTTTACTTTATTATATGAAATTCAAGTTTTATTGCATCATCTTCATGAATTCTGAGTAGTTGTTTTGTCTTTCTCCTTGTTTTGATGTTTTTGTGAAATAATTATATGAATTAGTGTATTAAACTTAACATAAGGAAGTTGCTATGATACTATACCTAAACTTACTTTACTATACAAATTGGCCATTTATATTGTTAAAATCTGTGAAGAATTCTTACGATCTGACTGTTGGCTAAGTATTTTTAACTAGTACGTATCACATTTCTCTTTGAAAGGTAAACAAGTAAATCCTTGAAAGGAGAAGTGCAAATAAATAGGGAAATAATATTAATCGGGCGTAAAATTGGAGATTTTAGAATGACAGGTTAAAATCCTCAATTCGATCCTATCGTTTGGGTGCTGATGTGTAGATTGTTAGCCCTCAGGTGAGGGGAACGTGAGAGCTCCAAAGTGAGAGCCGGTATCCTCTCGACCTAGCCGCAGATTCAGTAACTAAGCATAGGATCAGTCAATGTTCTTTATGCCTAAACCAAAGGGTAAATAATAGGTATGCTCCTATTTGGCACAACACATATAAAACTAATTCTAATTATTGCTTCACTTAAAATATCTTAACAAAGGAAAAAATATTCTTGTTATTATATATTTGAACTTAACTTTAGTAGTAGTAGTAAATTGTTAGTAAAACTAGTTTAGATATAAATTTCATATTATTATCGATTGTGTATTAGTGACAGATAGGCGATTTTGATCTAGTTGTGATTCTGAATTGGTTTATATAATCCTAGTCCGTAAACTTTAATATATTTCCCTGTGGGATCGATAACCAAGACTCCACTAGAGCCCTATATACTTGAGCGATACGTATACTTGCGTTTAAAGGTAACTCTGTGATCAAAGAATTATAAGATTTAATTGTTACTAAAATTAAAATTACGCTCCAAGTCAAGTTTTTGTCATTGTTGCTGAGGATTTATATCTTTTAGTAGTGGTGTCGAATTCTTGTATTTTTAAGTATATTTAAAATCGCGGATCAAGGAGCAAGCAAAGAGAGCATATCTTCAAGTGCCACGTAGGTGAAATCTTCTAATTTTTATTCCTAAAGACCCTTAGGTCTGGATGTTAGAGATATAAGGACCTAGGTTGTGTGTAGAAAAAAGACCCCTTAGGTTAGGAACGATTTATCGAAAATTTACAGGAAATGTTGAGCTTTCCCTCTAAGCCTTAGCACAAGGAACCCAAATGGCATGAATCTGAATTTTTGATGATATTCGAGGCTCCATTTATTTATGGAGAGATCGAAGCATTTGAAATTTGGAGAACGAAAAAGTCCCTTGCCATTTCAATCTCAACATTGTAAAGGTGTTTTCTTCAAAGAATTGAAGAAAACCCTTTTACGTCACCAAATTTGGAGGAAGCTTTGCTAAACATCCACAAATCAAAGCCTAGATCCTATGTGAGGACACTAGAATGAATTTAATATGTTATCAAATGCACGTGGTTTCATTTGCTTGTGGGTCATGCATGACACATTGCACATGTCACCTTGATCGTATGATCATGTTGGTTTGATAGACGACTGAGGTCCGATCAACCATTCAAATTAGATTCAACCAGCCATTAAGTTCTAATGAACCATCTATTTCAATTCGATCGGCTGCCATGACTTAATCAACTGATCAAATTGATTTGATCGACCACCAAGGTTTGAATAACCTTCTAAATTAGATTTGATCGACCACAATGGTCCGATCAACTGTCCACTTTATTCAATTGGTCGTCTGGGCTGGATCGCCCGATCTAAATAGGTTCAAACGGCTATGAAGGTCCGATCAACTATTAAATTAGGTTCAATTAGCTATGAAGGTCAGATCAATCCTCTACTTTGGTTCGATCAGCCATGAAGGTATGATCAACTATCCAATTAGGTTTGATCGTCTATAAAGGTCCAATCAACCATCCACTTTGGTTTGATCGACCATGAAAGTCCGATCAATCATCCAGTTAGGTTAATTGGTGATGAAGGTTCGATCAAACATCCACTTTTGTTTGATTAGCCATGAAGGCCCGATCAACCACCCACTTCAGTTTGATTGGCCATCCGGCTCGATCGGCCTATTAATTACGTGCAATCACCCACCACGATCAGATCAACTATCCATTTTGGATTGATCGGCTGTCCCTGCTCAATCAACTGATCAATTTGGTTTGGTTGGCCTCCAAGGCTCGATCGATCTATCATTTTGGTCCGGTCGACCACTCGCATGACCAGTCCCTCGTGGTCATAGCACACGATCGATCCTCCTGATCAACCTAAAGGTTTAATTGGCCAACCTCACTTGCATGATGTATCTCTTGCATGAATTTCTCACATTCCATGCATGTCTTACATGACACTTTGCATATGCAAACACTTTAATTTGATCGACCACCAAGGCCGATCACAAAACTACACTTTCATTTGATCGACCACTAAGGTCGATTACAAAACCACACTTTAGTTCGATCGTCCATTGGTTCAATCAGCCACCAAGTTCGATCTCAAAACCACACTTTGGTTCAATCGACTCTTAAAGCCGATCACAAATTACAACTATGTTCGATCGGCCACTAAGGCTGATCACAAAACCATACTTTGGTTTGACCAGCCACTAAGGCCAATCACAAAACCACAATTTTGTTTGATTGGCTACTATGGCCAATCACGAAACCTCAAGCCGATTATAAAACCAAACCTTGGTTTGATTGATCACAAAGGTCGATCATAAAACCACACCTTGGTTTGATCGACCATGAAGGTCCAATCAACCACCCACTCCAAGGTCTCATCACAAAACCAATCACTTTGGTTTTATTAGCCATCAAGACTCGATCAACCAATCAATTGCATGTTACATTTTTTGGATTTGCATCCGTTCTACTTTCGTGTTCATTTCTAAATGCTGAGTTCATGCTTGTATGTGCATGAAAATAAAATATTTTGAATGATGATTGTAGTATTAAAATCATTGCATGAAAAATTGAATTTGCCTTTGGTATATGTTTACATGCGGTGTTTATTTGAGCACCAACATTTACAGTATTATCACACACATATGCCACCATATGTGTGTGGCTTAATGCTTGCAAATAGTTGATGAGTGGTGGATAGAAATGCTAGCCCATTGGTGTGTGATTTGTTAAATGGAGAGCACACTGTCTCATCTCTTTTGGCATCACACTTGAATGCCATAAGCCATTCACATTGTGTGCTCAATCAGGGTTACACAGTAAAGCCACTAAACCCATTGAGTGTACAATGTCTGCCCATCTGATTATGTTATGTTGCATGATCGCATGACATCATCTCATTTATCTTCGTAAAAAATTAGACTCTTTAGGTGAGTGACCAAGTGTTGATTGCAATGCTTTTACAAGCATTGCTTGTCAGGTAAATCTCGGTGAGCAATGCGAGTTATTACATCGGGATCAACATAAGTGTGACTGTGCTAAGGTTCCAATGAATCAAATGTATGTCACCTTGCATGTTGCAGGTTCGCTTTTAGTAGCTCGCTATATTTTCAAAACTAGGCAATTAACAAAATTAGAGCATAAACAAGGCCAAATCTTTTAAAACCCCTTTTTGATAAAAAAACATTAGATCCCTTGGATCTTTAGGAAAGACCTAGTATCGGTGACCCGTTAAAGTCATACGAGTTGCCTTTACCCCTACAATGAACATGCACTTAGATGCAGTGGTTAGGACATTTTCGTTATATGGTGTGTTAGGCTAAGGAAAGAATGCTAGTTAGTCCTTTTGACTTCCAAACTATTATTCTCTATTGGTTTGGTTGTCATAGCGAGACATTGTTTTGCATGCTTCTTTATGTGTTTATTAGGCGTAGACTTGCGCACTAGTATATTGGGGTGATTTTTTTATGTAAGGAGCCATGTCTAATAAATAAATAAATATGAGGGAGCATATAATGATTTAAAAACTAACATCTTTTGCAGGTGTTGTTAAGCTCTCCTCCCGCCAAACATGACTCATATACGTTGTAAGATATAACTCGTGGTAACTCTTTTGTAATAGATTTTATCATGTATTTGATAGATTCTCTAGGATCTTGACAGTGTTAGAAATAAGGTACTGGCATAGATTTCAAGGTGCATGACACACCAAAACCATGTGACGGGAATTAGGAGTAGAAGCATGTGTCTCGCACTGTAACTCTGAATTTACATTCATTTATAAAATTAGGATCACACATGTTTATGCAGAGTTTGATTACTTTTCCTGCTTTCTTGGGATATGTTATCAATCCAACGACACTAGCCTGCTATATATTTTAGTTTGACTTGTTTACATTGTGCAGTAGTGTTGTCAAAAAGCTCGTTGTTCATGAACAGTCATGTTTGATTAGCAAGAGAGTTCGTGTTCAATTAGTTTGA
Organism: Papilionanthe hookeriana x Papilionanthe teres; assembly: GCA_022702705.1. Lineage (NCBI taxonomy): Eukaryota > Viridiplantae > Streptophyta > Magnoliopsida > Asparagales > Orchidaceae > Papilionanthe > Papilionanthe hookeriana x Papilionanthe teres. Next base: position 119,424,383 of record CM040425.1, read on the forward strand.
TAAACAAACAAGACGAACATGAACAATTTTCTTTTGTTCAGTTTATAAATGAACCAAACATAAACAGTCAAGTGTTCGATCGTGGTCGAATCATTATTCTTCGAAAAATAAAATAATTTAAAATAAATATATATATAAAAAATTAATCATATTTTAAAATAATTATATACTCTAAAAATTTATCATTTTTTAAAAAAATTAAATTCTATAAAATTTATCTAAAAATTTATTATCATTTTAACAATTCAAACAATTCAAACAATACAAACAAATATGAAATATTTCAAACAATTCAAACAATTTGAATAACTTGAGTAATTCAAACAATTAAAACATTTCAAACTAATTTCAAACAAATCAAACCAAACACGAACAATAGCTTCACAAACCATTTCAAACACAAGCATATTTCAAACAAACTTAATTTCAAACGAATCGAACACGAACCCGAGCTCTATTTGTTTGTGTTCGGTTCGTTTACACCCCTATTGTGCAGTGTACTTGCCTTTTTTGCTTTCTTGGCTTGTGGTTTGTCTGGGCTCTTACGAAAATGTAACCTAAGCTCATTAAAGACTTTGAAATCTAAAATTTCTATAAAAAATACTAATAATAAAAGATTCAAGATAAATCAAAATTTAGGATTAAAATACTTAAACTATTTAAAATCTGCAATTTCTTTCGTGCATGGCATTCAGACCAGTTTTAAAATGGGCTGCATTGCATGGTAATATCCTAAGTCATCCCTAACTGGGCCTCTACAGTTATATTTATTTTGCAAATAACTGCATCATTCTGTTGTCTTGAAGAGTCTCCATGCTCATTCAATCGACTAAGCCACGCATAAAGTTCTACATAGAAGATTGTTTAAAATGACTAGGGTGTTAGAAACTACCCTAACCCAAATAGGGGTGTAAGACCTTTGTGGGGCAGTTCCAGCTATGTAGTTGGACCCCTCTCCTCTTCTCCTTTCCAGTGGCATCATCATTTATCGAATTGACGAATATAAGTCCCAACCTTACCTATTCCACCCCTTAGAGAGTGATAGGAAATTAGAGGTCTCTTTCTTCTTGTCTTAGGGCTACCAAGATTCTCTTGGATTACACAATTCATAGATTGCTGACAAGAGGTCCCTAGTTAGGTTGGGTTGATTACCTTCATGATCAAATAGACTTAGGGCCTTCATAGTTTTGGATGACGAATTCATGGTATCCTGACTTGGCTACTTTCGCCAATTTAGGGATTCTCCTCTTTCTGTTGACATCTCTTTTGAGCCCTGTCGATTCCCTTAAAAAAATCATTGATATCATCTTGTGGGCCCAACATGCATAGGGGTTGTCGCCCGTAGTGGATTCGGTGATTCACCTTCTGCCTTATGGACCGGTACATGAGTCAAAAGCACTTTGAGATAATCAAATTTTTTTATTTTTCCAAATAATCAGATAAAAAAATTATGTAAGCAAGACTTTCTTATCAAGAGTATTCTTGGGCATCCCCCAAGAAGTAATTAACCAAAGGGATACACTCCTTTGGGAGCTGCTCTTGACCCATAACAAGAACATAAACTTGATTATCTGGTTATGGGTTGCTTTCATAGACTTCTTTTCGCGGATATGTTTCCAAGTCATTTTTTATTCGACCTCGTTTCAGACTTACGCTCTTAGGCTTCATGTGAATTTTATCTTACGAAAGTTCTTTACGTTTTTTTTAAATTGTTTGTGTATTTTCGACGTATTTTCTCTATCTAGTTCCTCTCGAAAGAGAGATTTATTTGGAAGAGAATTATACGATGACGATAAGACAAGCTGACAGCTCCAAAAAGCTACGAGAAGAACCAAAACACACACATATATATATATATAAATCGAGAAAGGAGATTAAATAAACTTATTACGACTGGTTTAATTGATTTTATTCCAAATCGGCGTTTTTAATTTCAATTTTGGATGTCACAGTTTGATGCAAATTTAATTCAATACGTTAAAATTTAGTAACATATTGTTAACACATAAGTATGCTTAGATTTGAAAAATTGTTCAGTCATTCAATCATTGTGATGCTAAGGATATGTAAATTCTCATAAGAATAATATTCAACTTATTAACTAAACCCCTCAACGAAAAGCTGAATTACATGTTCAACTCTTATTTTCACTCATCACTAACAAGCAAACTTACTTTACAGACATGTAATAACTACATGCTGATGAAAGCTGAAATTGTTTTTATTATGAACATAAAATTATTATTTAAGATAGGCTTCGATTGCAAGATTTAAGATGTTTACAAATATATACACACATTTGCGCTCTTCAAAATTTTATTGAATATACGTAAAAAAAACTTGAAAAAAAAAGAAATATGATGCCAAAAATTAGTGGGATTAGGTGAAAATTGGCCTCATTATTTTTCATGATTTATCTCTTTTCCACAGTTTAATGATATAAAATTTTATTTAAGGAAGATGTATCAAAGAACCATGCATTGACGGTACGAAAAATAAGAAAAATAGACAAACATAATCAACAACATACCTATGAATTGCTTTGAGCTAAGAACACCGATGTTTCCAATCCAGTCGACCTGACTTGCGAGCTCTGCCGAAGGAACAAAACCACCGAGCCAGGGTTTCTGGTAGCTCGCGGAGCAGCAACACCAGATGTCGTCGATACCTTTGATGGAGCAACACCACCATCTCCAGATGCCGTTGATCTGACTTCTAATCATGTGGAATGCAATTGCCGACAAGGATTTCGAGTAGATCGCGATGCAGAGCCTCCCAAACCTTCATATCAAACCGCAAATATGAGAGGAGAGGACATAGAGTGAAGATAGTGCTACTTGCCCTAACATTTATATATTTTAGGTGTGGAATAGATAATTTTAATGTTTAAAATGTGGAATATGTAGTTACTTATGTTTTAAGTTCTATCTAGGCTCTAAAATTAAATATAGAAAAGAAATATTTAAAAAATGACCAGCCTTCGTAAGAGCCACGCAAACCACCGGTCCATTTTGGGGTAGAAAAGGCTAAAGGAGAGAAAAAAGCAGTAGCAAATTCTTTACTCCTCCTTTCCTCGCCATTGACCACCACACTTCTTTTCAGTCGCTCGAACTGTAACATCTTGAGGGGCTCCGTTCTTGCAAAATTCGAAACATCTGCTGCTTGGGTCCTTCTCCGTCTTCCTCCTTCCTGCAATATACTGCTTGGATCGGGGGAATTCGTTAGGGATTTCGCGGCGGACTTATTTTAACTTGAACACTAGGGTTTCTCATGATCTGATGAGTTTCACCTTCCTCTGCGAATGTCTTGTCCCCAATTTCTTGTCCTGCTGCTGCTGTTCTTCTTCGTTGTTTCGGGGAACTCGGACCTTGGCCGCCGAGTCGAGGAGGAATCGGACCAGGGAGGGGCTTTCGCGGAGCTGAGTGATATTTTTATTTGGCACGACTATGCGCCGCCGGCGCCATCGCCACCTTCACCCTTCACTCCGCCAATATTCTCATGCGAAGATGATCTCGGGGGAGTCGGATCCTTCGACACGCTCTGCTTGTTGAAGTCGAGTGTGCAGCTCACCGGCGATGTCTACATTAAAGGGAATGGTAGCCTTAATCTTCTCCCGGGGGTTGAGTTGAGCTGTCGGAATCAGGGATGCCATGTCCTGGCTAATCTCTCCGGGAAAATAACCCTCGACCCCCGTTCAGCCATCGTTGCTGGGACGATTAAGCTGGCTTCGTTCAGCATGAGTATTGGGGACGGGGCGGCGCTGAACTCATCGGCCTTGGCTGGTGATCCGCCTCCAAAGACTAGTGGGGCAGCAACTGGGATCCATGGCGATGGTGGCGGATATGGAGGCCGTGGAGCTAGCTGCTTTGTGAGGGAAGGACAGACTCAGGATGACTCCTGGGGTGGAGACGCCTACGCGTGGGCAACACTTACGATGCCAGATAGCTATGGAAGCAAAGGTGGCTCGACTAGCCTGGAAGAGGATTTTGGGGGAATTGGTGGAGGCCGTATCTGGTTGGAGATTGAGGAAGTGCTCGATGTCAATGGAACGATCTGTGCTGATGGTGGTGATGGGGGACTGAAAGGTGGTGGTGGTTCTGGCGGGAGCATCTATATCTCGGCCGCTAAAATGTAATGCCACTACTCATTACCCCCTTTTTTCCCTTAATATCCGTTCCTATTCACTTAGCTAATAATTCCTGTCGGAGTCTGCAGCAACCATGATTGCATTTTCTTATACGGAACCACCAATTCACAGGTTAACATGCTGGTGTTTTCGTTCGTTAAGATTACTTCCATGTTAATTTTTGTTCGTTAATTGCGTTTATTACGGTTATCATGGGCCCTGATTTTATTTTAATCACGATTGATTTTTTAAGACCGCTTTTAGAAGCATCTCTTGTGAGATTGATATACAGTGAACCATTTATCCACTGTCATGCATTGTATTTACAATGTGAAATACTGATGAAGTAAATGGCATGTACATTTTTCAGATTTGTATTTATGCACTTACCCTATTTGTAATTAGGTTTCTACAAGTCATTATGTATTGCTTTATATGTAATCTATCATTTTGATGTGCTTTGTAGGCTTCATATTCTTACCAGTCTAAATTGATGGAAATTTGAAGCTCGGGAGGCATAGTCTAGTTTATATCAACGCATATATTTTCAGCCTGGGGAGTGTCCTTGTTGTATCTTGTTGCCTAACCACTCATATCTTTAGGCCTAGGGTGCAAGTTTTTGTTATTATTGGTAAAGTCGGTTGTATGGCTATTGCTTAGAATTTATGTTGGTTGAATTTATTAGTATTATTGTTTAAAATTATGCAATTAAGTATTGAAGTACTTTTTATATGCAAGGTGTTACATGAACCTTAAGGCATGTGTAATTCTCATAATTAATTAATTGATCAAAGTAAGATGAACTGTACTAACATCAAATTATGACGTAAAATTATCATACTAAATTTGTAACTTCAAGTCATGATGTATGTTGCGCCATATAAATATTAAAAAAAGATATTCAAGAACCGAAAAATTAAAATTAATTCCATAACAATAATTTTTGCCCATTCTTAAATCTACATTAACTACGAATCTAAGGCACTAATAATATAATTTTTAAATTCAAAGTCCCCATCATTCATTACTTAATGGATCTTATGAGAATTATCATTATAGTGAATTGTTTTCTCTTTTGACTCATCTTCGGTTGTGTCAGTATGCTCTATATCTTTCTCCTCATCAATGATCTCAAATAAGTTTATTCTTTCCTTATCAATAAAATCCAATAATAACATTAGTTAAATTTAAAACTTGCAGCCATTTTGATGATTATATTCCAATTATTTTTATAGAAATTTTTTTTGTTAATTTATTTTTGACTTGTTTTAGACCTGTTCAACCCTTACTTTTATCTCCATCTAAGAAAATAGATTAAGATCTTTCAAATTTGTTGGTGTAACTTCCCAGTCATCTAATTTCATTGGGATCCTCCATAAAGCATTTATCATCTCATGACCTATTTTTACAAATTAATTGATCCCTGTCATTCTTAGAGAATTTTTTCTTCAACTATTTTTTTTAGTCCCTTATTATACATAATGTAAATTAAAGAGTTCATCTTTAAGATGGTCAAATGTTCTGTCCTTTAGGTGTGAACTTAATTATATGTACTCCAATTTTATTTTCACTTAGATGGCGAGCATGTAAGATCCATTATTTTGATAGCCAATCATTGTGCTTTTGGATGTCATCTCCTAATTGAATTTACCATTCAACTAATTTTGAAAAACGATAATTAAAATATCATTCAAATTTGTTGGAACATTAACCAATAAAAGTTAAATTTTATAGGAATCATTTGCAATCATATCTTTTGTTTGTCACAGTCCCAAAAATTCTTTCTTTATTATTTGTTTTTAAATGCTGCTAGTCGATGGTCTTTTTTTGCTCTCTCAGTTAAGTCAACTATATCCATATAATGATATGAACCAAATTTGATATGAAGATTGTTTGACTTGTTCTCAATGTATTGAAATTGAAATTTAATATCCTGTGGCATGCAAATAATGATGAAGCTAAAGCTCTCATTTATTATCAATTATTTTTTTCAAATTTCTTGCACTCGATTCCTCTTATCCTAAATTATATGCTATTGACTCTTTGGTCTTATCTATTATATTATAATTGACATCTATAGGATGTTTTTTCTCCACATCAATCATTCATAGAACCTGACTTGAGGGTTAGCTATTGTTATAGCATCTCACATTTAAATAAAACCTTTCATTCAAAATAATTTTGACTTCTTTGCCTTCAATTTTTATTCTTAAGCACAATTTGACTATTGTGTCGAGGTAAAATACGCATAGCCTCCAAAAATTATGTTGCTTTCAAGATGCTGTGTAGAGTAAAGTACGCCTTAACAGATTTAATATTTGCATGTTGTAAGAGTTCTTTTTCTAGAAAGTTTTATCAAAAACAACAACTGCAATAACAACAACAACAAGCATTTATCCCAATAAGTGGGGTCAACTATATGAATCATTTTTCTCCATTGTGTCCTATTGAGTGTCATATTTTCATTGAATCCTAATAAATTAAGATCATTGTGTCCTATTAAGTTCTTTTTCCAGAAAGTTTCTCATCAAAGCAAAACCCAACTATAATTTTAGATGAGCTTATTAATCTTCTTCACTTTGGTTGGCTTTTTGTGCCAAGATTCTGCAAATAGTCTAACACATATGATCTCTCCGCTTCACCAACTTATTTATTGTCTTGTAAATATTAGCTTTGTTAGTGATAACTTTAGTGATAACTTGTACTGCTAAATGCCCTCTAATCTTCTTTATGAGTCCATCAATAAGTTCAATAAAGTATTTTGAATTTTTCTTACTGGATTGGTTGTTTCAATGGACTTTTAAAAAAATTTTGGAGTTAATTAAAATGTTATTTAAGATCATGTGCTTAATACCAGACCAACCATATGAAGTAATAGTAAATCCAATACGTGTAAGGTTTTTTGATCTGGCTGAATTTTTAAGTGCTATTCACTTTTGCCTTTTGTATTAAATTACCGAGCTTATACATAAATGGAGATTTAAGGTTTTAACCATAAGAAGATATAGAATATATCATGTTGATATAAGATGGAGAGGTTGTTAAATTAAATGGAATAAAATTTCTATTAAAGAGTCTTTCATTGTCAATATAGAAACTCATGTAAGCCTCTCCTGTATTTTGAGGAGACATTTGATTAGCTACTCTCACACAATCATCGTTGTCATTCGTTACATTCATAATGTATTTGTTTATAGGTCCTTTTGCACCTCTATTTGAATTTTTTTGCCAAAGATTATGCGGAATCTTTGCCCACAGGCCACAATCATGATATGATGATTCCTATTTATTCTATCATCAGATTATCTTTGTCCCAAATGCTTTGACATGACAACTTTTTTCATGTAGGCATACATCCTTATTTTTCACTTCAAGTATCTCGGTATGTGGTATAACATTTTTTTGAGTACCTACAATATGTTTTTATTCTGACTGCATCACCTTTAATAATCCTACTATTGTAATTGCATTTCAAATAAACATATTTCTTGTCACTCCCTTCAAATTTCATTTTATATGCCAAGGTTTCTGTATATCTTGTTGTACTTTTCTCTTTTTATGCTCTTAATTATTTTTAAAAGCATTAAGATGGAAATTTTATTTCCCAAAACAAGTGTTAGAAAAAGAAAAGCTCTAGACAGACAAAATAAATAATCTTTAGTTTAAGAAATAAAAAATATATATTATTATGTGCAATATTGCAAGAAGAGAAGATATGTTGTAGGAAGAGAAGATATGTAAGAAATTCTAGCATGGAGCGACATACGCTCCAATGATTGTAGTTGCATATTTGTGGTCATTGCGCGACAGTGTCTGGGGGGCCTTGCATCTGGTAGGAGTCGAGCTTGAGGCATCAATCTTTTATGTTATACTTAGCAGGACTAGCAAATATATATTTTATTTATTTTTTTAGGGAAATGTCCAAACCATAATTTCTTTTAGCTTTATACATCAAAAAAGAGCTCAAATGTGTTACTCGAGGTACACCTCATCTATGGTTGAGACATACACCTCATCAAATCCCCCATGAGGTGTACGCCTCGTGGTGAAAAAAATGAAAAGGCATTGAGGCTCGAAGTACGCTTCTTATTACGAGATTTTGAACAGTTATTATTTGAAAATACTAACCTTTGGTTTCTAATTTTAAATTAGGAAGTGATTACATTGCTTTTGAGAAGTTAATACTTGTTAAATTTATATTTGTTTGAAATGTATATATATGCACCTTGTCAAAATCATAGAATATTTTTATTAAAATAACCACTTTATTGAAATATGTCCATAGTCTATCTGGTTGCATGCAAATTTAAAAAATGATTGGTGATAAATGTGTCTTGTGAAAATACAGCATTGTTGGAACTATATCATTACTTAAATGATTATTCATTAAAATTTTTTTGAGGGTTTGAACAAATGTTGATTTTAAAAGATGATTTTCACAAGAAAAATCAATATTTACTTTGTCGCTATACCCCTCATGTTCAGGGTTCAAATCATAGAACTCAAAACATAATGTTGAAAAAATCTAAAGCTCTTAAAGAGGCAAACTGTGACATAGGACGGTGTGGCAAATACCTTCTATTTCTCAGCTCTTTGTATACTTTGCCTTTCACCACTGCAAATAAGACTTGAAGATGCGAAGGTAACAGCTTGAACATCGCACCTTGCTTATATTTTTTTTCATAATTTTATTAAATAGATGGGTAAAATAGTTTATAAACTATATTGAAACCAAGGACGCTGACTCTCTAAACCGATTACTAATGAGTGAAAAGGGTTGCAATTAGTAGCTTTGCATAGCAGATTTGTATGAAAACAATAAAAAGATGAGAACCAACTATTAATGGGGTGGCAATTTGTAAAGCAAATAAAAAATTTGTAAAGCAAATAAAAAATTCTGAACAGATATTTAATATCGCTGAATAAACATATCTTCTTGGGTCAATGTGGTTGACCTAGTTTGAGCTATTTATGTTAACTTCTGAGGATTGCATAATTGCTTAGCATGATGGCTGACATCATTTACATGAGTATTATGCCATCATTACTTGAACTATTGAGGTGATATGTGGTGTTGCTTTGATTGATGAAATAGGAAATTACTTTTTTTAAGTGGATGCCAAATGCAAAGGAAATAAATAGTTGTGGAGAACTTTTGCTTGCATAGTTTTAGCCTAGAGAGCATAGTTGCATGGTGCATTCTAATTCACAAGGATTAAGAGTGTAAGGGAAAATATTGGAGTGTTTATAAGTCTTTAGATAATGTATTAACCCGCTAGAAATTTGCAAAAATTAATGACAATTGAAACAATTTTGTGTTTGAAAGAATGTAAAATGCAACATCTAACTAATGAAAAGAAAAGCAACAACATCGATTGTAAATCCTTGCAAATTTAAACATAACAATTCGAAATCAAGAAATTTTTATAGAGATAATTAATACTTGATTATGAGGAAAATCTATTATTGATAAATGTGCTTCTTTCATGATGGTCCACCAATAATCTATTTGGTTGGATTTGAGAAGAAATTACATAGGAGGAGTTTGAAAGAAACTCATTTGGTAACTTCTATCAATTAAGGCATAAGCAAGAAAATATATGACATAATGTAATAACTAAAGTGGGATGATTAACAAGATATATTGTAAGGAAAAATTATAATCATTACATCACTTGGACCATCCTTATATGGCTTTGTGTGTGTGCAGTGTAGGTTGATGTGTGTGCCGGCATGTGCATGTGTAAATATTATTCTAAAATCCTAGATAAAATTCTAATTTAATTACATGTGCTCATACAAATTTTTAACTGTAAGTGGTTATTTATGCTGAAATTCATAGAAACAGAAAAAAACTATTTTTATTAATTCTTTTTCAATCCAAGATTTTGGCACAAGTTCTTGTTGTCTTAGCAATTTTTTTGGTGTAAAAGCCCTAAATTAAATTGTTTTGATTAATACATCCATTAAATCTGAACTAGCTTGACTTGACCTAAGCAAGGAAGTAATGACACAATAATTAACGTTATGCAAATCATTGTTTTTAAATCTAATGGACCTATCAATTAGCATTACCAAGGTCAAAGAGCCATCCTTTTCGTACTCATCCAGGTCAAGACTATAAAATGCGAATAGTCTCAACAACAAATAAAGCTCAACGAAGAAGACAACAAAGAAGATAATATTGTGATGCAGGGAGAGGTGATGTTGACTAATGATCTTGAATTTAATGAAGGATCGTGATTCAAGGAAAAATACGATGAATCATGTAGAAAATAGGAAGGAGAAGATGAATGGGGAGGAGAGCTTTTAGCGGCTTGGCTCAATGAAGAAGGGAGATAATGAGAAAAGAAGATTCGTCGAGCAACTCACATGTAAGGAAGCAAGCTTGCATGACTATGATTTAGACTTGTGATTCTAACAATGGTAATACATATACAATAAAACCTACTCTCAACCTTATTAGATTTTTACTTCAGCAAAACGTTATACTTTTGTTTACAATGTTTGTTATATTAGGTATTGGAAACTTCTGTCTGCTCAAGTTGGGATCAATTCATTGGCCATATTAGAAATTGTTATATTTAAATTATGGTTAATTACAATACAAAAATGGCTCAGCTAGCCCTTTTATTAACGTTGTAGAGATAAAGGGAAATGAATCTTTCTAGGTATCCATTTAAGCACACTTGACCTTAATTTATAAGAAGCAAATTTTAGGTGTGAAATTGAGCTCTTATATTATAATACAAATTCACTAAGCACTGCTATTTTTTGAAGAGAACTCTGGAAATAGGAAGATATATCATCTCTAAGCTTTCAACCTATTTTATTTTAAATATATCATGCCTTAAAATTTGTATTTTTAATTTTTTTTTCCAATAAAATTTTCATAATTAAAACATCATTTTCATTCACACAGCAGAACCATGTAGAAGAAAAACACCAAATGCAAAATTCTATTTTATCTTTTTTTTTGTGACCTAATAACATATAATTTTAGAAGGTTGAAAAATGAATTTTGGCTAAAGAATATAGGCCTTATACAATATATGCAACTTGGTCATAACTCTAGTAGTTATGCAATAAGATGAGAACTTAATAGTTAATGAAGAATTAAATCACTAGTATATCTTTCACCTCTCTTAAACATAAACGAACTAAAATGAAATGTTTGCTCATCATGAAAAACAAGAAGCAAAGGCCATGATTTTGGCAGCATGCAATCTAAATTTTAAATCTTATAATGTGAGATCTAGAAATTATAATGGATGATCGGATGAGGGAATCAAGAGATCCAAAAACTAGTCTGTGTGATTAGAAGAGTGAAACACGAGTCCCGATGAGGGAAGTGTGATATACGATGAGGGGAATGCAAGTCAGCTAGGGAAGCATGAGATATCATTATTGTATTGTTAATTCTAGTTGTGAGAATGTGAGAGTGAATGACAGGAATTTCAGATCCTATGATAGGAACATGAGATTCAATAAGGGTATTGTGATATCCAACAAGAGAATCTGATTTTTCGTTGGACAAAATGTGATTTTTGCCGACCGATGTGTGAGATTTGACATAGTTGTGGAAGATGCCTCTTCTGCCTTTTGAATTGAGCTTTGCAATGTTGTAGGAGTTCTCTTGAATTAATAGAAGCAATAACATCTCTTATTTCAGTATTCAATGGGTTTTAAGGGCTTCTTTCTGTTATTATTTACAATCCTAAATGGGCTTGTAACCCATTTAGTTTTATTTACTTATGTTATGATAGGCTTACACGATGAAAAATATTGTGTCTTAGGCCATTTGACGATTATACTTTAATATCAATGGTTGTGGTAAATTTGAATTGCAAATGATTCAATAATTAACCTTTGTTAAAATATTCTCTTGATTTTCCTTTTGGTACAATTTTTGTAATAGAATTACTTGCCGAACTATCATGGGAATTATTTATATTTGAAAGTTATTGTAGGTATTATAGACTTTTGATCTTTTGAAAAAATCAAACAACTTTCTTATAGGCGCCATGCTTCTCTGATATGATTGTAAATAGCTCTTTACAATAGATTTTTTTGAAATCTAGTAGAGAAACAGTAGCCAAATAGAAATGTGACAAGAATTTGTGAAGTAAAGCTGTGAAAAACTGTCTCAAACACGTGTAGTCAGTCATTCATGATAATTCTATCCCCTTATAGCTCTTAATGATTTTATATGTATTTATATATTTGTCAAAAAGAAAAAAATTAGTGAAATGCTGTAGATTATGCAATTTTTTCTATTTCCCTATTTTGAATTAAATGATTTGAATGAGAGAAAAGCTATAAAAGAGAAGTTTTGAAATAAACAGAAGAATTCATATGGACAGGTTGTTCTATGTTTGTTAATGCTCATTTATGTGTAGTCATCCTTAAATCGTCAAAGAATAGAAATATTTTATACTATAATGCAATGCCATGAGAATTGATATAACCAATCAGAGAATTGCCTTAATTGTATGTTGAGGTTATTAAATATGGGCCTTGTGGAGTAGTCGCTACCATTGGAAATAGTTATGGACTGTTTTAAGAACGTCCAATTAAAATAGGATTATATTAAGGATCAATATCAAAGTTGTTTCTTTTTTCTATTGGTTATAAAATTGTTGATAGAGATATTCAAAGTGAGGTACATTTATATATGCTCTTGATGGCATACATATCTTCTATTGATGAAATTTATTCTTCTAAAAAAATTTAGAAACAAAGAGATTTTTAAAAAAATATTGATTGTTTGTAGTAGAAGAAGATTGAGTGAATATATATGCAATTTTAGTGGATATAAAATTTACAATTATCCACCAATATTGCTACATTATCAAACTAAAATTTAAAGTGTTAGATGGCTGGCTAATTCTGAGATGAGCTTTATGAGACTTGCATAATAAAAGAAAATAGATTGAAAATAGAATGCAAATTTTATATCATTGCAATCAAGTCGTTTATCACCTCTATGACTTGAACAACAAACAAATAATTGATAGTTCGAGGTATGTGAAGATGAGAAAGTAAATTTTGATGTGTGGAAATATTATTAAGTGGTTGGGTGATTGTATAATGGAGGATAGAAGATGCATTAACACAACTAGAAAATTGAATCAACGTGGATAGTTGAGGTAAGGAAAGTGGGTTAAACACTGATAACAATGCTTTGAAGTTATGCAAAAGGCTTGCACAAAATATAATCGATGCCTCATATAGCATTCAACTTTTAAGTTGAACTTGTAGGGTTGATCCTAAGTAATATGGTATTGTTAATGGATATGTTGGCCGTGCAGACTCGAAGTTATTTTGTTAAAAGGCTTTTGGTAAACTTACTTTCAAATTTGGAGTGATAATTTAACATGTTTTATAACGTTCCACAACTTTGTAATGAATCTGTAAAAGACAAGAAATTATGTTTTATTTGTATTCATGTGCAATTTATCGAACTTTCAATGTAATATTATAGATTTTGTTTATTCTGAATTCTTATATTATATGATTAGCTTCTCAAAATGTTATAGGGTGGTTATGAAGCTGATATCGGAGTTAACCCAAACCACAGTAGAATTGCAAATATTATTGTTGAAATTCAAATACGTTATAACCACAATTATTCAAAACAGGAAATAAACGATAATAAACATAAAAAACATGCAAGGCGACGACGATGGGTGTGGGTCGCGGCTAGCTTGCAGGTATGTATGCTAGTAGGGATGATGGTGACAGTAGGGTGGCGGGAAGATGTGTTCAATGACAATTGGGAGGTAGTGAAAAGGTTCGGGTGGCTATTAAGGAAGCTGGGAGTGGTTGGCGACAGCTTTGGAAGGTGGGGAGGGTTGGGAAGGATGCTGGAGATGGTGGAAGGGAGGTGGCTGCAGCGTGCGAGGGAGGAATTAGGTTTACAGATGATAGTAGGAGGAGGTTGGTCAGTTTGGGGATGGTAACGAGATTGAATGTTCCTGCGGGATGGATGGGTGAGAGGTTGGGGCTATTGTAGTGGTTGTGGAAGGGCTGGGATAAGGTCGGTGGTAGGAAATACAGGGAGAGCAGGTGAAGCGGCAACTAGAGGGAGGAACCTGTAGGGGGGTTCATCGGAAGGTGGTAGGGATGCAGGGTGGACGACGACAACTAAGGACAAGGAAGAAGGTAAGAAATTAGAGAAAGATAAACACCATCTCAGAAGAGTTATAGTCGGAACACCTTCTCTTATCGGATGTGGCCTTAGAAGAGAAAAGAGGGATGTCGGAGGTTGTGCAAATAGAAATATCAACAAAAAATTGAATCCTAAAACCAAATAATAACATATTTATAATAAACTAAGATAATTAGGAGAAGGGGGGGGGGGAGCCCCTCCAACCCTAATTAGGGTCGACTGGTTTAGCCTCTTTGTTAAACCCAAAGCCCGGTTCAGCTCTAACAGTCCTACATTAGTCTCTCGGGGTTGGGGGGAGCTTCGACTTCATTCGTTGAAGCTTCTGGTTCTTTGTTTGTAATCCTAACCACATATGGATTCCACTGTCGGTCCATATCAATTCACTGTCCTAGGGGTCCACTACTGAAATGAATTGAGTCTGTGCATCTCGCTCATGCTGATAAATACTTTCAAAGTAATATGCGGTCGGCTTAACCTGATATGAAGTGAGGTTAGCCCGAACCTCTTCAAACTGTGGTAGCCATGGTGTTAAGGTATCGACTATGATATCTTGAAATGCTCTATCGTGAATGTCTCGTGTCTGGAGCTGGTGTTTTAGTACTATTATCCTTTATCGTCACCAAAATTAGTTCCGCCGATGCCGCTCTGCTGCCAACAGAACTTGTGACATTTTGCTTCGCCGAAGGGTGAAAGGCGATGCGCTTCCCATCCTTAGTGAAGGAGTAGGCGTTTCCGAATCCATAGTGCCGAGTTTTAAGGTCAAACTGCCTTGGTCTTCTCAACAACAGGTGGTAGACTTCCATGGGTATCGCATCACACCACAACTGATTCTAAATCTGGCTCCAAATTGAAAACTTTACTAGGCACCTCCGATTAATGCTGACCCTGTTCTCATTCAGCCACGTCAGAGAATATCTTCATACTTACTCGTTCACGGTGCAACAGGTGTAGAATATATTATGATGAAGCTACCTTGAATCCCTTGTTTCCTCTATATGTAGAACTCGTTGAATCATGTACTCCTCTCCTTCATCCTGTGAAAGATGATACACCTCACTCTTTTTCCTCAGTTGTATCCTTCTCACTAACCTCCTCAATGACGCCTGTTATGTAAAAGACATGACTTCGCTCGTCGGATAATTGGAGGCGATGTGCCCAAATCCATGGCATCTAAAGCATTTTCGGGTGGGAATTGTAGTAGGTGGGTTACTCTTATCGGGCTTCTTCTCATTTGGGGTGGCGCTGTCCTTATCTGAATCAGTTTTTTCAACTCCCTAAGGTGCGCTTGTGCTGCTGTCTCTAACTTTGGGGGGTTGCCTAATTGGTGGTTGCTTGCTCTGTTTCTGCTGCTTTTCCACTTTAAATGTTAAGGTCTGGATATCTTCAATCAACCAATAAGGCTGCAGCTGCACCACATTGCTAATAGCAGATTCTTCAAACTCTCCATATAATGGGATTTGATGTGTTCCTCTACCTCGACCAAATCACACTTCATATGTAACTGGTTAAACTGCTTCGTGAACTCCTCCACTGATAGGTCTCTTTGTTGCAGGAACTGGAGTCTCAGAAACATATCCTGGTGGCAGTGATGAGGTATGTATTTTTCTCAATATTGCTTTCCACGTCTTCTCCCGCTTGGTAATCTTTTTCTTGCTTTCTAAGCTTGACTAAGATGAGGAGAAAACGAGTGTTAAAAGCCTATAGAAAACATAGCAGATTACGTAAATTTCTTACCATAAAGTTTTACATATAACAGTATGACAATCATGTGATGAGTAGCTCCCCTGATAAAACCTTCTTGGTATCTCTCCTAATGGCGGTTATCTTCCTTTTAAACATGGAATCTACCTACAACGGCCCTCTTGTATTACATATAAATCCTTTACATCATTATTAACCACTATTTGCTCTTCATCATCTTCGATTAAGGATGGTTCAAACAACTGAAAATGTTATACATTGATTATAAGAGTGTGATTGCATGTTTCTATTAAGATCTATTATGTACACATTTTCTTCAACTTTTTAAAACAAATTGAATTCTCCATATTTGATGGCTTAAGATTGTTTAAAAATTCTTTTTAGTGGTTCTTTACCCCCATGAAGCCGCACAAAGCGTCCATTCTGTAAAGAAGCTTAAATCCTGTGCTTGTCATGTTGAGCTTTGCTCTACTCCTGTATTTTTGCTGATTCAGCTCCATCTCATGATAGATATTTTTTAAGCTCTACGAGAACTTATACACTTTCATCACTTATGCTTCACTACTTTCTTCATTCAGATTGACAAAAACCTGGAGTTTAACTGGACTTGGAGATGAGAAAAACCCAAGCCCAAACTGAAATAGGGTCCCTGTGATCAAGTTCCATGTGTTAAATACTCGATCATAGTTTCAGTTGTTTTTTTTCCTTCAAATCATTGGGATACAAAATCACTAAAGGAATGGTTGTTATATATGCTAAGATGTTAAGGGTTTGTTTCGGGCTTGTTTCGGGCAGCTGTAGCTTTTCCAGCTTATGAAAATAAATTGCTTATCCTGATAAGCTGCTGATCAGTAGCTGATCTGGATAAGCTGTCCGACTGTTTGGTTTGTGCATTTGAAAAACAACTGAGTTTGGATAAATGACCATTCTGTCTCTGTTTTGGATAAGCTGTTTAACTGTTTGGTTTGTGCGTTTTAAGAATAGTTGATTTGCATGAGGTATTTATAAGTTTGAATTACCACATAAACAAAAAAGCCAATAAAACAAACAACTTTAAAAGAGAATTAACACAAGGAAACATAACACCCAAGCCTATCTGCAATATTTCAAAACAAACAAAGGTCCTCTAACTCAACAAGAATAACTCGACGAGCATAAAAATAGAGTAAAAATTACCCATTCTTTTTATGATATCCAGTATCTTCTTTCTTCCGCTCTCTTCCATTCCTTACTCTTCAAGAAAATTCTCCACTATCATGATGTCCTCAACAAAGTCCTTGTACACAAACATGAAGCGTCAAAACAAATAGTCGACATAAAACGGAAAATAAATAGTATGAAGCTACAAGGCAAAAAATTCTCAGAGAGGACTAAAAGATGTACTTGACTGTGAAATAAATAATTGGAACTAAAAGCAAAAACAATTTAATTTTAATGTAAGAAATAATAAATAGTAGGATGAAAGAGCAAGCTAACTCACATGTTATACCTGTAATATCTTGCAAAGAATCAAGAAAATCACCTCAAAAAAATTTAAACCCATAAATGAAAACCTTCAAATTATAAGGCAATATGATAGATAATTTACCTATATGGAGGAGAGCAGCAAGCTCCACCTAGCAAACACAACATAGAATCAGGGAATAATTTCAATACATAACAGAGCAAGATATTATAAAAATAAAAATCTATCTCTTATTTCGAAGGTTATGAATCTGATATAAAAAATCGAAGGATTAAAGATCCCATGCAGACAAAATTGGATGATAAACCTAATAAATAAAACCAATTAAAAAGTGCTTACTATTTCCAAACGGACATTCCAATCCCTCCTCCATGGAGAGCGAGAGTGCGAGGTTGTGAACTTTGAAAGCGTGGGCAGCTTGGTGTGAAGCATCGTAGCCTCCACAATCCTCACGCCGCCCTAAGCCTTCGCTGCCTGTCCTCCATCACCCTCCCTCTCTTCCGTCTTCCTCCTTCGGTAGCCGTTCGGAAGCACCTTACCTTATTGAGCAGCCGACTTCTTCCAGTAAACGAAAAAAAGGGAAGATGCGTTTACTTGTGAGATCGCTGATGAAGGATTCAGAGGTGTTAGGATGGGAACGGGGAGAGTAGCGAAGTAATCTGCAGGTAAGTAACGCGACCCGCGGGATTCATCCCACGGGACGCGTTATTCACAAAACAAAACCGCGCCTCAAACGTTAAAATCAAACGTTGGGGCGGCGTTTTTGAAAATGCCACCATGGTTATAAGTTGCCCCAAATGGGGCCTAAGTCTTGTCATGCTAAAGCTGTTATAACCACTGATAAATATTGTCGTAGCAGTTTATCTTAGTATCTATGCATAGTATTTCTTTGAATAAAAAGGTTTTCATTTAAAAGAAGTGGTCATGTGGTATGCATATGATTTTTTAATTATTATTTTCTCCAATAATTTCCTTTCCGTTGAACTTCCGCTAGAAATAGTTGGTTTTTGCTCTCCTTGTCAAGAATTTTCTTAGATTTGCCATTTTTTTGTTTTGCTAGTACACCTCAATAAATAAATTATGCCTAAATGTGTCTTTTCTTTTATTTTTGCATGCTAACTAACGCTATATTTGTTCTCAGTTTTATCCTTCAACTGGACAAATGCCCTTGCTTGCAAGAGGATGATGAAAACTAATGCTTTAATATTAAAAATATGATTTTAGCAGTCCCTTGAATTAAATTTTTTGCTATTTTAGATTAAAAATAGCATGTAAGAGATTAGAATAGTAATTCAAACTCAAAATCATAAACAACAAATTGCAATTGGAGTAGAATATCTTGATTTCATCCTCTATCAAATGCACACCTTCTTTTCTTTCTTTTGCCTAGCATGATTTGGGCCTTCACCTCCTGAAGGAGGAGCAGCTTGGATACTCCAATGTACTCTAGTGTCATAGATGTTCTTCTCATGCCACCACCCCTTATTTATTTACTTAGTATGCAATAAAATAGAATAAAAAGATGGGGCCTTGTAGAAGGAATCTAATTGAACGGTGATGAATTACCTTGCGTTCTTTGAAGAGACGGAGGTAGTCCCAGTTGAGGACTATTCTATAGAAACGGAGAAGCTTTGAACTATCTTAGGTTGATGCTTGCACAACCATTCAAATCATCATTTTTGCTATCATTCCTCATTAGTGTTCTAATTTCCAACTTGTAAGGAAGACATTTTAGATTTTTTGAATTCATTTGAAACAATTTTGTTACATTATAAAATATCATTGTTGTTGATGCGGGCGTCGAAAGCGCCCGGAAGCAGGGCGCTTTGAACCCGCGCGGGTCAGAACCCCTTGAATAATCGTGAAGTGGGAGCTGCAAACGGTCATGAAGCGGGAGCCGAGAACTGGCGCGAGGACGAGCAGGGATCGCAAAGGCGGAAACATCGCCAGAAATCACGATCGAGCGGACTGCCTCCCTTCCTTTGGCGACCTTCTTCACATAGGAAGATGTAGTAGATATTTTTCTGGATTCTTCTTGCCTCCCCACCCTTTTTTTTTGTGTAGAAGTTTCTTTTGTCCAATGAGAGTCTATAAATTGCTATCCTCTTTGTGTTTGTCATTTCTTGTTGTATTTGTATTTAGATCTCTTATGTGAAGTCCTTTTTCGTGTTCTAGGGTAGTATCTGAGGAGGTAATGGTGCTCCGACTATATCCTACTTTGAGGAGGTGTTGTATCCTTTATCTTTCACCTTCTCCAATCCATCCCCTCTTCTCTCCTCAACTGTCGACCTCCTCCTTCATTCATACACTCATCCGCCCCCATACTTGCAGCTTTACCTTGCTATCTAGTCGTCCTCCCTCCTACCCAGCATTCCAACCGATTGTTCAGCACTCGACTACCGCTGCCCTTGCTGTTAAGGACCTTCAAGCCACCCCTCAGCTTGTCATTGGCAGCCTACAACCCTCCCTATTTGCTGTCTTTGCAATTCTGCGTTTGCCCCCTCGCTATCACCAGTATTCTTTGGCTGCCGCCACCCTGCTAGCCATCCCGACCCATCTCGCCGGCCTACACCCCTCTTGGGGTTACACTTGAGAGTGTTTGCTTGTGTCATTTTATGTTTTGGTGCTGTTATTTCCCATTTGTGTCATGTTGTAATCCTATTTCAATATTAATAAAACTTTACTTTTGTGTTTTCACTGTTTTTCCTACTAGTTCCTGTATCATTTGGTATTAGAGCTAGTCCACCTCCTAGTCTCATCCTAAGGTTTCCTAGCATCCGCCCCTACCCAAGTTACCTTTACCTCCACTAATCTTTTTCCTTATGATTCTTAACCCTCGCCATGCCACTGCGAAGAGATATACCAGATTCGACCCTGGAAGAGATTCAATCTGAAACCTGTCGTCTGTAACAAAGACTAGCATAGCTGAATGATGGAAACTAGGAAGAGATTACTTCGTTCGTGATCGAGAAAGTCGAGGGAAAGACAGGGACGGAGATCTGAATCTGTTCACAGGGAAGATCACAATGACGAGAAATATCGACCCGTTCGTTTTGGTATCTAATATCAAAGGAGGCCGAAAGAGGAGACCTCTTATGGAGGTCAACGAGACTTTGACATCAAGATATACCTCTCAGAATTTGAGGGAGGTATAGATCCCGATGAGGTTATGGACTGGTTGCAATCAGTCAAATAGATTTTTGAATATAAAGATGTACCAGAAGACAAACTAATCAAGCTAGCTGCCATTAAACTAAAGAAAAATGTCTCCTTATGGTGGGGAAATCTACTTCTCCCCCGACCCTTCTCCTACCTCTCCCCTAGCCCCCAATCACCCCCATATCCCTACACCAATCTGCCACCACCTCTACTTCCCCCACAACATTGCTGTCCAGCTTACTTACAACCAACCAAAACACCATCCCAACCTACCCAAACAACCACCCGGCCTTCTTTGATCTCTTCGTATCACCTCGCCGATGCTACCACCGCATTCGAATCTCTTCCTACAGTACTAACCATTGATTAGTCTATCATTTTATTAATTTATTGATTGAGTCGTGTTGTTAACCCGATTTCTATATTAATAAAAGTTTGCTTTTGTGTTTCAAACTCTTTTCCTACTAGTTATGGTATCTGTTGTGAAGATTGGCAACATTTTCTTACTTCTGGAATTTTTGGTATGAAGGCTCTCTTATAAATGAATTTCAATCTGTGTGTTTAGCCCTCTACGTGTCTTTTGGTGTTCATTATTTATTTTACCAGCCATATATCTTTATTTTTGGTATTGCTATTGGAATGATGTTGTTTATGGAATGGACTTCTTATAAGCGCATTATTAATAGAAGATGCCAAGTGCCATGTTTCATCATCATCAAACATTGCTTTAAATATATAATAGCTTGGTGCTCTGCCCTTCTTTAATTGATTTTTTTTTTTTTAGTGGTTGTTGTTATACTAATATCATCCAGCTTTGATTTGATTGATGATGGACAGAAAGGGCGGTGGAAAGATTAGCGCTTCTGGAGGTGATGGTTTGGCTGGGGGTGGAGGAGGGCGTGTGTCCGTTGATATTTTCAGCAGGCATGATGAGCCTGAAATTTTTGTTCATGGTGAGAAATCTTTTCTGCTTGCACTTTATATCATATTAAATGATCTGTAATTGTGTTGTCTGTATCAGTTATCATCATGGAATAATTTTGTTGCATTGGTGATGATTAATTTCTCTGTAAAATGCTCTTGTTTTAAGTGTTTTTGAAAGTGGATGCATCACATGTTTGGTTATTTCAGTATTATTTTTTTTTAACTGTTAAAATTTCTAGATGACAATGCAGAATACAAATGCGTTTATCTTCATTTCTTGTTCTTACTTTTTTTTTCCCCACATTTTCTCTACTATCTTTTATACATGTTCCTTGATGGTAATCAAATGCAAACCATTTCCTTCTCCATTATATTCCTACTTCCATAAACTCAAAGAAGATGAACATAAACAATGAAAGAAAACCAAACAAAAGAACCAAACGCTCTCAGGTGCTTTATTCTGGCATCTGTTGCCTTCATCTTTTTTATTTTTTTTTAAATTTACTTATCCTTACGTGCAGATGCATCTTGATCTTTTTTTTTTATTTCATTGTGAGTGGTATATTACGTGTGGCAGCTCCTTTGAGTAAAACATAGCTTTGTCGTATATTTTTGCTCAAACTTTCATGTTGATTGCTGAGCTTTTAAAGCTAGAAGGGCCTCAAGTTTATTTTGAGGTCTAATTTTAATTTTTTGTTATTGTTCTTCATGGTGGTCATATTATATTTAAATAAATTCACAATATTTATAAATTAATTTAAATGTGATATTGTCAATTTCTTAAATTCATTGAACTCAATATACTTAATATCTTCGACTAGGAGTTGGAAGTTTAAATGCTTAGAGGCTGAAGTCAAAAGTTCCATTTTTATTCAAAACTTATTTTTATTTAAGCGAGGTCTAGGCACGTGCTGTTCCCTTCTATAATAAATTATCATGTTCAAGCTCCCACTTTGGGAGATGATAAGCCAGTTTCAATTCCAACTGCAATAGAAGTCACGACTTAGGTGAGGGACTCTCATGATCAACCCTATATCCCGTCCAAGTAAGTATTTCATTAAGTATTATTATCTGATGCCCATACTTTTTTTATTTAAAACTTCTTGTTTTTATAATGCAAACAATTGCCCGTTAAAAAAGGAGAATCATAGTTCATTGAGTAGAGAGGAGATATAGAGAGGGAGGAGTTGATAACCCTTTTGGTAATTGCTTCAATAATCATTAGAATATCCTTCAACACACAAGCATTCTTTATTTAAAAGAAGGTTTAAGCATCAAAAGGAAAGTACGAGAAAATAGACTAGTCGGATGAAAATTATAGCAATCAAATTGAGATTTTGCATAACAGGTATCATTATAGTTTTTGAAAGAATTTCTTAAAATATTGTATCCTTTTCATTTCAGAATGAAATAAAATTAGGTAGTATTTTTCAGGCGGTTTTGATTATATGTTTAATAGTGATGATTAGTATAATATGCTGATTTTGCACTCATCATCTCACTGGATAAGAATTCTCCCATGGAGAGTGCAGGATAAGTTACTTCTATAGAGTTGAGGCTACATGGCGCAGTTCTTCAAGGTATCATTAATCTGTGGGAGGCTCTGCCAATGACCAGTTAAGTGTAAATTGATCTTCTAAATGATGATATACCCAATACCTTTGGGCAATGGATGTAAGAGCAATGTTTCATAAAATCATCTTTAAATTATGGGTGAACGATATCTGTTCTCTCTGTGGGGTCGTTTTGGAAGTTTAAGATATCTATTCTCCAATATGTTGGGTAGTTTTGTAAGTTTTGTGGGGCTATTTAACATAAATGGGAGCATTTTACATGAAATGCTTAATGTTAATTTATAGGATGCAATCGGATACCCTATTTATACATAGCTTTGCCTTGCTTTCCACCATAATGAACATGCTTGTCAAAATGTCTTAGGTTTTCTCATTCATAAAATAGGTATTCACACGCATGGGTAAAATAATGCAAGATGTCTATAGTTTGGTTAGTGAAGCAGAAGTATATATGGAAATATATTTTGCTTGATGAAATTCTTGCATTTGTTGATGTTGGTGATGTATAGTTTCAAATATTTTTGTTAAAAAAAGATTGATTACATGTTTTTTAATTTAAATGTTCAGTTAAGTGGATCTACTCATTGATATGCCTTGCTTAAAAATCCTAGTCAATCTTAACTATGGTTTATAAATGTTACAAATATTGGTTTTATTTTGAATTTCTTTTGTTGGGAAAGTATGGTGGCACATAAAAGGAAATCATTTGAGTAGTGGATTGCATTATTGAAAAAAATTTAAGCGTTTCCTTTCAATTCAAAGAGTTGTAATTGATAATATAGAGATAAAGTGGCTTGGAAAGCTTGGATTGTTCATACTTATTTATACACAAAATTAAATAGAAAAAATGGAATGATTAATTACAATAACTAAAGAAAAAAATTGCCCCTAATTGTCATTGTCACTTGATTCATTTAGTTATTGTTGATTGATGCCAAGGGAGTAATCTGTGGACTTTTTTTTTTTATATATATATAAATTTGTGGGAGGCATTCTCTTGTAAGCAATAAATTTACAGCCCATGATTTTCCTTGTATATCACTCCATTGATGTGATGACCCTTCAACACTCCACCTCAAACTTAAAAGATAGAGATCTACCATTTAAAATTTTCTTGCAATATCTTGAATGTGACATTGTTGAGCCATTTGGTGAATATATCAGCAAGCTGTCTTTCTTTTAGGACATATGGACGGCAAATTAATCTACTCTCTATTTTTTTATAAGATGTCTATCTACTTTAATGTATTTGGTACGATCATTTTGTACATGATTCTTAGCAATTTTGATGACAAATTCATTGTCACAATATATCCTTGTAAGTTTTTTCCATTTGATTTTTAAATATTTCAAAATGATTTTAATCCATGGGAGTTTTTAGATTTCTTGATTAATTGCTTTGAATTTGGATTCAATGATAGATCTTGAAATAATATATTATTTTCTGCTTCTCCATGTTACAAGAGTTCTTTTTATAAGCGTGCAATATCTTGAAATGTTTCTCCCATCCACTGAGTGCCCCACATAGTCAGCACATCAGTATGAGCTTTAAGTTGTAGAGTGTCACAACTTGGCCTGGGGCATGGAGTTAACAAAAACGGGAACGAACAGTTGGATGGTGGAATTCTAATTCTATTACTAATAATTTAATATTCAAACAAATACATAAACAATTCAGTAAAGAAAATAATTAAAATTAACAAGTAGAAATTTGTATCTTTCTATTTGTTATTTCTGTCTTCTCTACACTTTTCTCCTCTCTTATTCATTTTGTTCAAATATTTAAAATTTAAATATAATATTAAAATAACATAATGAGTTATCTAAAGATAACTAGAAGTAATCACACTTCGAAAGTACATTAATCCAAGGAAAGGAATTCAGTATGCATGCAGGTCTATAAGAAAACTTATAATTTGCTGGTCATTCATATTTTTTATGAGCAATTTGACATATGCTAATGCATGTATGAATAACCTTTTTTTAAATGAACATATACTAATCTTCTATATGCATTTATCTTAACTTTACTTTTACTTTATAGTTTACATATATTTGTCTCTGTGAGGATCACCGCCAATAAACCTAACACACCCTTGGCCGATATTGCCTCATTGGCTTTCGTTAGCACTGCAGTTTGTGATCTATATATCATAATTGTCTAAGATGGAAAGATCCTTACCTGCCCTTGATCGATATTATCTCTTTGACGCAACTGTCAGTAATGTAAACATTACAATTGTCGAGAGAGTAAGCTCTGGTCTACTCACCTTTGACCGATATTATCCCGTCGGCACAACGGTTAGTGATGTAACAATCACAATTATCTGGAGCTATAAAAAAATATACATGTGCGGTTACACTGCCATTCCCTGCCTGTACCATTATGAGTTGAACTCCTCTGACCATGCACATACGAGCGTTCATCTATAAGCTATTTCTTTCTTCATACATATAATATTTTGAGAATCTTTATGCATTTACTAACATGCATCTTCACTGTGCTATACAACTATTCATCATAAATCTCATATCATGCACACCTCTTATCTCAAGCATATCTTTTCTATCATGTATATAATTTTTTATCATGCTTATCATTGATTAATGTTCTTAGTTCTTTTGATTCATAAAAAGATAAATATCTTATGTATTCAAGAAACTAAATGGGTTGGAGAAAAAGCTAAGGAGATTGATAACTTAGGTTTTAAACTATAGTATTCTGGTAAGAGTCGTACTAGAAATAGTGTAGGTGTAATTATAGATAAGAGTTTGAAAGATAATGTTGTTAAAATTAATAGAGTTGGAGATAAAATTATAACACTTAAGATTATTATTGATATTAAAATTTTTAATATTATAAGTGTTTATGCTTCCTTAAGTTGGTTTAGATATAGGCTCTAAAGATAAATTCTGGAATGATTTAGAAGACTTAATACACTTGATATCTTTTGAAAAAAAAAATTTTATTGGAGGAGATTTAAATGGACATTTCGGTAGAGTGGTAGAAGATTTCAGAAATATTCTGGTGGCTACGGTTATGAAGCGATTAATGAAGAAGGTAGAGTCATTTTAGATTTTACTTTTGCGTATGATATGATTATTACTAATACTTTATTCAAGAAAAGAGATGAGCATTTTATTACTTATAAGAATGAATGTAATAAAACACAAATTGATTATTTTCTTATGAGAATAAGAGATCGTCGAGATTGTAAGGATTGTAAGGTCATTCCAAGTGAGGAATTAAGTACCCAACATCGATTATTAGTCTAGATTTTAAGATGAAGAGTTGTAAAATAAAGAATACTAGGATTCAACATCGTAGAATTAGATGGGAGCACCTAAAAGACAAATAAATTTATTTTTATGAGTAAAATTCAAGATTTAAATATTTGAGATATCTATGAAGACGCAAATGTTATGTGGAAAAAATTAATTAATACTATTAAACAAGTGGCTAAAACTGTTCTTGGAGAATGAAAAAAAAAGATAGTTGGTGGAATAATAATGTGCAAGAAAAGATAAAATATAAGAAGTTATGTTATAAAAATTGGTTTGAATGTAAAAGCGTAGAGAACTGGGAAAAATATAAAACGGCCCCAGAGAGTCTAAAAGAATAATCTTTGACGCTAAAAATTCTGCTTTTAGTGATCTTTATAACATGTTAGATACTAAAGACGGTGAAAAATATATGTATAAACTAGCCAAACAAAAAGAAAATAAAAATAAAGATTTAACTCAAGTAAAGTGTATTAAAGATGAAAATCAAAAAGTGCTTTTCTTGGAAAAAGATATTCAACATAGGTGGGTGAGTTATTTTGATAAACTTTTTAATGAAGAAGCTGAAAATACGATCGACCTTAGTGATCTTAATATCGTTAATAATAAAAAGACTTTTCATTTTTACGTCGCATTAGTAAAAAGAAGTTGAGAAGGCTTTAAAGAAAACGAAGGTTGGAAAGTCTGAGGACCTGATGATATCCCAATTGAAGTGTGTAAATGTTTAGGTGATTTGGGGGTTTCTTGACTTACTAAACTTTTTAATATTATTTTAAAAACTAAAAAGATGCCTGAGAAGTGGAGGAAGAGCATTTTGGTCCCCATTTTTAAGAATAAAGGAGATGCACAAGAGTGTGCAAATTATAGAGGATAATTGAACATAGGTTAAGACGTATTATCAAGGTTTCTCATAATCAATTTGGATTTATGTCGTGCAGGTCTACTATGGAAGCTATACATTTATTGAGAGGTTTGATGGAGAAGTACAGAGATAATAAGAAGGATTTACATTTGATTTTTATTGATTTAGAAAAAGCTTACGATAAAGTTCCTAGAGATGTTCTTTGGAGAGTCCTTGAGAAGAAAGGTGTTGATATGGCTTATATTCAAATCATTAAAGATATGTATGCTTGAGCTGTTACATGTGTTCGAACTGAAGGATGATTGACCAAATATTTTACTATTTCTGTTGGTTTACATCAAAGATCGGCTTTAAGACCATATCTTTTTGCTTTATTTATAGATGGTCTTACTGGGCATTTACAAGAGGATGTACCTTGGTGTATGCTTTTTGCTGATGATATCCTCCTCCTGGATAAGACGAGAGAAAAAGCCCAGGAAAACCTTGAATTATGGAGGTCTACTTTGGAGTCTAAAGGTCTTCGCTTGAGTAGAACTAAAACTGAATACATGGAATGTAATTTTAGTAATAGTAGGTCTAGTGACAGAAGTGTAACTTTGGGTGATCAACTTATTAAAAGGTGTGAGTCCATTGTTCAAAGCGATGGTGATATAGATGGGGATGTTAATAGTAGAATTCAGGTTGGTTGGTTGAAGTGGAGGAATGCGTCCGACCTATTATGTGATAGAAAAGTACCGCTTAGACTGAAAGGAAAATTTTATAAGATGGTGGTGAGACCTGCAATGCTCTATGGTGCTGAATGTTGGCCTTTAAAAGAGAAGCATAATGTTAAGTGTTGCTGAGATGAGAATGATTAGGTGGATGGGTGGCTTTACATTTGGAGACAAAATGCGAAATGAATATATCCGTGATAGGGTTGGTGTTGCACCAGTGACGGATAAAATTAGAGAGAGTCGCCTTAGATGGTTTGGTCACATTAAACGTCGACAACTCGATGATCCGATTAGGACAGTAGATGTTTTAGATACAACTTATGTTAAGAAAGGCAGAGGTAGACCTAGGAAAACTTGGGCTTATTGCATAAAAAATGATCTTAATTTATTAGAATTAAACGAAAATTTGACACTAAATAAGACGCAATGGAGAAAAAAGATTCATGTAGGCGATCCCACTTAGTGGGATTAAGGCTTTGTTGTTGTTGTTGTATCATATATATATGTTTCACATCCTATCTTTCATATCATATGTATTATATATATCATGCATCTCATACATTTCTTTTATGCATATCTTATATATCTTTTCTGGCATGCATATATGTTATATCTACCAAATGAAAAATCTAACTAAACTAGAGCATACATAGAGTCAAACATACATTTTAAAATAAAAACAAATTACTAAAATTTAAAAATGTAATTACTCACCTCGGATGCCTCGCTTAAGTTCTCAAACATTAGTAATTAGTTGATTGATGGACAACCTTTAAGTTGATCTTAACAATCTATGAAACATATTATCAAACCTTAAAATTCAAGCAACTTCCATTAATTGAGTATGGTGGTTATCGTAGAATTAAATTACCTGAATATGATGAGTTTTTCACATGTTTGCCTAGAGCTTGCCGCCTTAGGTAAATAATCTAAAATCTTAAATGAATTAAGAATTTATAATATATTAGTTCATTAAGTTATTTAGCTCAAAGTATCATTGATTTGTCAAAACATACTTTAACCGGCTTTGTCGGCGACCAACCCTTCTCCTAAGCTGCCAAATCCTCTTCTCTCTTCATTTTAGCACTTCAAATTTTCTTTCCCCTTTGCTGATGTTGTGCTATAACCTCTAAGGAAACTTGCTATCCACTTACGATACTTTCGACACAAGATTGATGCCTCCGACGGTTACTGAGAATGACCAATGCATGGAAAATGAGGCAAATCTCAAAATAAAAACAAGAAGGAAATGAAAGTCTTAAATAGTGTGAAATAGGATTTTGTACCTTAAGATTTCATTTCAGAA
Organism: Papilionanthe hookeriana x Papilionanthe teres; assembly: GCA_022702705.1. Classification (NCBI taxonomy): domain Eukaryota; kingdom Viridiplantae; phylum Streptophyta; class Magnoliopsida; order Asparagales; family Orchidaceae; genus Papilionanthe; species Papilionanthe hookeriana x Papilionanthe teres. Next base: position 119,453,666 of record CM040425.1, read on the forward strand.
CCCTAAAATGCTGTCTGCAGGTCTGTATGAGCCGCTCACCTCCTTTGCACGACTCTGCAACAGTGTTGTAGGCACGGGATGCTTGCAAGGTTGAACGGGGAGCGGAAACGGCAAGCAGGAAGGGTCGGAGAGGTAATCAGAAGCAGGGAGTGTGTCGCAACTTACCAGGTGGTCGCTCGATCGCCTCTACTCGCGGTTGTAGCCTTTGTTACGATTGAAAATTCTCCTTGGATCTTCTTTTGAGCGGAATTGAGAGTGAGGGAGGCTGAGTGAACGAAACCGAGAGGAGAGGAGTAACAGGAGGGGAGGAGGAAATTCGGGAGCTCAGGATGGACGATTACCCTATTTGATGATTACAATGCATGGATTAGGTCAGTTAGTTATAGTGTCAAATAGATTAGGGAGAGATTTAGGATAATTAAGGTTTACTTAATTTAATTATGCATATAACTTCAAATTTTTATATCTTTCAATCTATTTATAAATGGTCCCAATTTAATGCGTAAAATTTTTTAAAATTGTTTCGAGGGATTCGAAATTTAAGTTATATTTTATGTCGTCAAAATTTTATCAAATTTCTCAAAAATTGGTTATTACAATTTCCCCCTAATTAAAAAAAATTTCGCCCTTGAAATTTATGAGCTCCACATCAACTATGAAAATAAAACAAAAGTGATTACAAAAATATGTTTCTTTTGAATTGATAACTAAAACATATGTGAAACTATATATCTGATAAATTCAACATAACACTTAAAAAACAATTCATCCATCAAACTGTGTCTGCATCAGTTGTAACAGGCTCTTCTGATTTCTAAGTCAAAAAATCAACTCTTTGGCGAATGTTTTGCCTTGGTTGTTCATTACGAGTTACAATATCTCTTTCCTAAAATTTCTTCTGAACTGGATTTCTTCCTGGGTAAGCATCTGATATGGATCTCTGAAATGAATTAGTGCAATTTCTCCTCTGATGCCCAGGCTGTCTATATAAGCAATACACTTTCAACCCAAGTGAACATTCACCACGATGCTGCTTCCCACACTTAACATAAAGTTGTATAATGCTACTGCTAGCATGGCTAACAACTTCATTAGTGTAGGACTTCATCTTCTTCCCATTATACTCTCCTTCTCCTGAAATGTTGGTGTCGCTTCTTCTGAACTCTTCCTCTTGTGCATATCTCTACACTTCTGAGTCTTTTGGAAATCAATATCCACCCGCCTAGCTCTCTCCCACTAGTACTGAATAGTTTTCAATTCTAAGTGGCACTAGTGGCTTCGTAATTGAATCTTTCAGTCCAGAAATAGATCTGTGGCTTTTCTCTTCTACATTTGGAATCAACCGCGGTGCATACCTCGATAACAGAGTGACTCCGATTCGTATTGCATAATTGATCGATCTCCTTGTACCAACCTAATGATTTTATCTTGCATCTATCTTCTAGCTGACAGTGGTACAAACCAATCTCTGAAGGTTTTCACGAACTCGTCCCACTGCATCAAGTGACTGGTTCTACCTTCAAACTTCTCATGCATCCGACCTTGCTGCCATCTTTCCGCTTGCCTCTCAAAAGCAAAAGTGGCTAGAGTAACTCTCTTCTTCGGTGGACAAGACATGCCATCTATGATTTTCTCCATTCTTAATAACCAATTTTCTGCTTCCACTGACCCTCCCACTCTAGAAAAAAATGTGGTCTCATATCTTGAAAGAGCTTCAAATACTTATTCATTGGTGGTCCTCCACTACTCTTAGCTTGAGATTCAGAATTTTTAGTGAACTGAGTCACAAAATTCATCGTATTATAGAAAGCACCAGTACTGACTATGACATTCTGGGATACAACAGATTCTACATTTTCATCTCTAACCTCTTCCTCCATATCATCCATAATTCTGACAATAAAACATGCATATAATTTAATTAGTCTCAATTAAATTTTTAATTTTTAATATCTATAACTTAATCCAATTATTCTATTGGTTCTTTCATGGAAAATTAAAATTATTTAATTCAAACCTCTTACTCTGATCTAACCCCTTTTTTGATATCATTATTGCCACGACCCGACCCGTGGTTTGGATTTAACCAAGACAGGAACAAACGGTCAGACAATGGAAATCAATTCATTGTTATTAAAATTCTATTACTAACAATTTAATATTCAAACAAATACATAATAAAGCCGCTAAAAAATAATTAAAATTAACAAGTAGAAATTTGTACAATTCTGTTTATGTTTATTGTCTTTTATACACATATTCTCCTATTCTATTCATCTTGTTGAAATGTTTAAAACGAAAAAATAATAGTAAAACATTATGACTTATCTAAAAATAACCTATGAGTAATCACACTTCTAACTACAGTAATCCAAGAAAAAAAATCAATATGCATGCAGGTCTATAAGAAATCTTATAATGTGCTGGTCAATCATATTCTGTAAGCAATTTGATATAGGCTAATGCATATATCAATAATTTTTTTCTAAATGAACGTACACTAATCCTCTATGCATTTATCTTAACTTTTCTTTTAATTTTTGCTTTACATATATTTTTGTAACTACATTAATCGAAGGAAAAAAAATCAATATGCATACAGGTCTATAAGAAATCTTATAATATGTTGTGCAATCATATTCTGTAAGCAATTTGATATAGGCTAATGCATGTATCAATAATTTTTTTCTAAATGAACGTACACTAATCTTCTATCTGCATTTATCTTAACTTTTTATTTACTTTATACTTTACATATATTTTTGTAACTGTGAAAATCAATGTCAACAAAGCTAGCACACCCTTGGCTAATATTGCCTCGTCGGCTCCCATCGACACAGCGGTTAGCGATCTACACATCGCAATTGTCTATGTTGGAAATGTTACATGCCTCTGACCAATATTTTCCCATCGGCACAGCTGTTAGTAATGTAAACATTACAATTTTCTGGAGAGGTAAGCTCTAGTCTACTCATCCCTGGTCGGTGTTTTGCCGTCGACACAATAGTTAGTGATCTAACCATCACATTTGTCGGGGTTGTAGTAAAATTCTACGCTCGCAGATACACTGGCGTCTCATGCCTGTACTATTAGAGGGTGAACTCTTACCATGCACATTCAAGCATTTAATATAAGTTATTTTATTCATTCATACATATATTATTTTGAGAATTGTTATGCTTATACTAACATGCATCTTTACTCTGCCATACAACTATTCATCATCCATAATTCTCATATCATGCATATCTCTTATCTCAAACATATCTTTTATATCATGCATATATTTTTTTTATCATGCTTAACATGTATATATGTTTCATATCCTGTATATCTTTCATATCATACATATCATGTATCTCATACATTTCTTTTGATGCATATCTATATATCGTTTCTGGCATGCATATATGTTATATCTACCAAATGAAGAATTTAACTAAACTAGAGCATACATAGCGTCAAACATACATTATAAAATAAAGACAATGACTGAAATTTAGAAATGTAACTACTCACTTTGGATGCCACGCTAAGCTCTCAAACTTTAGTAATTAGTTGAGTGATGGATAACCTTTAAGTTGGTTTTAATAATCAATCTTAAGAACCTACGAAACATATTATCAAACCTTAAAATTCAAGCAAGCTCTCTTAATTAAATTATCTTACTTAATTACCTACATTCAATTATCTGAATTGACGAAGTCACCCTAGGACGAGTTTTCCACATGCTTGCCTCAAGCTCGCCGTTTCAAGAAAACATCTTGAAATCTTAAACGAATTAAGAATTCATAATATATTAATTCATTACGTTATTTAGCTCAAAATATCATTGATTTTTCAAAACATACTTTAAACAGGCGACCAACTCTTCTTCTAAGATGCCAATCCTTCTTCTCTCATCGTCTTAACACTTCAAATTTTCTTTCCCCTTTGCTGATGTTGTGCTAAAGCCTCTACGGAAACCCGCTATCCACTCATGTTCCCTCATATATATATATATATATATATATATATATATATATAAAAGGCAATTTCATTGATAAAAAAAAAGGTTACATCTAAGATGGGGTATGTCCAAACAACCCCCATTCAGCAAAAAATACAAAAAGGGGATGAGATATTATGACAAGTAATTGAGATGAAGAAGCTTCATATGCAAGGTGGTGAGCCTGATTGTTGTCTTCCCTGGAACATAGTGACCGCATGATTCGAGTAGAAATCGCCGTATGCCGAATTTTTTCATCCAATATATCGTATACCAAGGGGGAGGTCTTCGACTGAAGGATGTGTAAGAGTTGTAAGCAATCCAATTCCACGTGTATATTGTTCAGCTTTAGAGACAAAGCCAATTTCAGCCCCCAAAAGACAGCTACAGTTTTAGCTTCAAGGGCATTTAGAGCCTCAATAGGAGCATCAAAGTACCATAAACAATGTCTTTTAAAGTTCCTGCAAAGGCCACCAATGCCAGCCCTGCTACTAGAGTAACTTCCATCAGTGTTTAGTTTTACTTAATGCTGTGAGGGGGCCCTCCAAACAACTAACTGGACAGCAGGAGGGGTTGCTCTCTCGAGTGAATTGAAGATGAACCATTCAACTTTCCGATAAAGGATCGAGCAACAGTAAGCTTTATCTTATGAGAGCCGACAGAAGGGCTTGGTACTTCAAGCATTCCCGACCAACCGGATAAACCGGAAGATAATGAAAGCGAATATGTTTTTTGAACGATATTTCCAAGAATCCCAACGAGTCTTTAAGATTGGACCAGCTTGGTAATAAGATCCAAGCAATCGTTCTCCCGTAAGACAAAAGCCCAAACACTTCTGGAGACTTCACAATGCAACATCAGGTGTATAAGGCTTTCCTCAGCAGAGTGGCATAGATGACATCCTGAAGGTCCTCTCGATACCTTTAAGTTTTAAAATGTCATCAAGTAGGAAGAAATTTTCTAAACAACCTCCAACTCGAAGAATGCCATGGATGGGGTTATGTTAACTTTCCAAACACTTTTTCCCCAATCAGCAGATCGCCATTGGTAGTGAGAGTGATAAATAAACTCGGACAAACTTTCGATGGGAGCCATTTTTGTAATAAGTCTATCGTGAGCGAATGATTGATAGTGAGATCCGAAATACTTTTAACAATGTGGGGGAATTAACCTTACTAACCCCGGAGAGGTTCTACTTACCATGCACCCAAGCAAGTCGGATATATTAATTATACTAGAGTTAATAAAGTTGATATTCCTTCAAAGAATGATTCCCCAACCAATTATCAAGCCGTAAATTGATTTGGCCTTCACCCACATCCCAAATGAAGAGAGCTTCAACAGCATCTTTAACCTGGAGAAGAGCTTTCCAGTTTCTAGAGTCCCCCAATTTAGGATTCACCAGTGATGGATGAGAAATAGGACAATATTTACCTTTCATAAATCTTGCCCATGGAGAACATTATTGTCTGAATCTAACCCATTGCTTACATAGAGAAGATATGGCTCATGTGTGTTAAATTTTTAAAGCCTCACCCACTAGAGGCAAGAGGATAACGCATCTTGTTCCAAGAAGTCCAAATGATGTTGTTTATGTTGACTCAACCCATAAGCTAACTCGTTGAACGACACTTCCAACATTCTTTGAGTGCTCTTTTTAACTCGATCATTCGAAGGATGTACAGGGGTAAGTAGTGAGAACCGATTTGAGGAGCGTCAATCTTCCCCCATTGCATGTAAATGAGGTGGTCCAAAGCATCGGATCTCGGAGGTCACATTTTTCACCACCTCATCATAGTGGGATTGCTTCCTTCGCCCTCGATCAAAGGGAATCCTAAATATTTGAGGGGATAAGTAGTAGTGGAGAAACCCGTGAGATCTTTAATCCAAGCTAACTCTGGTTAGGTGGCAGCCTTGTTGCTAGGAAGGAGTTGGCATTTCGATTTATTGAAAGAAAGTCCGAAGTATTCTGAAATAATCCAACAATTTCATAACCTTCCTAATAGCAGCTTTGCTCCCATTGGTGAACAAAATGACATCATCCGCATATGCAAGATGCGAGACGATATAGCTTGATCCGTGTGCGTATCTCGGATAGGGTGATCATCGCCGTGAATGGTTAATCAACCTTGACAGATAATCAAAAGCTACTATGAAGATGTAAGGGGATAAAGGATCCCCTTAATGCCCCTGGAAGTAGTAAAGAAGCCATGACACTCCATTGATTAATATGCTATAGTGAGAATTATGAAGCCACCTTTTGATAAGTAAACAGAAATCCTCAGGGAAGTTCCTAGCTTTAAGAGTCTGTAGAACAAAATCCCAGCTTATCGTATCATAAACTTTAGCAATGTCCAATTTAATGATAAGATTGGATCCTCTACAAGGCTCGTCAATCTCCAACATTAATTCTCGTGCTAATGTAACATTGTCGCAATGCTTCTCCTCGACAAATACGGATTGGTCGGGTGAGATTAACTCATCCAAAGAAAGGTTGCATTCTGGAAACAATAATTCTACCGATGACCTTAAAGAAAACCGTGGTTAGACTCGATCGGCCTAAAGTCCTTCCATGTAGATTTGTTATTTTCCTTAGGAATGAGAATAATTGTGGTAGCAAAGGAAATACTTGGGTAATTCCGTACCACGGAAGAAACATCGAATAGCCAGAGTAAGATCTAACTCGATAGTCTCCCAAGCCTTCGATAGAAACCAAGAAGATATCCATCATGTCCAACTGCTTTTGATGGATCCAAGGAGAAAAGAGCCTCTTCGATTTCATCTTCCTCGGTGGAACAGATAGAGCAAGCACCATCAAAACCGGTTTTCAGCTTGGGTAAGATCTCGAAGTTGAAGTAGAGGACCGATCGGAGGGCCAAGGTTAAACAACCGATGAAAAAATCAGTAAAGCTAGAACTGGCAATAGCTTCGGTACTACCAACCAATCACCCCCGTTCCCTTTAATTTTAGTTATCGCATTTAGACTTTCTCTTATAATTTATAACAACGATGATAATATTTAGAGTTTCGTCCCCCGTGCAAACCACCGACATGCAACTTTCTCGTTTCGTGAATTGTTCTTCAATATCTATAGCTTCCAAGAGTTGCTGATTAGCCACCATTAAGTCATTGTCATTAACACTACCTTCCAGGTTAGCCTGCTCTAACTGATTCACAGTTTCCTCAGCAGTAGAAACTTGTGAGTGAATGTTTCCAAACACCTTCCAATTCCAGTCCTTCAGCTTCTTAGCTAATCTTTTTTGTAATATCTTCAATTTAACAATAGGATTGTTAAATGTATAGGGGAAGGGTTCCAGCCAAGAAGATTGAACAACATTATGGAAAGTAGAGTTTGAAGCCCATACATTCGGATATCTAAATTGGGCTTTACTAAGAAAGCTCTGGAACGACAACTTAACTAGTAGGGGGGAATGATCTGATGCAGCCCTGGGGAGATGTTTCACACTGGTTGAGGTAAAGAAGTTAATCCACTCTTGATTAGCCAAGAATCTATCCAAGCCTTTCCCAAATCCCGCCTCTCTCCAAGTAAAACCTGATCCTTCATAACCCAAATCAAAAAGTCTAGCATCTGAAATATTATTGGAAAAATCTGTCATTTTCCTAATATCAGGTGTCCTTCCTCCTTTCTTTTCACTGAGATTAGCTATACAGTTGAAATCCCCACCAACTATCCACATATCAGACATGTTGCTACTGATCTGATGTAATGAGTTCCAGAGATCATCTCTATCAGCTTGTTGCACCCAGCATAAATAAAAGTTGCCAATCCAGTCACCTGCTCAATTTGAAAATGGATGTGAAGGAACTGAGGGTGGTCTAATAAAACAGTCACTGTCATTTCTTTTCTGTTGAAGAACCAAACTTTGTTGGAGCAGTTGGCAACAAAGTTAAACTGAGGAAATTTATTGGTAATTCTTGTGGTGTTATATTGAACCATAGATTCCAAGAGAGCAAAGGCCCAAAATTTATGAATCCTTTCAAGATTCACCAATCTATTAAGGGAGCCCTGGGCAGCAGCCCCCCTAATATTCCAACACAACTTGTTAATCATTAGGAGTCATTCCACTCCTAGTGAGTCTAGGAATGGAAGATACATGTTGTTCTTCAGAATTAGCCTGGGGTTGAATTATGTTCTCCGAAGATAGGTTCCTCAATTCTAGCGGTAGCTTTTTCTTTTTGGAATGGTAAACAGTCCACCCTTCAACAAAGTCAGAAGCAACATTATCAAAACACACTGGTTCAGAGCTAGGAGAGGAAGGCAACACAATGGGATCTGGATATGAGGTACTTGGTGGAAGAATTATTTGTGTAGGTAGAGGTGCTGACTCTGAGCAAGCATGTTGTCCTGGGTCCAAAGGAGACACAGGTAAGGGTTCACTAGAACCATCTGCTGGAGGGTTACCAGGAAGAGGTTCAGCAGTAGAGGAATAGGGTTCAGCAGAGGGAAGACAAGAGGGGGTGTCCAAGAACTCAATATCGACAGGATCCGTACCAAGATTACCAACTTTCTCAAGCATTCCCATTAACAATAAATCCTTCCTTTTCAACAGAGTGCCAAATGGGCGGTGGTCCAACCGGAGGCCGAGCTTAATGGAGATAGGAGGAATAGGCAGTGCGTAAACAACAACTAGGTCGAGGGGGCCACCACAGTGGAGGTTTTTTCCTTAGTTCAGACTTCAACCTGTAACACTTGTCCATAGAGTGACCAAACATTTTGCAGTGTGAACAATAGTAAGGCCTCTTCTCCATCACAATTGGTTGCCAATAACCATTGTGTGCAGTCCCAAGCCACAATTCTTTCACTTCTGGTAGAGTGACATCTCTTTCAATTAACATTCTAGCACTTGAAGGCCTGGTAACTTCAGTGGTTGGGTCATCAACAAGTAGAGATTTGCCCAAGGCTAGCCCAATATTATAAAGTGTATGCTTCTCATAAAAGTGCAGCTGTAGTTCGAGCAAATTAAATCGGATGGGGCGATAGGAGGTTCAAGAGAAGGGTCAAAATCAGGTGACCATTTCAATATCTTCATCAATTTTCCTTCAATTGTAAGAGCTTTCATGGAGAAAACCCTAGCATAATCTTCTTCCAAACTTAATTGGATAATCACATGCCTGCCATCAAACAGTCCCACTTTCCACGAGCCAAAAAGTTTCAAATTTTCAAACACCTTTCTGATAAGCTCCATTTTAGGATGACCAAACTGAAACTTTCCAACCAAAGTAAATTTGAACTCGTCGACCAAAAGTATTTATCTCCTCCTCGATGAAAAAAATTGCGAGGCTTCCCATTCTTCTTACCGATCGGCTTAATAAACCGACTATCGGCGTTAGGTATCCCATGAGCAAGATCATGAAAGCTCGTGGAAAAACTCCCTTACCACAAGATGATGAAGAAGCCACAGCAGAGGCATATGAAACTTCCCCCCCAATGGAGGGTTACATTCCATTGTATAGGATCAGAGAGGGCGCAGAGAGGGTAGAGAATGGAGCAGAGAGGAGATGCTGAAAAAAAGCGAGCGCAGCAGGGAGCGACTGGCGTGACTCGATGGCGAGCCCAACCACGAAGACGCTGCGACTGGACGAGGCGGGAGCCGAGCGGCCTTACCTAGCAAGACCGGAAGCCGCAGCGACGAAGACGAGGCGAGCGGCCTTACCTGAGGAAGAAGCCAACCCAAAACGACGTCGTCCCGGATCGAAGCGAAGACGACAGAAGCGCGTGGTCCTCGTGCGAAGCAGAGACGACGGAGAAAGTCGCCGCCGAGCAGATTGGACAGCCGGAAAATTACCGCCGGGAATCGCCATCGCGAAACCCAGGCAGAGCCCTCATCGCGCTCATATATGAATTATATATATATATATATATATATATATATATATATATATATATATATATATATATATATATATATATAATCTGGTTTGTTTGGATCTCTCACCTGGTTTATAATCAATCATTTTTGTTTTTCTTAATAGGTCCATAAAATATTTTTTTGGAGGTAAATATTTTTGTTTTGATTAGATAATTTCTATACAATGTGAGTTTATCTAGTTTCTTGATTTCATGTTTTTCAACAAGTCTTTTCCTGAGTGATTCCTTTCTTCACTATTTTTTTCCTTAATAATTATATCATATATACTATGTAAAGCCTCATTTTTCCATCAATATAGTTTTTTTATGAAGAACATATTGTTATATTGTCTTTGTACCCCATTCCATATGACTAGTGTAAATCAAATAAATCATGCTTTTGGGGATTGTTTGACATCCTAAAGTATATTTCTTAATATGCAAGTTCTATCTTTTTGAAAGAACTATCAGATCTTCACAAAGAATCTATATAAACTTCCTCTCATGTGAGAAAGCATTATTCATATTATATTGTTGTATGGACCAACAAATTTTAGTAGCAAAAGAAAGTAGAATACCAACCGCATTCATTTTTGCAAAAGGTGGTAATATTATTTTATAGTTAGTTCCATTAGATTAAGGATATCCTTTGACAACTAATATTGCTTTGTACTGCTCGTCTTTCGTCAACTCTATAATTTAATGAGATTTATTTGCATCCCTCAAATTTTCTCTTCCAGTCGATCAACAATATGCTAAGAGTTAAGTTTTTTTGCATTTATTATTTCTCTCATGTCATCTTTTTAATTTTTATTTTTAGTGCATCAAATAGGGTTTGAGGTATTTTAATGAAGTTAGAACTAATTTTTGTAAAGAATGCTTAGGAGAAAAAATTGAAGAGATGTGTATTTGACAGTGGGATATAGTGGTTGAATGTTTGTTGATGGGTTGATTAAATGATAGTATCGAGTCTTAATTTTGCTTAAGTTTTTAACAGAGCTTACTTCTTGTATAAGCATAAAAAGGAACAGTGTTCGGAGTTTGTGTGGTTAAGATGTTATTATAAAAGAGATTTCTTACATTAAAACTATCTTCTAGTTAGTTATTTATTTACCTTATATGAGTCTGATTGAAAAAACATTATTTTTCATCGAATGTGACATTTTTGAAGTGAGAAGTTTTTTGTTAGTTGAATTGTAACACACAATTTTTTTGGTGGAGGATTTTCTTAGTGGAGGAATATCATGAAAAGAAAATCTGAGTGCTATAGGATTATACGTATCTCGATGTTGTTTTTGGATGTGGATATAAGCAATGCACAGAAATATTTTGGGAGGGATTTTTAGGATTTATTTTTATGAAAATTTTTTATAAGGTAGTTTATGGGACTTTTGAAGTCATTACGTTCAAGGGTATTCCATTGGTTTGGCATGTTTCAGTCAGTTTCTTCTCCTCAATATATTTTTTTAAATTTTAATTTTGCAAAAGAAGTTTTAGTGATTTCCAGAAGGTGAAGTTTTTTTTTTGTCATCTCATTTTGTTTGGGTTGGGGGGAGTTAGGACAGAGAAATAATGCATGATTTTATTATTATTTTTTTTTTGAAAAAGAAGGACAACAACAGCAACAACTAACCTTTATCCTTCTAAGTGGGGTCGGCTAAATGAATCTTTTTTCTCCATTGCGTCTTTTTAAGTATCATATTTGATTAAAAATAATCATGTGCATTATCCATACAAGACAACTTAATGTTAGCATTGAATTGATTTTTACCATAGCAATAAAAGAGGGAGATAAAGTTAATATTTGGTTTTGGTTTGGTATACCTATATTTAAGTAAAATCTTCAGTAAATGTGATGAATCCTGTAACTCAAGGAATATTATGGATTTTGAAAGTCCTCAAATATCAAAGTGGATTAACATAAATGTAGTAGATGATATAAAATCATTTTCAAGAAAAGAAATATAATGATGTTCTGTAATTTCACAAGCTTACAATGATTTTATTTAATGCTATTATTCATAAAAAGTGAAGAAACATACATTCTATGATTTTACAAGAAGAATGCCCTAGGTATTCCCAAATAATTTCTATATCGTGAGTACAGATAAAGGAACATTATAAGTGATTTTTTTTGTAACAGAAATATTGCTCTTTTTTTATCTAGCTTTTCCAATCATGTTCCCATGTACTATTACTTTGAAATTATATTGCTTAGTAATTTTATGGATTAATAAAGATTTATTGCATGAGGAGGAAAATGTGTAAGAAATAGAAATATCCTCTTAATCTATCACAATTGTTAGAGAACCATCAGTAATTCTATTTTTATTATTACTGAGGTATGATTTGTAGCTTTGAAAAAGATTGCAAGTTTTCTCATGTGTTGGAGCCTCTTGAATGTTGGATTCAGATTTGAGGAGAATCATTTGAGGCATTTAAATGTAAGTTATACAATTTTTACTATTTCGACCAAGAGAGTATAACTTCTATGATTTTTCTATGATGTTGAGGAAGTTTTTTAATTTTTTTTATTTATTTTAAGTTGAGCCCCTTTGATTCCACAAGGCAAGCTTGCTATTTTGAGTGACCTTTATTTGAGGCTTTTTCATGGAGTTTTCTGTATTTTTATTTGATGTGTCCCTTTTGTGAGTAATTGCACCATAAACTGTGTTAGAGAGAAATATTTTTCTATATGAAATAATTACTGAACTCTAATTCTCTTTTTTTTATAGTTCCTTGGTTTTCATAGTTAATGCTTCAAAGATAATCTTATTTAGCATTACTATCTTTCTTTCTACTTCAGCTTGTATGAGTGAGAAAATTTCAGTTAGAGCTGGTCAAATTTCTCTATATAAAATTTGAACATGAACTTGGTCACATTCATTATCGATTTGTACAAGAAACTAAAAAATTCTCTTTCTACGAATTATTTAAGAATCATCATGTCCTCGTCATATTTCATTTTAAGATCTTAGTAATAATCTATTTTAAGCCAATAAACCTTCATTGTATGAAAATATCCAATGGCAGAGAAATTACTTTGCTTGGTTGCTGATCGACGTGTCGAATGCCCTAGTGTTTTTAGCTGAAATATTAGAAATCTAAAATATGTTTTATAGATTTTATAACTCGAGTTTTTCCACAATTTAGCACTACACACTAGGTATTTTACGCACGTGTACGTATCGTTCAAGTAATATCAGATTTTTGAGTTCGGAGTATCGATCCCATCAGAAAAGCTGTTATTTTAAAACTTAAGAAAAGTTCTAGCATGCTATAATGAGTCAGCTTGGAAGCAAAGTTGATTTAAACTGTAAGTTCTTCCAAATTATCACTAAACCTATAGATTTACTCTAAAGTTAATTTTACTAAAGTTAAATACGTTGAGAAAGATCAAGTTATGAATAATACCCTCCCATTGCAATGAAAGAAGTAATTTATCTAGAAGTGAAACATTTGGAATTTATATTGTAATTTGTGACAAATCAGAGCATTTCATAGTAATAAATAAAGATGTTTGGTTTAACTAGATAAGTGTTTCTGCTTATCACCTTAGAAACCTCCAAGTTACCTCATCAAAACTTATCTCTCTATCAATTTGTACTATCTTAAGGACTACTTTTCCTTCACCCAATAGTGCAATGTGGTTTCTACAAGTTGTTAAAACCACAGTTCTCTCGGTTCTTAATAGATTTGCAACAGATTTTAACATACTAATTGGCCAGATTGATAAGTAAATGAAGCATGAAGTATAAACCATCATAGTAATAAATAAAAACTTATTTTAAATAGTTCCACATACATACACTTACTACATCACGAGAGAAAGTTACAAAGGATCTACTCACAGTGCATGAAGAAAACACAACAATTCGTTATCTTATGATACACGATGAGTTTACAAATAATAAACTCCTCCCCAAATAATCAACACATGTTCCTTGCACTGCTTACAACAATTCTTTATAATATCCTCTCAATTCTCTCCAAGAAAATGTACAAAAAAAATGCAAAACCTCACTTTAAACTCTACTTTCCTGCACACTTAGACTTTTTCCTTCACTTCACAAATGATCGTCTTGGCCAATAGAACTGCTTCTCCCCACTCATAACTCCAATTTTGTGCATGACCACTGTAGAAACTGCACAGAGTAGTTCTGATGCCTCAACGTCACTTTCTCGGTTAAGCCTGAGAAATAACTAGCGCCTAGGCGCCAGTCTGTGGCGCCATGGCGCCAATTTCTCTGGTTTCTAGACACATTACTGCAGCGCCATAGTGCCATGGAGTAGCGCTAAGGCGCCAACTTGTTGTTTGCTCCATTGCTCTATTTACCTTTTTTTCGCTCTGTTTCTACTCCAATTTGCTCCAAATACCGTACCTTTTATACCTGCAGTAAAATCATGAAAATATCTTCTTTTAAAGTGCAATTTCATAAAAAATAAGTGTTAAATATATAAAAAAAATTAGCATGCTACAAGACATGTCAGTTGCTAAGATATTAGTATTGGTTTTATAGATTTGGACACTTTTGACTTTAGATTATGTTACATCAGGACTCTGCACGAATCACGCCACGTGGCGCGTGGCAAAAAAAAAAATGCCCGGTAACGCAGGTAATATTCCCCCGTGTTATTTCACGTTATTCAGGTGTTATTGTGTGTTATTCATGTGTTTTGCATATGTTATTGTGTTATTATAACACCGAGAATATTCTCAGAACAGAATAACACTTGAATAACACATATAACACCTGAATAACGCGGAATAACAAGGGGAATATTCCCTGCGTTACCGGGCAAAATTTTTATTTTTATTTTTGCCACGCACCACATGGCGTAATTTCGTTGGACTCCGCACGTAGCTCTACGTGCGGAGTCCTGATGTAATATTTCTCATTTGTGTGATAGCTTTCTAAATACTATTTCGGTTGTGAGGAACATATATGGTCCGCTTGTTTAAGGCATTATGATGTTCTATAATCATGTCATGATCATGGAATCAGCTTCATTCTGAAGTGTAAATTTTGTGTCTTTTAGCTTGGAGGGGAATCCTTAAGTTGATAGATATTCCCTTTCTTTTTTGAGGAAAATTTTCATAATATGAAACCACATAAGGTATTTATTCATTTAATCTATATGATACATGTACTCTCCAGTGCTCTCCTTTTGTCAGATTTTCTCCGTTCACAGTGGTTGACTCCTGGGAGGGGAAAATCAGATATAATGAAGATACGACTGAAAGATGAGAACAAATGTTGAAAAATAGGACCCTAACCTCATCTTATCATGTTGAGAAGAAGAGGCTTGGAATGCTAGGATTGCTCATTCTTTCAATAGTCAATTATAAATAAAATTTAATATGAAAAATGGAAATAAATAATTAGAATAACAGACAAAATTTTGCCTTTAATTATCCCATGGTTTGATCTATTTAGAGATTGCTGATTGATGCTAAGGGATATATATCAATATATATATATATATCATATATATATATATATATATATATATATATATATATATATATATATATATATATATATATATATATATATATATGATGATATATATGTAGAGAGGTATTTCTTGTAAACTATTAATCGGTGACCTCTAATTTTCTTAATCTAGCATTCCCTTGGATCGATGGTCTTCAATAAGTGTCTGTTTGGGACAACTTATAAGTGCGGCGGTGTTTGATTTGCGCGTTTGGATAACTTACATATAAACACTGTTTTTATTTTCTTAAGAGGCGGGACCACGAGATCGACCCCGCGGTCCGCATCGTAGATCCGCGCTCGATTGATTTTTTCCTCATGTGCCCTTGCTATCCGCCTCCCTCTCTCTTGCTCGATCGCAGCACCTCCCCTCTCTACCTCGCTTCTCCCTCGCAAATTTCTGTGATCTCTGTCGTCTCTTTCCACCACCTCCCCGCCTTCTCTCCTCTCTCGTTCTGTCATGGCATCCGCATCCCTCCTCTTTCAGCTCCCCGACTCTCTCCTCTCCTGTTCTGTCATGGCATCCGCATCCCTCCTCTTTCAGCTCTTCCGAATATGTCTTGGCAGAAGAAAGCGAAAAGGAAAATCAAGAAAATTAACTCCGAGCCTATTACTTGAAGGTATTACTGTGGTATTTATGTAAATGTTCATTAATTTTCTGAAATAATTTAGGTTCGATGAATTGTCTGGTTAGACAACAGCGAAAGCAAAATAATAAATATTATAATTTTTTTATGATTTTTTTAATGAAAGTAAGAGTGTGATGTACCACAAATCCGTTTATATATAAAGAAATGTTAAATTTTATTGTTAATTTTTATTTTTTACACAATAAAGTAATTAAAAAATTATATATATATATATATATATATATATATATATATATATATTTATTTATTTATCTCTAGAAGTGATCTCTAGTAGATGAATCTTATAGTTGAAATTACTAAAGGTCCGATGAGTAATGGATGTCTTCATTATTAAAGCTCAATGGACGACTCATTTAGCAGATTTGATTTTGCAAGAGACATTCAATTTTTTTTTTTTTAAGGTTCTTTTATACTCATTTTTAAGTGAGGCATATTTCTTTTTTGTACTATTTTAAAATGTTGTTTTGTTCTAAACTATCAAATATAAATGTATCACAATTTTGTTGCAAACACCGCAACTGCATGGTGTCGGAATGGTCATTTATCTATTATAAATCAACTGTTTTTCAAATGCATAAACAAAAAAGCTAGACATCTTATTCAGATCAGGGACAAAATGATCATTTATCCAGAAACAACTGCAAACCAGCTGTTTTCCAAATGCAAAAACCAAACAGCCAGCCATCTTATCAGGATCAGCAGCTGATCCAGGATCAGCAGTTATCAGAATAAGCAGCTTATCAGGATAAGCAGCTTATCTGAATAAGCTGAATAAGTTGCAGCTGACCCAAATAGACGCCAAGTCTTCAGGAAGAAAAAAATAAATACCTGCAATTAATAGATGTGCAGGTGAGGTAAATTTTAATGAAAGTATACTATGGAAAATTAGTGCCTAGGGGATACGATTAATCATGGCCTGTCTAAATTGCTTCCATTTATCTCTTTTATTAAGCGCTAGTTTTGAATATGCACTCAGAAGTTAAAGTTCTGAGGAGATTATTCTTTATTGTGTATTTTATTGCTAAGGGATTTTTTTTACTTCAGCCTGCTTTCTAAATAGATCGGGAGCAATTTGAAAAGCCATGCCTAATATATAGTCTTTTTCTATCAAGTTTAGTTTTGGTAGTGTGTGCAGAGGCATGATGCTAAAACGTTTATATCTAACATGCGCAAACTTGTCACCTTTATCTGCTTTAGTGTTGGGTACAGTTTTGTTGCCAAGTGGTTGATGCTGTAAAATGGTAGTTTTGGTTAAACTTTCTATCAAGAACTTTATTTTAGTTGTTATTTGATTTGAATTGATGTTGATATCCTCTTTTTGCTGTTCATTCTTTATTTTGTACTTTATTGCTAAGTGATTTTATAACTTTAGCTTGCTTTCTAATATGATCTGGAACAATTTGAAAAGCCATACCTAATATAAAGTATTTTCCTATCAAGTTTACTTGTTGTAGTGTGTAGAGGCATGATGCTAAAACATTCACTCCTAACATACACAGACTTGTCACCTTTATCTGCTTTAGTGTTTCATGGGTACAGTTTTATTGCCAAGTGGTTGATGCTGTAAGATGGTAGTTTTGGCTAAAATTTCTATCAATAACCATCTTTAGGTGTTTATTTGATTTGATTTGATGTTGAAATCCTTTTTTAGCTACTCATGCTGATCCATGCATGTTTTCTATCCACATCGTCAGTTGAATGTAACTACGTTCAGTGTTCCATCTAATTGGCTTTAAAGTTTATTGTACTTATATCCGATGTTCACTTATGTGGTGTTTCTCTTACATTCAGATTAGTTGCTTCTTAATTCCTCCTTTCTTTGTTTTTCTTGAACATGTTTCCATATAATTTTCATTGTTATCTGCGGCAATGAGGAAATTTATTTGTCTTGTTTGCAGGAGGTAGGAGTCTGGGTTGTCCTACTAACAATGGTGCTGCTGGAACTCTTTATGATGCCGTACCTCGAAGCCTTATTATGTCCAACCACAACCTTTCAACAAGGACTGATACCCTTCTTCTAGAATTTCCATATCAACCACTTTGGACGAATGTGTTTGTTAGAAATCATGCCAAAGCTGTTGTTCCTTTGCTATGGAGTCGTGTACAGGTGAGTGAAAATATACTTTTCCAAATATCTCAATCAGGTATGTGTTGGATTTATCATCTGAAGTTCAACTAATAATTTACATTATATATGAATATTTAGTATCTTTTGCATTTTAGTGACTGAAAAATAACACATCATGATTTTACATCATAAGAGTTATTCATGCTTTTACATCACAAGTGTTGTTCATGCTTTTACGAAATGATTTTTGATTAGCTAATTTGAAGGCATTGAAAGTGTTTCAAATATGACCTCTACATATAGAATAACAAGTAAGATGCATTTTATTGTCTTTTCGTTTTTACGTTTGTACGAAACTCACGACAATCTGAGATTCTCCTAGCAGCTTCCACTTTGATTGGTGGAGGTACCTCTAGCAATATTTTAATGGTCACCATTTGCACTTTGTTCTCTGTCCAGCTAAGGAGAGCCCAAGATTTTTTTCCCTAAATCCTGATGGCCTTGTTTTGCTGGGTAGTGAAAGTCTTTCATTTTTCTTATATTTAAATTCAAATTTGTATTTGAGAGCAAGTATTGTTCTCTTTGTACGGTCCCGTTTGGAAAAGTTCAACATTTGATAGCTAATGTGCATTTTTGTCATTTAAGCTCCGGGATCTCATCTTTTTGTTGATTTTTTTTTTCTTTTTGTGTCATTTTTTTTTTTTGCCTATTGAGTACGTGACTGAATAAGGACTAGGCATGATGATGTTAGACCCAAAGCAATATGATGCGTGCAATGATGTATCGACAACTTATTTGGTTGAGTGTAAATGAAATGCAGAAGATTACTTTTTATGTGTTCTTTGAAGTAAAATTTATTTAGACTAAGGGCCTGTTTGGTAGAGTCACAGCTTTCAACTTTGCAGAATTATGATTATCTTGCAGTAACTCAGTGAAAGCAATATGTGAAGATGCATTGCTATCTGTTTAGTTGCGTAATTATGGAAAAACAGTATGAAGTGAAAAATGACTGCACCGCTCGTTTATTAAAACTGTTTTAAAATTTTGATATATTTATATAGTATACAGTATTTGCAAATGAAATTTTTTAAAAAAATTTTATATTTTAAATATACAAACTAATAAATTTTAATTATACTTTTTAAATTTTATATTTAAAATATATATTTACGAGCTTTCTTGTATCTAGATTATGTAGTGAATTATTGCTTCAATGCAATAATTCACTATATAAATGAAATTATTTAAGTATATTAATAAACTATTTACGAGCTTTATTATAACTAGTTTAATTTAATAATAAAATATTTACGAGTTTGATTATATCATATTTTTAATAAAATATATATTTCGAAATTTTTATTTTTAAAATAGATTGTTCCAATTAATGAAACATTTAGGAGCTTTAAAAAATATGTAACTAAATAATATATCGACATATTTTAAAAGTATTAAATTTTTTAATCTATAAAAGAGTTCTTTTAGTTTCATATTGTTTAGATATCTATATATATTAAGAAGCATTTAAAATTTTTTATTTTTAAATCACATGTCTACACAAGATCTGAAATGAAAGCACATCAAGAGAACGATTACATATCTCAAAAAGTCAGAGTTCTACAGCAAAACATATAGTCCTCTCAAGCACGTAGTAGCAGCAGTAGAGTGAAAAAAAACTGTAGGACTATTCCAACAACAACCAACAATATAACAATGTTCACCTTAGTTTTGAGATGTTGTAACTCCCGTGTTACTTCGTCTTCCGTCGTGGTCGTACACTCCCAGCGTTGGACTCGTGAGAATCCGGTAAACTATCCGCCCATCGAAGAAACCGCATCGATCCGGAATGTTCCGAGGACGAGCATAAAACTTTCTGCGAAAGCTATGCGGCTGACGTGATGCCAAAAGAGATGTTCGCGACTGACAATGACATAACGATCGGCGAGAGGTAGTCGACGTGCTTGGAGCTCATGTTTACTCGAAATGGAAGCAGATATGCGAGCTTAATTAATTTGAGTATGAAATTGTCAAACAAAATGAAAAGAATCAAGTTCAGAGTGTAGAATCAGTAAATAATGCGAAGTAAACTACTCAAAGAGAGTGTAAAAGACGGACATCGCATTGCTTGACAAAATCACTCTCGAACTAACAATCGAGTAATGTCTTCTCGAAGGCCGCTATTTCATTTGCACCTCCCCTTCTTTCGTACGGATTAGTGCACTATTGTTCTCTTCCCGTAGTTGAGACGGTTCAATGCGGTCCTCAAAACCTTCGACTGTAGCAACCTCGTCGTTTTTATCGGCATGGTCAAAATAAACATCGGTTCGAGTTGGATGCCGCTCGATATAGTTATGCGATGCCATAGCTGCTAACACTATCTGCACTTGTTTGGGGAACGGATAGGGCGGCATATCTCGAAGAATGACCCATTTCTTCTTCCAAACTCCAAATGTTCTCTCAATAACGCCTCGCAAGGATGAATGTCTCTTATTAAACAACTCCTTTCTCGTTCTTGTTCGATTACTAACTCTTTCGAAATCCTGAATATGATATCTTGTATCAGGATATGGTTTAAGATACCCTCTCTGCATTGGGTAGCCAGCATCTACCAAATAATACTTGTCTGTAATGATATAAAATTTAGTAAGCCATGTGACGACAAACATCAACTTTTTATATTACAAATGACCTTACCGTGCGGTGGGTGAGGAAAATTATAGTCCGGCTTTCTTGTTGCAATTTTAAAGAGTCTCATCGTCATGTGCGCCGCCCTCCCATCCAACCAATGCAAATGTAAAGCACATGTTGAAATCACAAACAACCATTATATTCCGAGTTGTCTTCCCGTAACGGCTGATAAAAGCAACTTTCTCGTTATCCCAGTACTTATAAGCATGAACGTGCGTTCCATCGATCGCGCCGATGCAATCCTTTAGAAACAAAAAAATTATTTCAAAATGCAATCCATTAATAAATTATTCTAAGTAAACATGTGTACTCGGAAAAATGGCATATATCGGTCATCGTTCGGAATCTCCGTTGGGATCCTCGCAAAAGTCGGATCAGCTGGTTTTATTATGTCTTTTGCTGATCGACAAGCAGAAGCCAAACCAACCGAGAAATATCGGCTTATTGTTTCGGACGAATGCTCGAATCGTTCCACGGCTCCCCGCATTAATTCATTCGCGTGATAGGATGTAGAGTGTGATGCCCAATACTTCACGACATGTTGTCCTTGAAGACCCATGAAGTCCATGAGATGTTGTTAGCTCTACTAGCGGATCTCCGAAAACATCATGTGACATGCGGAAGATGTTACGAAATCTAGTCAGGTGTCCCGATATCATTTCACCCATCCATTTTTCTCCAATCCGAGATGAAGTGTAACAAGGTTCACGATCGACGTGCGTATTATAATATCGCGACGATTATATTTATCGTCGCATTTCTCCTACGCCGTCTGACTTCCTCCGGATTCATGACGGTATAAACTGCTCCTTCAGAATAAACAAGTTACTTTCTATAGAAATCAACAACTAACTAAAAGAAGCAAATGAATAAACTATATTTAGAAACGAATAACTCAAGCATTCCACAATTCAAATAGAAATTGTCCAAACAACATCACTAACAAGACTTAATGATAGATGAAATAAAATCATCAGCTCCAAATCAAATCACAATGTGCGACGGTTATAATAATAGCGTATGTATTCGACTCGTAGCTCTCGTGAACTGCAGGTGAAGAAGTCTCGGTGGAGAGAGTCCCGAAGGAGGTCGATAGCAAAGAAGAAAAGATCACGATCCCCTATAATGTCCGGGTCTTCCGTAGAAGACTAACAACCCGCCGGACGTCGGTTTTTGAACTCGTGTGGAGCATCATTTGTTGATTCCACCAGCAGTGAGAGCCGCTTCTTTCATAGTTGCAACAGCATTTTTCTTCCTCTTTTCGATCCGGGCCGCTTCGTACGATTTGTTGATTGCATTTCGGCTTGTTCGTACACGCGGAGTTCCGTCGAATCGTTCGATAATTCTACGGCGACCTCTTCGGGGTTGTTTCAATCATTATTTGCGCTTGGTGCAATTGAAAATTTCCCCGTAGCTTAGCACGCCACCAAACATTCTATCTAGTTTGTCCTCCAATTCTGGTTCTATCCCAGCTGTTCTGAACTTTTTGGCCGTAGGAAAAATCTGTAACATCAAATTATATTTCATTAGTAGGGCTAAAAACAAAAAAATGATTTACATTGCAATTATTAATTGAATGATAGCTTACCGCAAGTCTTTCAGCCCACCATGTATCTGATGCGAAGAATTGTTCGCTTCGATGGATCCCAACCTAAGCCAGTCGATCCTTGTTTTAGGTCCTTCCAAAGTTTCCACTCTTTTCGAGTTGGTCCCATTTATTTTTAGCTGTAGCTCGTCATAATCTCTCGCTCGCGACATCCTTAAAATTTGTGACAATGTTTTGCCAACCTTCTTCTTGAAAAAGAATTTAGCCTATTCCTTTCTCGACTTCCGCTACGCATAGATCGCGAAAATTATTTTTATATCCTTCTCCCAAAGTGCGAGAGTAAGCAAGTTCTTCGTTCTTATTAACCATACTATGAATAAGCACAAATATTAGTTATATCTTTACTCATATTAAGCATTGACAAATAAAAATTGCAATTAACGAAGCAAGACATGTGAACGAAGAAGAGAACAATTTACGTGGTTCGGTCTAATCGACCTACATCCACGGAAAGAAATGATATTTCTTTATTGCTCGAAATAGAGAACATGTACAAAGAATTTCAAAGTGCCATAAACACTCAACTCTAGTTTACCTAGAGTTACACACCGATTATACCAGATGTTACAGAACATATGAAGATACAATTTCTAAAGCAATAAGAACTCCGATGAGCCAACAAAAAATGGTGCTAAAAGACTGCACTGACAGACAATCATAGCTTTATAATCATAGAGCAGCCACCATAGGAAGCAGACCACCAAGAACGACGATCCGTGAGGTCATTATATAGGGTCATTATATATCATTCACCATGACCCCACTCAATCACATAGAATCACCCAAAGAGTCACGTCTAAAAATTGCTTAACTATGAAAACGAGTAGCCGGGAATCATGGTATACACAAAATGCATGAACCATTGGATAATGACAAACTAAGCATAAAAATTTCGGTATAAAGCGAGAATTGTAACTAACGATCAAAGCATTAATAGATATAAGTGAAACGAGTTCAAATCCACGAGATCGATAACGGGAATAACGAAGCATCGATGAATAACATCATCCCCGCATTCCATCGCCCATACAAATAATAATTGTTCAACATAAGTTCGGGACCCAAAAATAATGCACGTTAGCTAGCAAGCACCCCTGTTTAAAGTTCAATTCGAGCTTGCAGAGCACCCTTGTTTAAAGTTCTTCTTAACCAATGGGGCTTCGAAAATCTGCTCATATATACATTTGAATGCCCTATTCTCATACATAGATATTTGCTACCCAACCATTTCAAAGCATTGAAACATTCCCGTAAGGCATTTGTATTTTCTTTCTTTTCAAAAAGTTATATAATGCCTTCCATATAGCTGCAAGACTCCGACAACTAGGATTAACACAACCAAACATAGAATCAACAACTCTCCTTATTTGCCTTGGTTCCCTCTAATCCAAACATACTCAATAAGGAAACTATAGCAAAATTTCCTTTGGTTCCCTCTAATCCACACGAAATCGATATACACTGAAGTTCTTGACAATGAGAATTTTAAAATTGCATAATTCAATGAAGATATGATGTACATGAATTAAACCACTTCTCATTGCTACAAACTATTAACTCGCATATACATAAAAATTCTGAACTAACAAGCCCAACAAATGATACAATCTCTAAAACCTACACAATCTATAAAACACCATGGCTGCAATTCGAGAAAAAAATAGCGAGTATCGATACAAGCCCAACAAATGATACTTCCTTTATTTCCTTTGGCAATTCAGGAAGTTAACTACTGTTGAGAACGCAATGGCTACAATCTCTAAAACCAATACAATCTATAAATTATAACCATTCACCTTTCACCAAATAGTTTAAAAGACTAAACACATGCAGTCGTTCTATCTGAAAGAAGAACAAATTTGTTTTATGCAATATAAGCTCAACAAGTTGAGGAAATCACTAAACTCAAACCCAGCCTCACATGCATCAGGATGTATATGAATCTGAAAGGAATGTTAAATATGCCAAGAATTAAAGTCATCTATACAACCACCAATTGGATTAGTGTCAAAACTAATAATTCCAACTCATGTTTAGGGAACCACTGCCATGGATTTTATAACAGGTTTGCCCAATTCTAATTGGAATACCCCAATTGTAATTTGAGGTTGTAACTCAAGTTATAATTACTCGAATTCATACAAGGTGATTTATCTTTTTGGATTTTCAAAAACCATAATTTCAGATGAAAAAAACATATTGGAGAGCTTACACAATAAAACCTCCAAAACAAGAGACAAATAGAAATTTTAAGAGCAATATTTGAGTGCTTATTTAACAGACAAAACAAGCTGCCACTGAACAATTCAAAAAATGCTATCTGAAGCAATATATGACAAACCACTAACTATCATTAACTAGTTGCCACTTAACAATTCAAAAAATTCTAATATAGCAACCAACTAGGCAATAGATATGATTGCATCAACTAGCTAGAACCCTACCTCCAATATTTCACTACCATCTCTTTAATTTTGTTTAAAGGGGAACAAAAAGTCCATTCCTAAGCTTCCATAATCATATCGCCAACTAACCATAAACCGAACTTACGAAACATTCACGAAATCGATATGAAGAGTTACATAAAAATGGTCGGCTGCAATATAAGCGGAAGGGACAAGAAGGCAGCACTACCCCAAAAAAATCAAGAGAAACCACCAATAGATCATGACTACCCAGAACATCATCATCCACAAATGGAGCAATATCCCAAAAAAACCACAAACAAATCATACATACACAGCAGCAGATCTAACGAGGAAGGGACAAAAATTTCTTACCCTTGCTGTGAGGAGATCACGAGAGTAGGAAGAGAAGGACAAGGAGAAGAGGAGGAGAAGGCGATCGAGAACCGTCACCGACCGGGCGGGGGATTAGGGCTTCGTAAAGGACACGGGGGTAAAGCTACGTTGACAATGGCGCGGGCAAAGAGGAGAAGAGGAGCTTGGGCGTGCAGAAGGTCGAGGGCAAGGCAAGGGAAATATTGCGAAAAAGCGGAGAGGAAGTTGGGGCCGCGGGGTTTATCCCGCGGCCGGCTTTCTCCCTGCTTCGCGGCAGGTTGCCGCGAAGTTCCACCCCCAAACACGAGCTTGCGCCTAAATTCGCGGCACCCCGCCGTGCCGCACCTGAAAAATCCGAACCAAACAGGCCCTAAGCCTCAATAGGTGGTGGTATTAGTGATTGGCTAGCTGCAATGGGTGGCGATAGAAGCTAGGGTTGGCTGGCAAGGTTTCATGCCCATGGTATGTTAGAAATTTGGCTGATAATTCCAACTATTGCTTTGCATTCCTCTTCATCCAACTAAGCTAAATTTTGAAATTCTTTTGATCTTTTTATTTTGAATTCTTCTTTTGGCAAAACAAACTGCCGCTTTTTATTGTTAGAAATTTTTAGTATTGATTATTTCTTTTCCTATTATTTCTTATTTTATGTCTTTTTTTTTTTAACTCCGGACAGTTGGTAGGAATTGATTAATTGTAATTTTATGTCTTTCCTATTTTATGATTCATATAAGCTTTATTTATACCCCCTTTAATATCAATAAAGTATCATGCTCAATTCTCAAAACCTACATGGTATCAGAGCACTGGGATCTTACCCTAGCCACCACCTACCCTCACTGCGGAACCTCTCCCCTGGGTCTCTAGCTGCCAAAACTTCCCTTGCTGGTCTTCCCTAGTAGATCTCTAGCTGTCGAAACTTTCCTTGCTAGTCTATAGCCGTCGGACCTCCTCTCAGAACTGTCAGACTCCTTTCTTGTAACTGGATCTCTTCTCTAGATGCCTCCCTAGCCAGGGTCCCTACCTTTAGCCGTTGGACTTCCTTCCTGTAGTCAGATCTCCATCCTGCATGACCGGATCTCCCTCTTGTCGGCTAGAAATCCTTCCTTGCAGGCCTTGTTTGTTGGTAGTCGAGGAATCGACTCCTTCCATGTCTTGGCATCCAAACCTCTTCTTTGGCTCCATTGGAGCCATGGCTGATTTCTCCACCATTGAGCCTCTGTCCGATGTTGTTCTGGAGTCAACCAGAGGATCGACATCTACGTTAACCCCTTTGTTGACCGAAGAACCTAAACACCACATGATTTTCTTGATTATCACTCATATACTCCATGACTCCAATTTTCTCCAATGATCTCAAGTTGTTTTGTTGTTCGTCAGAGGTTGAGCTAAATTTGTCTACCGCACTGGTATGATTCGTGAGTCTCCGAAGACTGACCCACATATGCTACGCGGGAAGTGGAAAACTCCATGGTAATGTCTTGGTTGATTAATTCCATGGAGACCTCTGCAAGTGCCATCTAGACTGTCGTTCGCGATACCTACTCTAACTTAGGTAATTATAAACAAATTTATGAAGTTTCTAATAATATCCGCAAGGCTAAACATGTATCGAATATGGTGACTCAGTATTACAACGACTTGGTTGCTTTATAGATATAATGCTTTACCTCTATTATGACTAAACTTGGGACTCTCGCTCTGACCTTTCCCTCTTTCATAAGATTTTGGAAAAAGATCGTGTGTTTCAATTTCTGGCGGGCCTGAACAGGGATCTTGATGAAGTCTGCGGCCGTGTACTTCATTGTGACCCTCTTCCTTCAATCCGAGCAGCATTCACCGAGATCTGCCGTGAAGAAAGCTGAAGACTAGTCATGCTTGGATACTTGACTACTTTAGCCTAGCTGTCAGCCTTGGTCTCCAACCGTACTCCATACTTGCTATGCCGTCGTGCGCCAATCACTCCACATAGGATTTTTGCCACAAACCATACCATACTATGAAAAATGTAGGATGTTCCACTGGAAGCTGACGAATAAGTCTTCGACCAAGTCTTCCGCTGCTAAAAGTCTCTCTACGACCTTGGAATCCTCAACAGACCATTTCCGACTCACCGGACTCTATTAAGAATCATATGAAACACTTGATTAAGCTGTTTGGATTTAGTTTGTTCTCCTTCGGCCCATCGACCTCTCATGTCTGTCAAGGTAACATCTCTATGACACTAGCTGGATTTATTTCTTCTAGTTCGTGGATTAGTGATTCAGGTGCTACATACCACATGGTCGGGTGTTCTCATTTTTTCTCGATATATTCTCCTTGCTCCATGCAAGATACAATTAACATTGTTGACGAATCCTTTATTTCATTGCGAGTAAATGGTCAGTTGTACTAACTGTCAGGCTGACGTTGGGATTCATGTCAAATATTCCTTTGCTTAAGTGTAACCTCTTGTTGGCCAGCAAGTTAACGTGTGATCTTGATTGCGTTGCTCATTTTTTTCTCGATGTTTGTGTCTTTTAAGATCGTCATTCGGGGAGAATGATTGTAACTGCTAAACTGGTAGTCAGGCTCTATTTTTCCAAGAAAATGTCATGATGATGCTGACACTCAATCTCGTAGTTGTTGTTTTTCCTTTTCTACTGCATTTCTAATTATGCTTCTATATTGTGGTTTGGGTCATCCACGTTTTCATTATTTAAAGAAATTGTATCATTTGTTGTTTATTAATAAAAATTCATCTTTTCAATATAAAATTTATCAATTTGCTAAACATCCACGTGTACCATATTCACCCC
Source organism: Papilionanthe hookeriana x Papilionanthe teres (assembly GCA_022702705.1). Taxonomy (NCBI): domain Eukaryota; kingdom Viridiplantae; phylum Streptophyta; class Magnoliopsida; order Asparagales; family Orchidaceae; genus Papilionanthe; species Papilionanthe hookeriana x Papilionanthe teres. The sequence goes on from CM040425.1 coordinate 119,481,611, forward strand.
ATCATTACACTCCTTACTCTCCTTTTTCATTTATTTATAGTGAATTATAAGGAACCTCTCAAACATCGAGCTATACTAATAAACGTCAGTTCCTTACTCTAGTTGATGACCACACTCGGATATCTTGTCTCTATTTATTAAAAGATAATCTGAAGTTGCGGTCATTGTTAAAAATTTCTAGTCCATTCTAACCCAATTCAAAACCACTATTCAAGTCCTTTGAACCGACAATGGTCGCGAGTAATTTTACTCTGTTGGGAGAATCCTCGGTTAGTGAGGGCTTCCTCCATCATAGCTCTTGTATGAATACCCCAAAAATGGGGTAGCCGAGCGGAAAAATATACACATTCTCGAAGTTGCTCGTTCTTTTATGTTTCAAACTGATGTTCCTAAATGTTTTTGGAATGAGACCATCTTTACAACCATCTACCTCATCAATAGTGTTCCCCCAAAGATTCATAGCTTTCGGACCATATTATCTATCTTGATGTCATATTTTTCTAGCAATCGGTTCTTCTCCACATTAGATCCCAAAATATTTGGGTGCTCGACATTTGTTTGAGACACTATCCCGACTAGTAGTAAACATGATCCCCGCTCAATTAGATGTCTCTTCCTTGACTATTGTGCCACTCAAAAGGGCTATCGGTATCTTGATCCTTTCTCCGATAAAATCTATGTTAGCATCGTCGTCTCCTTTTTTGAAGATGTCCCTTTTCCTAACACTACATCAAGTGATGTGGAGCTTATTTTTTGGACATTGTTCCTTTTCCAAATTTGTTGGACATTGTTTCTACTACGACCACTGTGTCAGATGCACCTTCAGTCCCACTGGATTTGTCATCAGCTAGGCCAACAATACCATCCTCTCTCAGTGTCTATACTCGTCGTACAAAACCCTATGTTGAGACTCGTTCCGATGCTCCTGTCGTCAATCCTGCTGACCAGCTGTAGTCTTGTAGTCCGCTTTGGTTGACATCCTCAGAATGAAGCCCTCTCAACTTATGGGGGTGACCTCGGATCAAGTGAAGATTTGAATTGAGGTACTTAAATAGGTACGTCCGTGCACTCTTTATCCTATGACAAAATATCTCTCGTTCCACAGCTTATCTTCGATATACAAAGCATTTGCCAAATCATTGACGGATCGTTGACTCCCATCCACTATTGAGGCAACTTTGGCTAACCCGCCCTAGAAGATTACTGTTATGGATTAGATGAATGCATTTTGGCGCAACCATACTTGGGACGTGGTTGATCTTCCTTTGGGAAAGAAAGTGGCAGGTTGTAGGTGGATTTTCATCACAAATTTTAACTCCGATGGATTCTTTAAACGCAACAAAGCGCATCGGTTGTTAAAGGATATTCACAAACTTATAGAGTTCATTATAAAGAGATGTTTGCTCTAGTTGCTAAACAAAATACCATTCGGGTTCTGTTATCCCCAGCCATGAATCTTGATTAGCCCTTACTTCAGCTGGACGTCAAGAAGGCTTTCCTTAATGACGATCTCACTAAGGAGGTTTATATGTCTCTCTCACCAGGATTTGACTCGTCTTCTTCCCGTGGACAAGTGTGTCGATTGCTGAAGTTTCTCTATGACTGAAACAATGTCGACGGGCTTGGTTCGACAAATTTACGCAAGTTGTAGCGGGCCATGGTTTCTCTTAAGCCCAATCTATTCATACGTTGTTTTTTGAAGTTCATCTGGTGACTGTATTGCCATCATCATTATCTATGTCAACGATATTCTATTGATCTTCCGGCCTTGGAGTCTCTCAAAGGCATCCTTGCCACATTTTTTAAACATGAAACACTTGGGTTCTCTCATATTTTTATTAGGCATGAAAGTAACACGGTTTTCTCGTGGCATTTGTCTTTTTCTGCACAAATATGTGATAGATTTATTAACTGATACTTATCTACTTCTTTGTATCAATGGTACCCCAATGAGAAATTATTGGAAGTTCTCAATGTCGTTTTGGTGAACAAAACACACTACTAAAGCCTAGTGGGTAAGCTCCTTTACCTCGCCTATGCACACCCGCATATTTTTCATGCTGTTGGTGTTATAAATCAGTTTATGCATGACCTCTACGAGCATCATCTCACCGTTGTCCATCAGATCATCCACTACTTAAAAGGTACACTGGGCTCATGTTTGTTGTTCACTTCCCACACCTGGCTCTGTTGCAATTTATACAATTGTTGATTGAGTTGTGTTTGTCCATGATTGACGATCTGCCTCTGGATATTGCTTCTTCGCTTGGGGTAACCTTTTCATTTGGAAAAGTAAAAAACAGTCTGTGATTGCTCATAGCAATGCTAAAGCCGAGTTCCGCTTTATGTCCTTGGGAGTCTGTGAAACCCACTGGTTGTGCATCATGCTCTGCGAGTTACGTATGCAGTCACCGTACCTTTGCAGCTTATCTTTGACGATAAATCCGCCATTAGCATTGCTCATATCTAGTCCAACATGATCGTATCAAGCATGTGGAGATTGATCGTTACTTTATCAAGAAGAACATGATTCCGAGAAATTTTAAGATTCATGTGAGCTGTATTTATATCCCTCTTTCATATCAATAACATATCTTGCTCAATTCTCAAAACCTACAGTCTAAACCTCAATAGGTGGTGGTAGCAGTGATTGGCAGTGGGCCGATGGTAGATAGCTGCAATGGGTGGCGATAGTAACCAAGGTTGGCTGGCAAAGTTTCATGCGTGTGGTATGTTTGAAATTTGGCCAATAATTCCAACTATTGCTTTGCATTCCTTCTTCATCCAACTAATCTATATTTGGAAATCCCCTTGTTCTTTTTATTTTGAATTCTTCTTTCACCAAAACAAGTGGCCACTTAACCGGTTTTTAGGGACAATTTTTATGTGAGAATAAGTGCAACGAATTGTAAAACCGGATGGCATTGGCTTTTATGTGCTATGAATGGTTATAAGTAGTGTTTGTGTTTTTCCAACTAGTTTGTGCCAGGGAAGTATTCGGAAAGAGTATGAAAGGAGTGTAAAATTTTTATAAAACTAAAATTAATATATCAAATGGCTGTGTTTGACATAACGCCATGCATTAAGTTATTTGTGCCTTTCTCTGTATACATTGCTGATTCTTATTCTTTGATGCTACTAGAATTGTTCCAATGTGTAGCCTATCGATTTATCTAAGATATATATATACATATATATATATATATATATATATATATATATATATATATATATATATATATATATATATATATATATATACATATATATATATATATTCCCGTCTTTCTGCCTTTCACCTTGTTATGAGATGTCATGGAATATCAGGGTAGAAATTTTATTGTGTGACTTGTATGTATTGTAAATGTAATAGCCTTATAGAATTAGTTTTTATTTTATTTTATTATTTTTTTAAATTTGAGATTTGAATTGAACTCCAATATCAGTTGATATCTCTAACATACCTCATTATTTCATCCTCTGCGTGTTATTATTATTTTTTTTTGCATTAATTCTGTATGCACAGCTCTGCAGTTTTGCATTATTAATGCACTGATTCTATTTTGTGGCCTAATATTGAATCCATCAAGAAGATATTTTTGGTTAGTGGTGCATTTTATTTTTAATGTTCAGGTTCAAGGACAACTCAGTCTGCTTTGTGGGGGTCTACTGACTTTTGGTCTGAAAAAGTATCCATACTCGGAATTTGAACTCATGGCTGAAGAGCTTCTAATGAGTGATTCTAGCATCAAGGTAAAACTGATTCTCAAATTTTTCCGTGACACCTGGGTATTAGGTAGCGTATGATTGTTTTGATGCCCAACAGAGTTTTATCTTTAGTGTTGCATAATTCTTATAGTAGTTCTAGGAATTTGGAAGAAGTTACTGCATCTTATGCTTTCATATTCATGTGTGCAACAATGTATCCGAAATGAACTAGCACTCTGGACAATTTTGTTAGGATGAATTAAAAATTGTAAATCAATGATCTGTTCCGCTGTGCAATAAGTGCTACCCAATCTCATTTTTGTTGTCTTGTTACTTGTATTGTAGCGATCCTCAAATTTTTTTTTTCTTGGGGAACGTTTTCCCTAGGCTCTTTGTATTTTATGAAGCATTTATACCATCTGTAAGACACCAGGAAAATATCTTTGAACTCAAGTCCGTGCATATTTCTTTTGTACTAATTGCTTATTTTAATGCCATATTGCTATTGTTACATGCCTTATCCCACCAAACAGCTGACTATTTGTGTCCTATGTTGAGCTCAACTGCTAATGCTTTGTCTAATCTCAAAGTTATTAAACTAAAAATGCTGCAAGGTAGGGATGTCCATTAATATATATATAGAGAGAGAGAGAGAGAGGGAGGGAGGGAGGGAGGGAGGGAGGGTTGTGTCAAAATGTGCTATATAGAGAGAGAGAGGGAGGGAGGGTTGTGTCAAAATGTGCTATTGATATAGTAGTATGTACATTTATCTTTCAGTTTTACTGTACATTTTTTCTTTTCAAGTTTGTTTGTTTAAATGTCTCTTAGGCAACCATAATGAAATTATAATCATTGAGTAAATAATAAAAAGTTTTTGATAATCAATTTAAATGTGACAAATGAATGTTGAGATGGATGTACATTGAAATTAAGAAGGTAAAGTTAGAGTTGATTAAATATTTGAGGATGAAATTGTAAGAAATAGTACCGATTGGTTTGATCATGATAATATTGATAGGGGCATAATTTAAGAGGAGAGAGTTTTTTAAAGGTAATACGAAAAGTCATTTACACAATCCGTCATGTTAGACTCATGCCATAAAATAAATATGTAATGCCTAATCCATGGAACTAGCTTCTCTTACTACTGAATGCTGACTTGCTTGTCTTTGCTGTAATGTAAAGGAAGCCTAGAGCAAGCAAAAGGACTAAGAGTCCACGAAATGAAGGAATATTTTGTTAAGGATCTGAATGGAGCAAAATAGACCAAAATTCTTGCAAAAACCTGAGTGGGTGATATACCAAGTCTTGGGTTGTAGTTCCAAAGTGATGCTCGCAAATCACTCATACAAATTAGAAGCATGAAGAAATTGCTATTTATTACTTTTACCACTTTAGCGAATTCCACGGCATGAAATTGTTTGCATATTCTAAGGAGAGAAAGAGGGGAATTGAGATTTTGTGTGACTTAAATATTTATCTCATTGTTGATCGGTTGCCATTGTTTTAGATATGACATCGGAAGCACTTTGTCATGAAAAAGTGCACGAGTCAAGAAAGATGGAGTTAAGATAATGAAGCAGTTTGTGAGGGAAAAATAAAGTCACGAAAAATTCCACGAATCAAGAAAAATGATGTCATGCAAAAGTTTGCATATTCCCTTGTGGTTTAAATGCCATGGGGAAGTGATGATTTGGTGGCACACCAGATAATGAAAATGACATCGTGGTGGATTTTTTTTCTCAGTTTTTGAAAGAAGAGAAGAAGTTTGTGAGGGAAAGATAAAGATGAGGGTTATGAATGGGATTTACGAAAGGAGTAGAAGATATAAAATGAGAAAGTATTAAGAAGAAACCCGAAGTTAGGAAAAAGGAAGGAAAATCAATTAAAAGGAAAAATCCTTGAGCAAGAAATCAATTCTATTTTCATTGTCAACATGAACTAATTTAATTTGAGTCTTTGAATTTTATTTTAGAAATAACTCTCTTAAAAATTGACAAACTTACACCTGATATGAAATGGAAAATACTGTACTAGACTTAAAATAATGCATGAAATTTAAACAACTAATAGTTGACTACAAATAAGTACTCCGCATGATAATACTGAAAACATAAAATCATGATATAATTCGGTAGACTTGCACTCCTCTTCTCGAAGGCTACGAAGATTTATACATCGAATAGTTGAAACATACAAGCTAAAGGTTTTTTATTATATTGTATAGGTATTGACATATATCCCATAGGGAGATGAATGAAATAATCTGTTATGAAGAAGAGGTATTGAAAGGGACTTAGTTTTGAGGAGGAAGAGATGAATGAGAAGAATATCATTGCATTTACTATTGAAGTATAGAGGGTCTTATGTTGATACTCAACAATGCTTTAAGAACTCCATAAAAACACTAAGAAGCTTAGGGGGCTTCATTCACATTATTATATCTTATTTTATGGTGTTGAGTTTTCCTCCAAAAATTAATGTGAAGATGGATAAAACACAAACACACACGCATACTTATTGGGAAAGTATTGAGGTGTAATCACCAAAAGATGTCAAGTCATTATCAAAGATGTTGAGTGTTGCATACAAAAAATGTTGGGGCAAGATCTTTAGACACGGGGTCGACCTTTGCTTAACTCTGGTTATCACCTAAAAATTCACTCATAGATATAATAAATTACTTTGAATACACAAAGTTAAGTAAAAGAATAACAAAATATCCAACTACCACAATAATCTTGTATTCGACTACATTGACTAGCATTTTGGGAGTGTCAACCAATGCTGAGAAAAGATGATTAAGGAGGTTAGTGGTGAAAACTACTACAATGTCGACTTCACATACTTCCTCGAGGGATTCTCCAGCATTCTCTTCTAAATTCATTTTTAGTTGAGAAACTCATCGACTGGGCTACAGTTGCTACCATTTTTGCAATTACGGTGGGTACCCGCTTTTTGCTTTAGAAATATTATTCAAACCTCGTCTTTCTCTTCCTTGTCTATCTCTTAGTGTTGGCCGATTTCGGCTTCTCTTCAATTCAGCCATCATGGCCTTCTTAGAGACTTTATAACGCTATATTCCTTGTCACGATTGTAGAGTGCAAGTGGAAGAAACAAAAGAAAGTGTCAGGGATTTCATAAAGCTTTTGCACTATGTGGACTAAACGATAGAACAAACACATCAATGCACATAAATTTTGCTTTTACTTTTTCTTAGATATTGGATCTATTTTTTGGATCTATGCAGATGAAATACCAATTATTGAATGACAAGATTCCCTTAGAAACAAATAAGCCAATGAGAGAAGTCCAACTCATCTAAAGAAACAAACAAAGTGTTGACTTTATTTCTTTGTATAGGGCTATAATGTTATTATTATTATTATTTTTTTTCACAAATCCCTTTTAAAGATACTAGAAATTGGAGAATTGAATCTGCACCCTCTGGACAGACTTGTCTAAGAGGATAGAGAAATGAAATCGTTAGCCAAGTTCTCGGAGAGCTTGTCAGTTGAACTGGAGTCGTACTCTCTAGCTAAGTTTTAAGGGGACTTGCTGCCATACCCGAGGCATCTACCCACCAAAGACAAGAAGGACTTGCCTGCCTACTAAAGAGGAAATATCCACTAAGCTTTGGGAGAATCTTATTTTAAGATGCTGTGCAAATGTCAGACTTATTTAGCCTTGACAGTCACCCATATCTAAAAAAGCTACTCAGTTATTGCCACCGATATGATGGTCAAAAGCTAATTTGATTCGGAGCTTATTCTCATGCCTTTTATCCTTATTTCTATATTATCTTCTATTTATTATGTATACAAATCGATGTGTAGCTTTTCCTATAGCGCTCAAGATACTAAACTTCATCTATAAAAAGGGAATTTTTTGGAGTGCCAAGTTCTTGGATTTTCTCATTGTACTTTATTTCTGAGTTAGTATAATGAACTTTTCATTCTCTATTCACATCTCTGTTTTCAGCTCTTCTCATTTTATTTTGGTTAGTAAAGCTCTAGCATAACTCATTAACAAAATCGGATCCAACATATTTTATTGCTTTTTCTACTGACGTGAATACCAGTACGCCTTCAAAATTGAAAATTGAATATCATATATACGTGCAATTTGGTCTTCAAAGTATCTAATTAGTATTTCTTTGAATAGAATTTATCTATCATTCTCAATAACATCAACTCCAATTTTGTCTCCATCTCTAGCGTTAGCCCCAATTGTTGAGAACATTATGCCAAAAGAGGTTATATGGAGTCCTTCAAGTGAACAACATATTTATCAAATGATTCAGATGACTTGTGGGTGATTCATGAATAGCATCAATGTTTTTATCCCAATTTTTTGGATGCATACCTTGAGCTTAACTCTCAAGAGGAGAATTTCAACCTCAGGGGAGTTGGTGTTAATTTTCCATCGGAGCTTAAGTTTGATATCGGTGACCTATTAGTTAAAGTACTCCATTTCTTCATTCAGCATTTTGTATTTTGGTAAAATTTGAATTTTATTTCATGGCAATATTTTTCGGTATTATTTTTTCTTAGGATTTATTTGGTACCAAACTTGTCTTTATGAATAAGGATCCCTAGGGCTTAGGCCAATGGTTTTTGATTAAGAATTGAATAAAACATTTGAGATTTTTGTCTCATAGCCGTTGATTGATCTCTCCCCACTCATCTTAGGATTTATTTTGTACCAAACATGTCTTTATAAATAAGGATCCCAAGGGCTTAGACCAATGGTTTTTTATTATGTATTCAATAAAACATTTGAGATTTTTCTCTCACAAGCGTTGATTGATCTCTCCCCACTCTCTCTCTCTCTCTCTCTCTCTCTCATGGTTAAAGTATGCCACCATTAATCATAAAAAAGTATGATGATGGGGGGCTGCTTGTTGGTGTAAGATTTGATAGAAAAAGTATTCTTATTCTATAATAAGATTGGAAGCGCTCTCTCTGTGACATGCACTCTACGCTAGAATTGTAACTTGAATTTTCCCCCTGCAAGAAAGGAGGAGGTCAACGAAAAAATCAAATGTTAATCAGAAGGTTTAACTGATTATCATTGTTATTCAGTCAACAACTAACGATCCTTTGGTACGGTTTTACTTGTTCATTCAATGGCCATCAGATGTTTGTTTGATTTTTCTTTTCATCATCAAATCAACTTTTTTCTTGCTTCGCTTCATGTTGGGATTATTGTGTTTAATCTAATAGGTATATGGGGCCTTGAGAATGTCAGTAAAGATGTTCTTGATGTGGAATTCGAAAATGTCTATTAATGGAGGCGGGGACACACTAGTAGCAACATCTTTATTGGAGGCTAGCAATTTAATTGTTTTGAGGGTATCTCCCCTAATTTCAGCCGGTCTTTTTCTTTTAATGGCTCATAAGTGCTTGTTTATAAAATGGTTGTTTTATTTCAGGAAAATTCGGCAATACATTCCAACGCTAATCTCGGTGTTCATGGACAAGGACTTCTAAATTTATCAGGAACAGGAGATACTATTGAAGCACAGCGGCTCATCCTTTCCCTCTTTTATAGCATCAATGTGAGTGTCAAGTTTTTTGCTTTCTCTTTAATGGACATATTTAAGAAATATGTATTTTTTTCTGCCCATCGAGCAGTGTTTATTCTGACGATTAATATTATCTTCTATGAACGTCACTTCTTTTTACCGACATATTGTGAAACTTCCCTTTCTTGTGTTTTTTTTTTTAATTTTATTTGATTCATACAATGGAGAAAAGGGATTCATGTAGCCGACCCCACGTAGTGGGATTAAGGCTTTGTTGTTGTTGTATTTGATTCATACAATTATTTGTCTATAAGTTTGCAATTTGAGTTGTTACTTTCTTTTGTTAACAGCAGAGTTTTAATTAAGTCTTGCTGTATAGTATTTTGATTTTTTGATGATCTCAATTTTTGGAACGGAATTATATAACTCTTCTGATATATCCAAGAGTTTTGTTTTAAGAAAACCATATCTACTTTGGCATAACTTCATTTGATGTGCTCCTGTATTTGGCGTCAATTATTATCTGTTTGTGCAACAGTGGGTGATCTATGTTATCGCAACATCTAGGCCCTTATTTTTCTTACCGCATAACATTTGCGGAATGAATTTGTAGAGGAGTTGGTAATATAATCAGTCAGGAGGCTTGCAAGAAAATATATATATATATATATATAAAGAATTGGATTGATGGTGTGGACATCTTGCAGAATCTGCATGAGATATGTTTGGCACAAAGGATTAGGTTTTCAATGGAATGTATTGAGTGATAATCACGGTTTCCCCTAATCAAGGCATTAACCAATTGATAATTTTTATTGTTTTTGTCAAACTAAAGGAGGGGCCAATATTTTATGTCTCGTTCAACTCAGCTGCTGTGTCTGTGTAGTTGTAGGCACCGAATTGCTAGAATGGGGTGTAAGTGATTTCATGTTATTGTTGGCTGAGAGAGATGAAGGTAACCCGTGGACTGATTGTTATGTCTGGTTTGGAGAGAGAGACTGCAAATCAATTTTTGTTCAGTAAAACTGTATTTTATTTTTATAGGTCAAAGAAATATGTACAAATCTTTTCAATTTCAAATAAAATAAAAACATTAGAAACATATAGCAATCAATTTATATTCAAAAGAACTTAAGGATATGAACACTTATTTTTTAAAATTTTGAAAGTCTAGACTACCTCATTAGAAGTGATTGGCACATAAAAGGATAAAGATGTCAATTCTTTTGATAGAATTTAGGTCAGTTTCTCTTATTCTGTCCCACTAATTTTTTTCGCTCTCTTCTTGTTGCCCCTCATTTGGAAATTCTAAATTGCATTTTTTGCAATTCAGTCTCCACTCAACTCATATATGTAAAGAGAAAAGTGGCAAAACGGTCCATTGACTCTTTGCAAGGAGCAATTTTAGTCCTAGGGTCTATAAAAATGTTAATTTAGTTATCTGACTCTTTTAATATAGGTTGAAATAATCTGCAATGAAGACTATTTTAGCCCCATTAAAAGTGTTTGGGGACTAATTTTGCACTACTATAAACTCTAGGACTAAAATAGCCTCATGCAAATTGTTAAGGGACTATTTTGGCACTTTACTATATATGTAAATATATCCTTCTAAGGTTTATTTTACAAATATTCTTGGGCTTCTCCTAAATCATAGCTCCCCAGTACTCTTCAGCTCTTCTGTTTGTTATTTTGCCTATGAATTCACCTGCAGCTCCCAATAATGCTTTTATCAACAACATTGCTTTGATACTTTCTGATTTATTTGTAATTATTTCACATGTTATCCACATAATGCTGCGTGCTCTGATTATATTTTTAGCCAAGTAATAATGTTTTCCTTTTCTTTTCCTTTCCAGTCTCTCTTCTTGTTCCCGTTATTTTGTTATTTATAATTTTGAATGTAAGATTATTTGCTTTATTTCCTTTTGATCAAGGTTCAACTGTTAATATCCTATTCCTTTTCTAGCTTGGACCAGGATCTGTTCTTCGTGGCCCCTTGGTAAACTCCACAAGTGATGAAATGTATGCTATTATAATATTTGTCATGTTTAATAATATTATTTTTACCTCTTTTTAATATGTAATCTGACGATCTTTCTTGCTCTCCACTCATCATACCAGGGCTCCTAGAAGGAACTGTGAACCCATGGATTGTCCTATGGAGCTGATTCATCCACCTGAAGATTGCAACATCAATTCTTCCCTGTCTTTCACCATTCAGGTAGCTTGTTCTGTCAATATTTTTAGGATTTGTTAAATAATGTGAATTTAAAATTTTCAACCATGGACATTGCTCTTGTGCTTACGCTTTTTAGGTTCTATCATATGACGTTTTTTAAAATATGTACTATGGTTGGCCAGATATGTCGTGTTGAAGATATTGGAGTGGCAGGCCTTATTCAAGGCACTGTTGTTCATTTTCACAGGGCAAGAACAGTTGTTGTTCATCGTTCTGGAACAATTAGTGCCTCTGGCTTAGGTAACTATTAAAAATCAATGCGTATAATTTTTAAGTTTAGCTTTATATTTCATTTAATTTTTTCCTGGTAGATAAGGGCGTCTGCTTTATTCTTTTTTGAAAACATAGCTAACAGAGGTCCTTCATATCATAGAAGGATATACCTGAATGCTTGCTTTTGACGATTGGCAGGCTGCAAAGGTGGTGTTGGCAGAGGTTTGGTTTTGAGTAGCGGTGTTGGTGGTGGTGGAGGCCATGGGGGTAAAGGTGGGGATGGTTTAGTTGGCGGTGATTATGTCCAGGGCGGTATTCCATATGGAAATACTGCTTTGCCTTGTGAACTCGGCAGTGGCAGTGGTAACGACAGCATGCCTGGTTCTACAGCCGGAGGGGGTATTATTGGTGAGCTTACTTTATTTTTTTGTTTTTTTTTCTTCTAACCTTCAAAGTTTCCATGTACATGTGAATTCAATAACAGATTTATTATGTTTGAACGGCTCTCAATGGTATGCATTTGATTCGGTGCTTGCTGAGTTGTGTTTTTATGTTTGTCTTTTTTTTTACAGCTGTTTATTTAGAGGACGACCTTTGCCAATTATTATGTCATTTATTCAATGATTGTGCCGCAAGCTTAACATGAGGTCTAGTTAAAGTACCTAGGCATTCTATTCAACTTCACTGTTGGTCAACCCCACAATTTTTAAGGTGAAGTTTGATCTTAACTGTTGTCTATGCCAGAGATAGTTTGGCATGCAAGCCAGCTGCTATGGTAAAAATGCTGAGGATAGTGTCAAGAAATAGTGAAGACCATCCCAAAAATTTTTTTATACTGAACTTCAATTCTGCTTTGTTGCTTGGCTATCCATCTAGTTTCCAAGGATTGTTACTAAACCAGTTACCTCATCTCCTCTCATTTACTTTGAAATAGTGGTAGCACAAGGAATAGAGGCGATTCTTATGCATAAAGCTCTCATCAATATTGGGTTTGGAGATATCTTAATGCATGCAATTTTGCACCTACATTGCAGATAAGCTGTTTTCTTGATTCAATCCCATGATTTTTAGGTCAAAATAAGAGTGATAAGGTGAAAAAGAAGGTTGTGCTCGTTTTGCATGAGGAACCCACTAATGCAAGACTTGGGTAGTGTATGATTCAAGTATTGTTATACTTGCATTTAGGAGCTGTTTGGTTTCTTGCATTATGTGTGTAATTGAAACCAAATGCAGGAGATTTTAAAATTTGGGTGCTTAGTCAATGATAATGGAACACAGTGTAAAATTTTAGTAAATACAGTATTCAACTTTTTTTCAAATTTTCAATTGCTTCATTCAATTTTTAAATACACTACAGACACTATAGGTGATGCTTTGTCGCCAACACTTGCCACTGTTGTCAAGCACCACAACCACACTTTCTTATAAGGCACCTCTGCCATCAACTTCTAGACGACACCGCTCATTGGCCACCAGCATGCTGCCGCTGTTATTTTTATTCATCCGGTACTGTACCCAATAGTGGTTAGCCAGCCACCTGCCACTACCTCTGCAACCCTAAGTTTTGCCACCACAGTTTCACATTGCTTTCATTTTATATCAAATCAAACACAAAATTAATCATTTGTATTTTGTTTGCTCCTAATTAATTAACTCCGAAACATTTCAAATATATTACATTGCACTTGCATTGCATTTTATTTTTAGCAAGCAAAACGACCGCTAAATGATGAATATTTTTGTGAGTCAACTCTATGTTAAGGCGAAAATGGGGGCAATCTAGCAATTGCTTCATCTATATCAACAAAATTTAATGAAAAATAATTAGAAATGAACGAAACATTCAAATATATTACATTGCACTTGCACTGCATTTCCTTTTTAGCAAGCAAAACGACCCCTAAATGATGAATGTTTTTGTGAGTCAACTCTATGTTAAGGCGAAAATGGGGGCAATCTTGCAATTGCCTCATCTATATCAACAAAATTTAATGAAAAATAATTAGAAATGAAATAGGATGCATTTTTCATTCTTACTGCAATGAAAATGTGAAAGTGCCATGATGGACATCATGTTATAAATCCACATACTCTCTTAATGAGGCTACACCATGAAGAATTGTCTGCGAGGCGACTCAATGAGTTGAAAATGAAAAAAAAAAAAGAACGAAAACACTTGAATAAAGGCTTGATCAATCTTCCATGTGAAAATTAAATGAAGCTTGTTGGATTATATATAAGTTGTTTGTTGATCTCACAAAAGTAGGGATATTATGATATGCGTGGTAAAATGAGAAAGGTTGAGGAATGATTATATTAGAGAGATAATGAGAATAACAATATTAAAGCTAAGCTATTGGATTATTTGGGTTTCATTTGGTGTAGCTATGTTGTGACTGTTTGGTTGCTATGCACATATTGTTGTTCTTGGATGATTTCCTCTATTAGTTCTATATGCTTGTGATGTCAGAGTGCAGATGAGTGAGTTGGGGGTTACCAAAATCCTTTCTCACAAAATCAAAATTGTTTTTTTGATAAGCAAATCAGAAAAAAAATTTATGCTAAATGAAGTTTTAGTTGTGAAGGGCATGTATACATATGAGGGTGGATGATGCTGCAATTAAGTGTAGGACAGATACAAGTTATAACCCAAATAATTTGTCTTGGTGTTATGCAAAAAGATTTACGAATAAGAGGGTTACCCCCTTTTGTGATATTAAATGGGAATCAATCGAATATTTGGATTCATAAACCTCAAAATCTCAAAACCTTTGGGTAAGGCTAATAAAAAAGATTATTTCTTCTAGCTATACTAGCATATTATGTATTGATGCGATTTTTTAATTTATTTTATATTACTAAGATGTTGCAAAAAACTTTGCGCAATACAATTAACTAAGAGGTTTTGTAATGCATAGTAATCACCTAAAAAAGTTAAGAGAAGAAAGAAAAACATAATATATGATTTGCACTCTCGTACTATTCAATCGACACAGTCCCTCTCGTAGCTCTCATACTCTCACTTGGCTATACACATGACAAGAAAATCAAACCTCGATTTTGCGTCTTTCTTATTGCATGAATCATGCAAGTATGTTTTCTCCTTTTAGGACTCTTGACCCTCCTACTTTTAATGCATTGCCTTTTACTCGCTTCTAGTTTTGTGCATGCATCATGACATGTCTATGTTTGTAGTTCTTCACATCACTTTCTAGTGTCAAACCCACACAAACTTTTTTACCCAACTCCATATTCGCATTCACGTGATATCTTTCAATGCAATCTCTTTAGCAATTCCTAACATTAGATAGTGACCTCAAGGTTAGTATTCTAATCTTATTCTCATGATTTCTCTAACAACCATTCTCTTTCTTACAAATCCTTCCAAACGTTAGCTTAGTGACCTCAAGTTTAATATTCTAACAAAATATGATTTTTATATTCTTTCCAACAAACCCTTGACACACATGTAGGTAAAGAAATTTAAAGACTTCTATGTACACATTTTGATTCAACTTAAGTGTCAAGACCTCATTATCTATTGATCATATATTTGATCTAAGTTTGAAAACTTTTACATCAATTTATCTTTGATTCATGCTCGAGTTTGATGACCTCCAAGTCCTTCAATCTTTTTTTTGACCAATGTCTTACCTTTCACTGTTTATCTTCAATTTGGTTCATAGGAGAGATTATCTCCAGATCTTATGTCATCAGAGCATTAGATGCATTTGCTCACTCTTTTGAAGGGAATTAAAAGCTCTCTATCTGGTTAATCACTAGCAAGATGAGCAATAAAATAAAAAGATCACAAAATGATAGCTTTTTGAAAGGTGCCCATAAATATACGAAGAACCCCATGTTTGTTGATTTTTTTATCGTGTTGACTGTTGAAGAGCTGCTAATATTTTATTCAATCAATACAAAGGCTCATGCTTATCAATTTTTGATTCGTCGCCTTTTAACAATAAACTCCACCCTTTGTGTCAATTGATCTTTGATCTAATTGGAGTTTGAAGGCCTCCAATACCTTTGATTTTTTATTTAACTGAACTTTATCCTCCTTTTGTTGATCTTTGATCGAGGTATATTATCAATCAAAACACAAATGAAACTCTACCGTCGTTGTTTAGTTATAGGTATGCGCGACACTTGGCTTCAGCATTATTGACATACCCGTGACCACCAATCTTAAGTTGGAGGTGGTGTTTGCGTAGATAATCATAGTTGAGAGAAATTTTAATCGATAGGGATGCATTTATTGCTCTGTAAAATATGCATAAACTATTAAACGTAATATAAAAGTATATATGATGAGGTTTAAATAAGGATCTTTTGCATTAATAGTGTTACAGTCCATGAGAGACATAAACTACATACGAAATATTTTACAAATTCATTTGATTTAATGACCAAGCTCTATTAACTTCACGATTATATTTAGCCACAAATAGGTCTTGGAATGTGTTTAATACTTGATTTCTCTCTTATTATAACAACAAAATGTTTCGAGTCTCTCTTGGTTCCAAATCACCTTGTCTTTTAAAATAACCCAAATTTAGTAAAGTGAAAGAATTTGTCACGACTCGGTCTGATAGTTTAGAATTAACTAAGTTAGAAATTGGGGTCAGATTATTTAACATTTCATTTTCCTGTGTTAACATTTTATTTTCCTTCCACAAGCACGCACGCACACACACACACACACACACACACACACACACACACACACACACACACACACACACACTATATATATATATATATATATATATATATATATATATATATAACTTCCATTATATAAAAGAGCCACGTATATAACTTGCAATATTTAAAAGAGCCACTAATAATCCACAAATACATATAAGGAAATTTAAATCATCCAATAGTAACAATGCATTTTTTTCTTTTGGAAAGTGAGATACTATTGTGGGGATTTAAATATTTTACTTGTAGAAGATTCTGTTACTGTTGGATCATTTAAATTTCCTTATGTGTATTTGTGGATAGGGGCTCCTTTATATATTAGAAGTTTAATAAAATAAAATAAAATATGTGGAAGGAAAATGAAATGATAATATCGTCTGATCACAGTTCCTGACTTAGTTAATTCTATGTTATCAGGCCGAGTCATGACATAATTAATTTCTCATAAGAAGTTGAAATATAGAATTTATAAAAGATACCATCAAATTGGCCATGAGGCCCCAATTTAAATGCTTATGGTGTGTTGCTTTCATTTTTATTTCCATCGGTAACCGATTTTGTACAATTGTGATGCAAATTGTATATTAATTAGTTGTTCAATAATGCATTCATTTAATATTTCTTGTCAGCTTGTCCTTCCTAGAACTGTAGCTAAATGTCATTTGTTTATTTTTCTGGGGGGAGTAACTTGTAGGAATTAACACAATAGATCCTTGTTTATTTTTTTTGCATATATAATTATTTTCTGTGGTTAATGTGCGATTATAGAGCAGCGTACCTATGATTGCTTACATTTGAATTGAGGATGTTTGTATTTTAACAATATGATTGTCGTGTGATGGTCATACCTATCATTAGTTAGTGGCAACTTTATCTTATTAAAACTAAGTTATATTTCACATTTTGTTGTTGTAGTAACTCACTACCAAATTATGGCTTGAGCATGAATTTTTATAACTTTTAGATCTTTCTCTCCGTATTTGCTATTACACAACTTCTGATTTTATCTGTTAGACAGTTGAATTTCGTATTTGAACTTTTTGGAGTGAGTGTATATTTTTTCTTGGGAGTTCTATAAAAAAACTGTTGTCCATACAAATTTGGTTGTTGATGTTGATGTATCTGTTAAACAGTTGAATTTTGTAGTTGAACCTTTTGGTGCTGCTGTAAAATTTTTTTTGGGAGTTCTATAAAAAAATTGTTGGCCCTATAAATTTGGTTGTTGGTGTTTATATATCTTCACAAAGGCATTATTTACTCTAACAAAGGCTGATTATAGACTTTAATTTCAAAATTTGGGGTGGGGAGTGGGGTGGTGGGGGATGGGGGTGGGGGTGTGTGGTGTGGGGTGATCCTTTTAGGAATGCATTTTCTGTCACAATTTTAATTATTTTGGGTTTATTTAGGATGGTTAAAAATGTTTGTAAAAGTGTATTTCACTATTTTTCTTATTTTGGGTTTGTTTGGGATGATTGAAGATGTTTGTAGAAGTAGTTGTATTGTTGTTGTGGGAATTTTTTTTTAAAATGTGATATTTTTCTTTAGAAAAAATTGAATAACTTATAGCTTTCATATTCTCGTAGATTTGGTTGTAAAAGAAATTTGCCAAAATAATAAAATTTTAAAAGTGGAAAGAAAAAGTTAGTAGACAAATGGAGTTATGGCAGTTTTTTGAAAAACGATGCTCTTAAGAAAGGCTGCCCGAAACAGACTTAAAAAGTACTTGCTGGCCATAACTCAGTTAACAGTAATTTTTTTATCATGTACTTGTTCCTGTTTGAGTCAATTGATTGCTGTTTGCTAACTGGCAGTTCTATTGAAAGAGAGTTTTATGGGTTATGTTTAGCGTGTTTCCCTGCCCACGATATCCTTGACAAAACCTGAGATCAGAATAGGTGGATTCTATATGTTCCAGTGAAACTGTGCACAAAATTTAGGTTTCTTCTTGAAATTAAATGAAAACACTGGAAGGGATCTTTGTGTGGCGTCATTATTGACAAGCATGTATCACTTGTTTGAGTGGTTATATCTATATGTTTTGATTATGGAGTCTTTTTCTTTCTTTCTTTCTATGCCGGGGGTGGGTGATGGTAGATGAGAGTATGGTCGTGTGAGTTTGGCATCTTTGTCTGCTGGAACCATAACTGCATGCAGCAGTTATCATGTTTGCTATTTTATTTGCTGAGCAGTTGTCGGCCGCTGAATGTTTAAGATTTAATTTAATATAGATGTATATTAGTTTTGAAAGTAAAACTTTAAATTTTAAAATATGAGAATGAGAATGGACGGATCTCATTCGTTTAGCAGTTTGAATGAACGAGCGTAATATCGCAAGTAACGCATCTATTCCGAAGAATAGACACCCTACTTGACGATATCGCTCGATCAAATAAACTACAGAATTCATGACATCCGTTCTGGTCTGCGAACCTTTATGTGGACCGACAAATTTTCCTATTTAATATAAAAAGAATTAAATAGAGTTTATATTATCTGGGTTCATAAAGCTCCTTATAGAGGCAAACCCCTATAGTCAATTACCCCTCAAATGACCGAATAACCTGAGAGAACTCTCGATTTAGATCAGGGGCTTCTATCTTCATGAATTCAAGGGTAGGGTTTTCAACGAAGTGTGATAGTAGGAAGTCCAATAGGTGAAAGACGCAATGAGGAATAGTTATTTCCAGAGTCAAAGAAAAGAGAGGTAGTGAACGTCACGGATCTCGAGGACGACCTCGATGACTTCCCAGACTATCCTAATATTGGGCTTTAAATTTTGGAAATAAATTTATTTAAGTTTCAATCCTGTCAATTAATTATAGGGATTACATTTTGCATAATATCCGATTATGCAAACAACTTGGAAGGTAGGAGGATTTACGTCGTATCGGACGACGACCTCAGAATCCTAAGCGAGTTAGGGCTTATATTGCACAGCAAGGTCATGCAGAGCCTAAAAGAACAAATAAGAATTTATGTCGCACTGGCGTGACTATCTCGAAGTCACATGACTCATTATTTAGACTAATGAATGGTTTTGCTGACGTCGACATAAGTTTTGCTGTTGAAGATGACCGTGTTGCCCACCATGCTCAAGCTCCACGTTGTAGCAAGATCGCAGTTTAGATTTAAAGTTTAGGTTAAAGTGAACTTGCCAATTTGTTTTATTGCGTTTATTATTATTATTATTATTATTATTATTATTATTATTATTATTTTCGTATGCTACAGTGATGAGTGCGATAGTAAAAGAGAACAGAAAAACATGTATATGCTACGGTAAGCAGTAAACATGCTACACTAAGCAGGATTAGGTACGAAAAAGTAAAACGTGCTACGCTAACAGGAATAGTGCTATAACAAGTAAAACATGCTATACTAACTGAGGCAAGTATTGAGAAAAGTAAAACATGCTACGCTAGCAGGTATATATGCTAAAAAGTAAAACATGTAACATAGTAGATAAAAGAAATAACAGTGCTACAAGTGTACCGTAGGCGATTGATTACCCGCGGTGTATTGTTACCTGTTTATTATTATCACTTTTATCTCCTGCAAGAAAGGCGTCAGTACCAAAACAAAGCAAGAGTGAACGTAGTAAGGAAAACTTGGCTAAGTAAGGGGGTACTACCGTACGTGCAGGAAAAGCGAAGTGCGAAATCCAGGAATAAATCGAAAAGAAAGACGACAGGAAAACAAAGAAAATCGCGAAAGAAAACAAAGAAAATCGAGAAAGAAAATAAAGACCCTCCATGGAAAACCTCGAAGAAAATCACGAACGAAAACAAAACAAAGTCGTAGCGAAAACCACAAAAATACCAAAAGAAGAAACTCACAGATGCCCGCTAAACTCACGGTGAACCGTAAGAAAGCCATGAGGCATCTGAAAAAGGACCGTAAGCATGGTGACGGGGAGGACTCGAAGCTGGATCGTGTGCTTCCCAATCTTGGACAAGAGCTACCAGACCGACACCCTACAGAGGGCAGTCCTAATCTCAACTCGAGCAATTAACCGTGGACCTTTACTAATTTTCATTCATTTTAGTTTGCATGCATATAAATTTATAGGCGAAAATAATTTTGTTGTAGGTGGAAATTTTTTTTCAAAAGTATTTTTTTTTTTTATAAAGTAGTACGATCACATGCGCTAACCACTCTAATCGAACTGTGACTACTAACAACTTAAAGCGTATTGGTGCAACGAGTCTCGCCAAGAATTGGCGAATAGTATCGTCGGTCCCATGCCGCGACTCCAACGGAGATTTTACGCATTGGCAAAAGTGATACTATTCTAAACCCTCTTTTTTAAGCACACATAAGCATTATCGTCGCCGTCCGACCCCAACCACCCTACTTACAGCCTTGCTTGATGGCCCCACATATAGCCTAAAGGGGCTATATGTGCACACCTACACGTCCCCTGTAGGTGCGGACATTGAACCAAGAAGCAAGGAGAAAACCAAGGGACGAGGGATCAATAAAAGGAGAGAGGGGAAAGCAGTCCACCTAACACAATCCCCGTAAAAGAGGTGAACTGATTTCCAACATCAGTCAAAATAAGTGCACATCTACAGGTGCGGACGTATATGTGCACACCTACACGTCCCCTGTAGGTGTGGACATTGAACCAAGAAGCAAGGAGAAAACCAAGGGACGAGGGATCAATAAAAGGAGAGAGGGGAAAGCAGTCCACCTAACACAATCCCCGTAAAAGAGGTGAACTGATTTCCAACATCAGTCAAAATAAGTCAATCACCCTGGACTCCCGACAATCCTCACTCGCCTTAAAGGGAAAGACCTAAAAGTGCCGCCACGCTCGTGAAGTGAACTAGACACCTATGCAGTGCGGAACCCATTCCCATGACACTTAAGTAATGACAAAGAAAACAGAAACGTAAAACAAAACTGCTGGCGAGGCTCCTATAATCAAAATTTAAAAGACTTAAGAATGACATTTGTAAACTTCAAAATTGCAACAAAACAAGCCACCAAAATCCTTCAAAACTGCAGCCCTGAAAACCGCTCGAAACAGGGCATAAAGTTGAACCAAAATGCCCCAAATTCCAGCAAAATCGCTGCCACATAAGCCCAAAAGTTGAGCCCAACAACATACCAAAACTGAGCAAAAACTGCTGCAAAAAAATTCCCAAAATCGGGCCCAAATTGTAGCCTAAAGGCACTTTTAAAGCTGGGTTCAAAGCTGTCAATATATAAGTGATAAACTGAAATTTGGGCGTTAGAAATGTAAACATATGAATTAAGTGGTATATATGTAAGGATCAAAATCTGGGTGTTGGGTATGTAAACATAGAAAAGTGGGTGGCATGAATGTAATTGCCCCAATTCAAAATAAATCTGTAAGTTTTTTCCCTCTCAAATAATTTTGCACTTCAAGCCTCTTTAACATCCTCCATATTTTCCAGAAAATGTATTTTTAATTTGCACCACTAAAGCATGGGTCCAACACAAGGAACCCGAGAGACCAAACAAAGGCCAAAACCGAGAAGCAAAAGCCACCAAAACAGCCCAGCAAGGGGCAAACCCGAGAGACCAAACAAAGGCCAAAACCGAGAAGCAAAAGCCACCAACACAGCCACATAATTCTCAAAACCGAGAGACAGCAATGCCAAAACCAAGCAGCACAACAGTGCCCAAACCACCCCCAACTCCTCCACTTATGCAGTAATTAAACAATGTGTCTTTCAAAATGTGTTTTCAATGCTTAAGCTTTCAAATAGATGCACCAAATTCCAACTTGCACAAATAACATTTGAAACCAAACTTTCAAATATAATACTTGCATGGGGTTAAACAAACATGAGATTTGGGAGCATGCTTTTCAATCCCTCCTACACAACCAAGTAAAGCAAAGCCGATAACATGAATCGAAGAGGGAGTACACCTCTCCAAAGTAATTAATCAGAATGAAACTAATAACATGAATCGGAGAGGGAGTACACCCCGCTCACCTCAAGCCTTTTAAATGAGATCCCGACACTTCACATTTTGCAAAATAGAGGCCTAAGATGCCTCGTAAATTTCAGATTTTCAAAACATAAAGGCTCCTGCTCTTCAAACATTTAAATCCCAAGCAAATGAGAGGAACAAACATGTTGATACCCAAGGGATTTGCATGAGGATTCCAAACTTTCAAGTAAAGAAGCATGCCGCTTTAAACTACAAGCCTACAATTGTATTTACATGTTACATGGGCAATGGTATCTCACATTAAAGAGATAAAACAAATAGGGGCTATAAGACTTACAAGGTGCAACATGACTCAACCTTCACTTCCTTCATTTCCTTTCTCTTTTTCTTATTTTTTTTCATTTTTTTTTTTGAAATAGAAAGAGAACAAGAGGAATTTCATAGCCAACATATATCTTCAAGCATCTAGCTAAAACATATTATAAGGAGAGTGTAACATGCTATTTTAAACCATAAAGCCAAAATCTCGCCAAGCATACATTCTATGCAATTTTATGAGAAGATGAAAGAAATAAAGGACTTGAAGACATTTGCAAAGTAAGAACAACACAATACCACATCTCTTCCTTTCCTCCCCTCCTCCATTCAAACAAGAAAAGAACTATCATGCCACTAAGGAGGAGGGGAGGACCTTTTTTTCATATTAAAAAGAAAGGACAAGCATGCTAATAGTAAATGAAGGAACGACTAGCCGAACCAACCAACAGGTAGCACCGGGCCAAACAGGGCAAGCTACAAGCCACGGCAAGCACAACCGAGAAAGACAGGAAGGGGAGAGGGGTTACCAGTTAGGTTGAGCAGCACAAGGAGAGAGAGGTCGGGTAAGACGACAAGCAAATTGAACCCCCCTGCCGAGCAGCTCAAGGCTCGAACAACATCAACAGGGCAAGATATGCAGCACTCCTTTCTCCTTCTTGGCTAGAGCCAAGCCTTCTCTCAAGTATAGAACACACACTCACACAAGAAGGCAAGAGGAGAGAAATGGCAGCACACCCTTAAAGAGGAGATCAGCCAACCCTATCCCTATCCTTAAGATAAGCTTATATAGTCAGCTCAAAGAAGAAGAGGCCACACATACTTACCTGGAGAGGTCGGCTGGAGTGGAAGGAGGCTGGAGGAGTGGCGACAAATGTCGCAGAGAAGAGTGGCGACAGGAGGCAGGAGTGGCTGCAGGGAATGCCGAAAGTACCTGTTGCGAGCAGAGCCAGGGGAAGTGGCGAGGCACAGTGGGGACCTGGGTCGAAGTCATGCAGGGAGTCGCGGGAGCCAGGGCGAGCGGGGTTTGATCGGCTGGGAGGCGCGACCGAGAGGGAGGAATGAAATAAGGCTCGGGCTCGTGCGTGTGTTAGGGAATTAGGGATTAGGGAAGGAAAATAGGAGTTTAGGATTCTTTTTTTTATTTCATTTTAAGTTAATATTTTATTTGAATTTTTGCCGATTCGAACAAAATTTGACCCCGCACGAAACCATATCAAAGTTGGTATCCTTCCCAGCCAAAATCGACGTTCCGGACGCAATGGCGCAGTCCGTTTCGCGATCCGAGGTTGTTCGGACAATTTCGTCGTCGGTCGGGTCGAAAGTACGTTAAATTTGGTCCCGTTTGAACTTCGAGCTTGCTGTTGATCGTCTCGACATTCTGACTTTGGTTTTTGGTCCGTCGCGGAGAACTTGAAGACGTCGAGGCCGCAAAACGAAGAATTTTGCGCAGTGATGCAAGAAACGTGCACAAGACTGTCCTAAGGTCCGGTGGTCCTATAGGAACTCAATTTGGACTCCTAACGTCAATTTCAACCTACTAGGAGCTAGAGGTACAGAATTTCGTCCGGGACTCCAAAAGAGTAAAGAGGTGGCTCCGAACTTTCTAAAACGCGGTGGGCCCATTGCTAGGAATCTAAGATCGTCGGGGAAGCTCCTAAAGATAGAACCCTAAATCCTAGGAGGAAAATTAAACCTCGACAAAAGTGAGTTCAAAAACAGTGTAGGCAAATTGGTTGCAAACAGATAATTGTTGGTGAGGATAATATTCTAGCACATTCAGAAACTTATGCTATTTTTACTCAAAAAATTAACATCATAGTAAGTTTATGAATACCATTCAAGATGGAATGCAGTCTGGAGATGTGCAGAATAAGCTAGAATGCCCAGTATTCGTAAAGCTTGACTATTTTCATGAATATGTAGATTTTGTTGATAGCATATTGCACTGTCAAATGTACAGTTAGTTTCTTTTATTTTTCTTTTTTTTGTTTGTAATGTGGTAAACATATTTTGTTCTTATGCTAACCTGAAATATCTAACCAGACAAGATAGCATTAGATATTGATTGATAACCAATTGCATCTAAAATAGAATATCACCCTTGTTTTCCTGATGCTTGTGTTATTATTAATATTATGTTCATCATTAACTACTCTACTCTCGATGGATGTAACAGTTCTTCTCTTTCTTTCTTTTTTATCTATTTTTTTATTTTTGTCTATTATTGCAGTGATGGGCTCCTTGGAGCATTCTCTATCCAGTCTTTCTGTCCATGGTTTTATAATAGCGGATGGAGAGAGTGCCTCTAATATTTCAAATTCCGGACCTGGTGGTGGATCTGGGGGTACAATTCTTGTGTTCTTGCATAATCTCATGCTTAATGAAGGATCATTTGTTTCAACTATTGGTGGTGTTGGTGGTTCAAACAGTGGAGGTGGAGGTGGCGGCAGGGTTCACTTCCATTGGTCTAACATTCCCACGGGAGACGAGTATTTCCCTATAGCCAGCATAGTGGGAGCTATATCTGCAAGGTCTGTTACTAAAATAATTTTGTTTCTTTGTTTTTTTCCCTCTTTTTATCTTTGATTTGATGATATTGAAGTATTTTTGCATATAAGCCATTCTTCTAAATTTTAAGTGTTTTGTGACTCAGATGCTCTATTAATTCGCCGTTAGACAAACCTTTTTGTGCTTGATCTTCTTTGTTATTTGTTGATCAGAACATAAGATGAACTAAGAAGGCATTGAAGTTTTTCAATTTTGTAGATTAGTGAATGATTGATTATCAACTTTTGTTTTTATTCTCAATCTTAATATGCTGGCTTTCTTAATGATCTCATTTATTAATTTTATATTTTTGCATTTTAGTGAAAACGTAAAATTTGAAAATGCCTTGTGCAGTTTACTAGGCCAATAGGAGACCTTCTGAAGCATTATTCTATGTTTGCATTTTCTAGTTGTTCAAATGTGGCAATAGACTGAATCTCGGGCTTTTTTACTTATCTCCTTTATTTATTGTTGATTCTTGCATTAAATATGAACTTAGCTTTTTAAATTGCTTACTTAGGTTATTAGGTAACATAGAATGTCCTAAGGATTACTAATATTTTTGAGAAACGTAGGGGGAAGATAACTATATTTTCTTTCCCAATTGTGTAGAAAAGGTGTACAATTTTTAGGAGATGCACCTTGAATGAAAAGACAGATAATGAAAATTGGTCATAGTCGGTGACATAAAAGAGGCAAAAACAAGAAATAATTAGCTTAATCAAACACTATAAAGTATAGAATGAATGTAGAAATTAAGTTCATTTCTTAAAATAGATTGGAATGGAAGGATCAGCATGTCAACAAGGAGAGGGACTGTCAGACAAACAGTTGGTGGCCTGCAGTCTGAAAAATTTGCTATAGCTTTTGTTGGAGCTGCAACATTGTTTCATGAGCTGTTGATCATATGGCTGGTTATGTGCAGGACATCAAGTGGTGTGATTATTGGAATTAATAGACTACTAGTTGTAGTTTTTGTAAGTGTTCTCTAAGTTTATGTAATGTTGGCTGCAGCTTTTAATGCTCTATATTTTAATATTTTCGCTCTCTCCCTCAAGCTGGGAATGTATAGTGATCATTTCTAACATTGGAAGTAAGGTTGTCAAATGGAATTGATTAGAGCTTTAATAAGGATATTAGAAATCTGATATTTTGTTGGTGTGTAATTAACTTCGATAATTTATTGTTCAGTTCTCTTTTAATCTTTAATGGAGAAAAAGGATTATATAGTCGACCCCACTTAATGGGATAAAGACTTCTGTTGTTGTTGTTCTCTTTTAATCTACCTTGGCTTGCTTAGTCATGTCGTGGAGTACAAACTCTTAGCAATGCTAATAGTAGCTTAATTTTCACATCACTTTATCCTTAATTTTGCTGTGAAAATTTTTTGGTGTTTGAGGATTTTTTTATGCTAGATACCTTCACAAATTCCCGGGCTATGGCCCGAATTTTACTTTAGCACTATTTTGTGCAACATGTTTTTCTACTTATCTGCATAACTAGATTTTCCTATATGGATGAGCAAGAAAACTCATATGGATTTACGATTTGTTACGGATTTGGCCAGTTAGCATCACTAATTATTTCTATACCTATGTTAGTCTCTTTTTTGAAGAATAACCCTTTTAGGGGTGTTTTTGTAAGATGTTAGTATCTTATTTACAAAATCAGGATGCTCCTTTGTGGTGTGTTATTTATAAGCTGATTAACAACATTAGCAGTAAAGCTAATAATAGTTGTAGCGTAGGATAGGTGGATAAGCTTTTTGTGGGACATGAGATAAGCTTCTCCACCAAAAATTTGTACCTCTTTTTATTAACAAGAGTTGGATTTTTTCTTTAATTCAAACTTCATTTAAAGGAGGTATCCTAATGAGCTTCCTTGCTTGATCTTATGAGTTCCATACACTCAAAGTATTTTACTAGATCATAATCATTTCAAAGTTTTTAGATTGGCTACCTTTTAGCTTATTTATCTCTTCTTCATGAGTCCCCATCAAGATGAAATCATCAACACATACAATCAAGAAAGATTGTACATTTTAGATGATTTGTTGGTAAAACTTGTGCTTAGATTGTTCTTAAAAGTGTTCATTCCTTTTAATCACCAAGGTGAATCTGCCAAATCATGCTTTTAGTGTTTGTTTGAAATTCTATACTGCCTTCTTGGTTCTATTGACTTGGTTCATATTGGTATTACTTTCAATCCTAGAGAGATTGTCATATAGACTTCATATTCTAGGTATTCATTTTGGAAAGCATTTTGTACATCTATAAGTATTAATTTAAATTAGTTGCAAGAGAAAAAAATTACTTAACAATGTTCATATTTGTAATTCCATAGATTTGAGTAAACCCTTGCAATTAATCTTGCTTTGTATCGGTTAATATTTTCATATGCTTTGGATTTCATAATGAAGATTCATTTGCATCAAATAGGTTTCTTCTTTTTGGGATTTGATTTTCTTAAAGTTTTGCTTCTCTTCATGTGTTGTATTTCTAAGTTAAAGCATCTGTAAAGCTTCTTAAATAGTATTTGGATTTTTCATGCTAGAAAGATTCAACATAAAGGCTTGGAATCTAGTTGATTATCATAAGAATTGTAATGATTTGTTGGGTGTTTGTTGCAAGTCTTTTTTACTTTTCTAGGGAGTAGCAATGTTTGTATATAATTGGGTTTACAAATGAAAAAAAATAGAATTTGAGGCATTTTATTCTAACAAGGCGAGTTGTAAACCTCGAGGCGAATCGATACTTGAGCCTCAAACCAATATATAATTAAAAACTCAAAATTAAAATAATTTATGAAAATTTCGCAAGTTGTCGACATATTTGTTTAATTCATCATTATAAATTTTAAAATAAATCCGAGTCTTAAATATTAATCTAAAGTGAAACTGAAACTTGTTAGAACATGTGTTCAAACTATATTCAATTTTTTTCTTGAACTATGATCGAATAAGGATTAAGCATGGTTTGAATACGTTCGAACATGTTTGAAAATGTATTCTAACCTTGTTCAAAAACATTATCAAACATGAGTTGCTTGATCAAGTGTTTGATATATTCAAACTATGTTTGAATCATATTTGTTCATGGTTCAAATAAATTTTGATATGATTCAAATCATGTTCGATCGTGGTTTTAATACATTTTCTTATAACTGTGAAGTTACATGTATGATTTGAGTCATGATGTCCAATCATGGTTTGAATACATAATATGATGATTTTATATGCTTTGATAATTTGTTCTAAAAAGTTGTTTGAGATGCATGGCTCACATGCATCGAAGCGTAAAGCCTCTTGGCGCATACCTCAAATAGAGAAAGCATAAATTTTACTAGGGACAATAAGACATAATGCTCAAGGTGTTTTTGCCTCAAGGCTCACACCTTGAATGATTTTTTAAACCATCATATTTAGATCAATCTCAGTGTTATTATCACCATCCTCATGAAGTGGTACCAGGACTTGAGTTAGTCATTGGATTTAGTTTATGAGTATTGTTTTGTTCCACCATTTTTTTTTCCTTTTTTTGTCATTTGGAATTGAAATATCTTTTTTACCTTGCTTGTTGAATTTGCTATTTGAAAGATTTAAAAAAAAAATCCCATAGGGAATTTTATTCCATTCAAAAATAATTACATAAGGAGGCAAGAAGTCCTACACCCTACTTACAACTCACAAAAAAAATAAAAACTAAGGGACTTCTTCCTAAGAAAAGAAAATACAACTCACACCACCTACGAACCCAAAAACCTAACAAAACAGTAAACCAAATCAAGCAAAGAAAGAGAGTAAAGATCATTAGTTAAGTATTTAGAAATGATAACAGAATCAAGTTTAGCTTCAGTTCTGGCAGCCCAGTTAGCAGCACCATTGCCTTCCATTCTAGTATGAGTCCAATAAATCTACAAATCCTTGGAAAGCTGAAAAATTCATCTCATTTGCAACATAATGCTCCAATTCCAATCAACCTTATTCCTTCTTTTCTCCAATATTCACAAAATTCTTTCACAGAAACATAGCCAACATCCAACATTTTCCTGTCAAAAAAATGATAAACCAACTTCCAAACATCTTTAGCAAATGTGCAAGTCACAAATAAATGATTCAAGGATTCCTCATTCATCCTACAAAGTAAACAGCATGAAGGAAATCTAATTCCTTTCAGCTTCAAGATATCATCTGTAGGAATAATGCCATGTAACACTCTCACATGAAAAAGGACTGCAATGGCTTGATCCATTTATTCCAAATCCATTTCAGATTCCCCCCCTGAAAAACTTGAAGAGAGTTAGCATAAGTTTTGGAAATAGAATCTACTAACTTTCCTTTGACTTTTGGAATGTCTCTTGTTTGGTAATAGGAATATTAGTTATAAAATTAGCATCAGCAAGATGTACCATCTGAAGCAATTTCACTTTTTTCCACTGATCATCAATCCAAATATCACTAATTTTAATATTAATATCTTGAGGACCACCATAGAAGGCAGCTAAAGTATCATTAACCAGCCAGTCATCATAACTAAAAGAGCAATCCCCTTTATCAACATCCCAACACAACAAACTTTTAGTGTCTCTGGCCACTTTAAGCATCTCTTTCAAAATAAAAGATTCATAATTGGAAGCAGTTAATAGCTAAAGGATGAGCAGATATGCTATATGTAGCTTTCAGGAGAGTAGCCCAAATAAAAATAAATTGGACTAGGATTCAGAGAGGTTGGATTCAAGCATGTTTAGAAGAGATAAATTGGACTCTTATTGCCACAGAACTCAAATCCATAAAGTAGGTAATTTTTGGAGAAGAATGACAGCTCAGAAATTTCATGACCATGGTGGTTTAATATTTTATTGCACTAGGAGAATAACATTTATATCCTTGGTATTCCAAATTTTCTGTCCTAGAATTAAATGCCTTTACTAGATATTACTTTCCATAAAACAATGGTAATCAGGATATATTTAAATCCTTGACCTTTTAACTAAAGTTAAACTAATCATGCAATAAAAATTTCCAGCCTTTTTTTTGTTCCCTTAACAAAGAAAAATTGCCGTCGAAGGAAAGATCCCAGCCAAACGGAGTTTAGGTTCTGTCAAGGAATATAGCCTCAGAAGGCAAGATCGCATTGCTGGGCTATTCTGAGATTTTGGTTGTATTGCATTTACCTCTATATTTGCATTTTCTGTTTTCCAAATGTATCAGTATCATGAATGCTAATGGTGATTATTTAGAGGGCTCTCCCTGGCTGTTATGATTTTAAAGACACCGTTACTGAAAAATCATTCTTTTGCAAGAAGTAGTGTATCTATGTAAGAAGATAATTAACGCATTTTATGTCCTTTCCAGATTTGGAAAATTAACGTTTCAGAGTTTACATGCGCTTTTAACAGATGTGCCTTAGAATTTTAATCATTTTGTGGATATTTTTTTGAAACTTTATTTTCCTTTATGTGCATGAATATCAGATTACAGGTAACATTGCTCATTGATTTTCTATTTTCTATTTTAACAAAAAGCGGCAATCATGAGTCAGATCTTTAAGACCAATTATTACCACTTTTTGTTAAAACCAACATGAATCATAATTAAGATACAATAATGAATGTACACGAATGAATGTGAAACTAGTGAAGTTACACTATAGTAAAGTGAACAATTAAAAAGGATTAATGTGAGCGCATTGTCGCATGTAGCGCGACATTGAACGAAGGAGGGATCATGGATTGAGTTTAAACACGTGGCAGGCGAGCTTATGTTTGTGAAGCATGCATAGGGCCTAGGAGAGACTATGGATGATTAATTGATCATGATGAGCTCCCAATACTAATGAGATTGCCAAATGTGTGTGGTCTTCATATCGGGTCTGCATTCACAGTTTGAGAGTAGTCTCTGAGTGGGGTCATTACTGAGTGACAAGGGATTTGGCTTCTTGTAAGAACAAGAAGCGATGAAAGCATAAGATTGAGAATTGGAAGGCTTCATTTGACTCTATTACATCTAGAAGGGAGAAGTTGGATATTAAGAGAGAGGAACTTGAAGGAGGGTAGAAATAGATTTTACTAGAAAGAGGAGATCAGGAATTATCTTGATTACAAGCCCATGATCCTCTATTTATAGAATAACTTACAATATAAAGTCTGAAACATAGGATTAAATTGTTAAATTCAAATCTAAATCTCTGTAAACTAAATCCTACCCTAATAGTTCAATTTCGTACTGAAAATTATCAAAAAGTGATGATATTAAGCAATATATTAATAAACATAACTAAAATATTAATCAATTAAAAAATGCCTAAACCAAGGCTGTTGTGCTGCATAACTTTCATTGCAGATTGTTCTCAGCTTTTCATTTGTAATCTTCGTAGTTGAGATCCCAAATTAGTTCCCGCCATCTATATATATGTGCCTGTGTGTGCGTGTGCACGCGCGCGTTCGCATCTGTTTTATGGTTAGAGTTCATGATAAATTCAAAATTACTGAAATTAAGTTTAATCTCTTTTGCTGCTTCAATTTCATGGAAAATTATTCTCAGCTCTTCAATTTAAATCTTTGTAGTTCTAATTTTGAAAACGTTTGCCTTTTATTTATAATCTGTTTAGACTTTAGGGCTAGATAGCATTTTTTGAGTCTTTTGCTTTATTTAAGCATTGTTTCACTTAATTTCATTCATAAATTAATTTTCTGGCTATGATTCATGGTTAATTTTTTTTCTAATTTTTCAATAGAATTATAATGATGATCTTTTTTTTATAGTGATTATCTTTGATTGTTCAAATGTAACTGTTTATTAAACATGTGGCATATTTAATTTTTATAGTTGTTTTCTTGGAAACATTGTGCTTTTTTTTTCTTGGACTATATTTTAGTTTAATAATACATGTAGTTCTTATTTTAATGAGTCATTTAATTCTATATTTTTCCTTTGATAGGGGAGGTATGAGCTCTGGTCGAGGTTTTATTGGGGGAAATGGTACTGTAACAGGAAAGGATTGCCCCAGCGGACTTTATGGAACCTTTTGCGAGGTTACTTTCTTATAACCTATTTCAGTTATAGTTACCACTGAAACATGTCTGATTTATTGTTTTAATGCGTACATTATTGCTAAAATTCAGGTAATGCATTGAAGTCTGGAATAATGAACTAAGTAACTTAATGAGTTACTTTTCAACCCATCTTCTATGTAAATGTTATTATAGGTTTTGAGAATTGAGCCTGATAATATTGATGCGAGTGAAAGGGGGTATAAATACATGATACAATGATTCTAAAATATAAAAAATATAATGCTCAAATCTCTACCTAATAACTACTCAATGATAAATGTGAAGTCATAAACTAGGAAATATAACAATAGGAAATAACCGGAAAGAAAAGTAAATAATTTCTAACAGTCTCTCCTCAAGTTAAAGCATAGATGTCAAGCACTTTCAATTTAGATTTGAAATCTTTAAGCAGCGGTTGCAGAAGATTCTTTATAAAAATATTTGTGAGTTGACCTGTGGATGGGACATATGTAACACAAATTTCTCGTGAATCAAGTTTCTCCTTGATAAAGTGATGGTCAATCTTCATATGCTTGGTACGATCATATTGGACCAGATTATAAGCAATACTGATGGCAGTCTTATTGCCACAATACAACTGCAGAGGAACGAAGACCAATATGCGTAACCCATGGAGCATGATGCGCAACTAGAGGCTTCAAATAACCCTACGGATGTAGAATGGAACTTGGCTTCAGCACTGCTACGGGCAACCACAGACTGTTTTTTACTTTCCACATGACAAAATTTCCTCATACGAAGGAGCAATAACCCGTGGTTGATCGTCGATCATGGACGGACCCGACCCAATCAACATCCATATAAACTGCAACAGAGCAAGAGATGTGACGAGAGAACAACAAACCTAAGTCCGGTGTGCCTTTTAAGTAGTGGAGGATCCGATGGAAAGCGGTGAGATGGTGCTTGTAGGGATCATGCATAAGCTGACTGACAATAACGACTTGACAAATCTTCGAGCACGTATGGACTAGGTAAATGAGTTTCCTTACTTGGCGTTGGTAGTGTGTCTTATTCACCGGAACGACATTGGGAAAGTCTGTCAATTTCTCATTGGGAACCATCAGAATAGCTACCAGTTTGCAAAGAAATAGCTTTATCTCAATCAGTAAATGTCACATATTTGCACTAGGAAAGGCTAATGCCTCGAGAGAATCACACTACTTCCATACCTAGGAAATACTGGAGAATGTAAGTCCATCTCAAATGATGCAGCCAGAATGCCTTTGAGAGATTCCAAGGTCGGCATATCATTACCTGTGAGTATAGTGTTATTGACATAGAATATGAGGATCAAAATACGGTCATTGGATTAGTGGTGAAAGAATATCGCGTGATCAGAATAGGTCTGAGAGAAATCATGTCCCACAACTTGTGTAAACTTGCCGAATTAGGCAGACTGGGATTGTTTCAATCCATAAATAGAATTTCGCAGTCGACACACTTATCAACTGGAAGAGGTTGAGTCAAAGCCCGGTGGGAGTGACATACACTTCTGTAAGATTGTCGTTAAGGAAAACATTCTTGACATCCAGTGGGAGTAAGGGCCAATCCATATCCACAGCAAGAGATAACATAACCTAAATGATATTTAGTTTAGCTACTAATGTCTCTTCATAGTAAACTTCGTATGTTTGTTAATATCCTTTGGCGAGCAACCACACTTTGTTGCGTTTAGTGGATTTATCAGAGTTAAATTTGGTGATGAATATCTAACTGCAATCCATTTCTTTCTTTCCTCAAGAAAGATCAACATCCCAAATATGGTTGCGCCGAAGGGCATTCATCTCGTCTTGGATGGGTCAGCTAATGTTGCCTCAATATTGGA
The DNA here is from genome assembly GCA_022702705.1 of Papilionanthe hookeriana x Papilionanthe teres. Classification (NCBI taxonomy): domain Eukaryota; kingdom Viridiplantae; phylum Streptophyta; class Magnoliopsida; order Asparagales; family Orchidaceae; genus Papilionanthe; species Papilionanthe hookeriana x Papilionanthe teres. The sequence continues at coordinate 119,515,703 of CM040425.1, forward strand.
TGAGAGACAATGATCCGTCTAGGAAGTAGCAAATGCTTTGTCGGTTAGAGAAGCTATGGAATGTGACGTATTTTGCCATGGGATAAAGAGTGCATGTCTGTTTGTTTACCTTAATGAGAGAATTCAACTGCTCATTCAGAGCAGCAGTGATCCTCATAAGTTGAGAGAGCATCGTTCTGAGGTTGTCGGCTGGAGGAGATTCCATGATCTACAGCGGGGTAGCGGGCTCGAGTATAGGTGCATTGGGACGAGTCTCAACCGAGGATTGGTATGCCGAGTATAAACACTGAGAGTGGATGGAGATGATGTTGGTCTGGTTGGTGGTGGAACCAATGAGACTGAGGGTCCTCGGACACAGTTGTTTTAGGAGTTGGTATAATATCTTATAGAATCGGAAAAGGAGCTGTCTAGAAAATCTAGCTCCCCCCACTTAAGGCAGTATTAGGGAAATAGGAGACATTTTCAAAAATAGAGACATCGACACTCATAGATTTTATTGGTGGTAGGATCAAAACACCAATAAACTTTTTGAGTAGCTTAATAGTCGAGGAAAACACATTTAATTGAGTGGGGATCAAGTTTATTTTGAGTCGGTGTTGTGTTCCAAATAAAGGCGATGCACCAAATATTTTGGGATCTAATGTGGAGAAGAACCGATTGGTAGGAAAACATGACATCGATGGATAACAGAGTCCGAAAATTGTGGATTTTGTGGAAACTCTGTTAATGAGATGGGTGGCGGTAAGGACGACATCATTCCAAAATCGTCTAAAGACATTAGTTTGAAACATAATGGAACGAGCAACTTCGAGAATGTGTCAGTTTCTCCGCTCGGCTACCCTTTTGTGGATGGGTATCTGTACAGGAGCTATGATGGAGGATGCTCTTACTCACCAAGAATTCTCTGAATATCAAAGTAAGTACTCACGTCCATTGTCGATCTAAAGGACTTGAATGGAGGTTTTGAATCGAGTCAAAATGGAGTGTAAATTTTTGAATGTGATTGCAACTTCACATTTGTCCTTTAATATATAGACCTAAGTTATCTGAGATTGGTCATTAGTTGGAGTAAGAAATTATCGTTTATTAATGTAGCTTGCAGTTGGAGAGGGTCCTCATAAATCACTATGAATCACTAAAAATGAATGTGTAACGGTGGAGTGAATATTTTACACTTTGACGTTTAGCTAAATGATAAATTTCACATTTTAAAGTAAATGGATTTTCATCAATAACCATCAGTTACAATTGTTTTAAAATGTAGATGAATTTTTATCATTAAACTTGGATTATCCAAGGTACAATGTAAAATCATAATTTGACTAGTAGAGAGGGGAAAACTACAACTATGGGATTGAGTGTCCGCTTTATCAATGTAATTCTTTTGGAAAGAAGTAGAGCTCGGCTATCAGCTTTGCAGTTCCAATCATCATTCCTGAACGACGATTCTGAAAGACAAACATTAGGAGAAAAATGAGTAACATTATCAATGTCATTTGTCAAATTACTGATCAGTAAGAGGTTACACTTAAGCAAAAGTACGTGTAACAATACTAGTACAACCGACCCTCTACCTTACAAGAGCAGCCGAGAATTTCAATTGTGTCTCGTCCTAAACATGGAGAATACGTCGAGAAGAATTGAGAGCACCCACTCATATGGTATGTGGCAACTGAATCAATAATCCACGGACTAGAAGAAGAAAAATCAGTAAGTATCATAGAAATGTTACCTTGACGAATATGGGAGGTCAACGACCTGAGGTGAACTCACTAGATCCAAGCAACTTAATAAGTGTTGAAGTTTGGTGTCTGGGGATGGCTGAGTAGGAACTAGTTGACTTGTTGTGGATTCTGAGATTGTAGCGAGATCTTCAGCAACTAAAGATTTGGTTGAAGATTTATTTGTGGGCTTCCCGTGGAGTTTCCAACACTTTTCACGAGTATGGTAAGGTTTGTGACAAAAATCACTTATTGAGTGATAGTATACGACGACGTGGCAAAGTGTTGAGCACTGTTGGAGACCAAGGCTGAGAAACTCGGTTGAATTAGTGGAGTTATCGAGTGGCAGACCTCGGTGAATGTTGTCCGGGTTGAAAGGGAGGATCACAACCAAGTATATGACTGCAAACTTCATCGAGATCCTTGTTAAGGCCCACCAGAAATTGAAACACCCAGTCCTTTTCCAGAATTTTTTAGAAGAAGGTAAGATCCGCGTGAGAGTCCCACGTCATAGTAGAGGCCACATTTCATCCATAAGGCAACCACGTCGTACAATTGTCACCGTCTTCGATCCTTGTTTTGCCTCGTGGTTCTTATTAGAAACTTCATAGAGTTGTTTAGAATTTCCTACATTAGAGTAAGTATCTCGAATGACAAGCTAGAGGACATCGACAGACGGAAGAAACAGGTACGAACGACCAATCGAGGTCTCCATAGAATTTTTTATTCATGACATAAACATGAAGTTTTCGACTTCCTATGCTGCATATGCTGGGTCAGTGTTTGGAGGTTCACGAATCGTACCTGTGAGGTGGCTAAATTTACCGCAACCTTTGTTGAACAACAAAAGCTTGAGACTATTGGAGGAAATTCGAGTCATTGAATTTGAGTGGTAATTAGAAAATTCAAAGTGTTATCATCTCCTCCGGTCTGTGGAGGGATGGAGGTAGGTATCGATCCTTCGGTGGACTGAAGGATAGCGTTTGATGAAAGCGTGATAGTGGAGGAATCAACCATGACTCCGACAAAGCCAAAGGCGAGGTTTGAGTGTCGAGACGATCGCTTTTGCTGCAGATAACAAAATACAACCTACAAGGGAATATTCCAACCGACGGGAGGGAGGTCCGGAGGTGGGACAACCAACAGGGGAGAAATCTGTGGCGAGAGAGCCTACAGGAAAGGGTACTGAGAGAACAACGACGTGAGTGCCTGCAGGGAAAGGATCAGACAGTTGAAAAACTACAGGGGAAGGCCGCGGGGATGTTTCGGTGACTAGGGTAATGTCCCAACGATTAAGGTAAGAACCTGGCTCTGATACCATGTAGGTTTTGGGAATTGTGCATGATAATATTATTGCTACTGAAAGGGGTATAAATACAAGATACAATGATTCTAAAATAGGAAAAATATACTACCCGGATCTTTACCTAATAACGACCCAATGATAAATGGAAAGTCATAAATTATGGGAAATAACCGGAAAAGAAACTAAATAATTTCTAACCATTATTTCTGAGATTAACTGCTTATAGAAATTCAAAAGAGTGTTTCTTATGGTAAAGCCCATTAATAGGGTATTTTCATTCAATTTCTTTTCGTTCTTAACAACGATGTTTTAAAAGGAAAAATTGGGAATTGATGCATTTTTTCTTTGTGAGGTGATGGGAAAAGCCTCGAGGGGGAATCGTGGCATAAGCCTCAAAACAAAAAAATAATAAAATTAAAAACTCATAAAATTAAACATAATTCATAAATATGACATTTGATAAACCATAAATCTTAATCATTAAATTTAGAATTTAAACATGTCAATAGATTTAACGTAATAACATATGTATATAGTTTTCCTTAATATAAAAAGTATCAAATAAGATTCAAACATTAAACTTAGAATTTAAATATGCTACAAGAATCAGAATCCATGATGTCATTATCGTCATTTTCATCATCTTCGGAAGAATCATCACATGGAATAACTCTATCATCCTCGAATTCTGTATTATCATCATTGTCAATTTTTCTTCAATTTTTGCATCTTTCAATTTAATCCCTACATCTTTTAATAATGAATTCAATATAACTTTAAATAAAATAGTAAATTAGTAAGACATCTAAGTAATCAACTATATTTTAATTTTTTTTGAAGCTCCAACCTTACTTTGTTTCTTTTTTTAATGATTGTAAGGTAGAAGCTCATCTAAATTCAATATCTTTTTGGCTTCTTTCAATGTTAACATTTATATCTCACTATCATCATCATTCAATGTTATTTTTTCTATCTTCAAACCCAATTATTTCATCATTCTTAGATATTATCCATTCATCATTATACATAACATAATCAACAATCAAGGGATTTATTCCATCACCATCATTTCTTACTCAACATCGATTACTAGTTTAGATTTTAAGATGCAGATTGTAAAAGAAAGAACATTAGGAATCATCGTCGTAGAGTTAGATGAGGGTACCTAAAAGACACAAGTAAAATTCAAGATTTAAAATTTTGGGATGTTCATGAAGCAACAAATTCTACGTGGGATAAATTAACAAATATTATTAAACAAGTGAAAAAAGCTGTACTTGAAAAATCAAAAGAAAAAATTTCTATAAATAAAAATAGTTGGTTGTGTAATATTAATCTGCAAGAAAAAAATATATAAGAAGTTATGTTATAAAAGTTAGTTTAAATATAAAAGCTTAGAGAACTTGAAAAAGTATCAAACGACTCGTAGGGAGTCTAAGAGAAAATCTGTGACTCTAAAAATTCTGTTTTTAAACAAAGAGAAAAGATTTAACTCAAGTAAAGTGTATTAAAGGTGAATAAAAAAAGTGCTTTTCTTAGAAAAATATATTCAAAATAGGTGGGTGAGTTATTTTGATAAAATTTTTAATGAAGTTTCAGAAAATACGATCGACCTTAGTGATCTTAATATCGTCAGTAATAATAAAATGTTTCATTTTTACCGCTGCATTAGTAAAATGGAAGTTGAAGAGGCTTTAAAGAAAACAAAGGGTGGAAAGCCTGTAGGACTTGATGATATCCTAATTGAAGTGTGGAAATATTTAGGAAATATTAGAGTTTCTTAGCTTACTAAACTTTTTAATATTATTTTATAAACTAAAAGGATGCTCAAGGAGTAGAGGAAGATATTTTGGTTGTCTTTTTTAAGAATAAAGGGATGCACAAGAGTATGCAAATTATAGAGGAATTAAGTTGATTTGTCGTACTTTAAAATTATGGCAGAGGGTAATTGAACATAGGTTATGACGTATTACAAAGATTTCTCATAATCAATTTTGATTTATGTCGGGCAGGTCTACTATGGAAGCTATACATTTATTGAGAGGTTTGATGGATAAGTTCAGAGATAATAAGGAGGATCAACATATGATTTTTGTTGATTAGAAAAAATTTTACAATAAGATTCCAAGAGATATCCTTTAGACGGTTCTTGAGAAGAAATGTATTGATATGACTTATATTCAAGTCTTTAAAGATGTATACAAGTGCTGTTACTTTTGTTCGAATAGATGGAGGATTGACCAAATATTTTCCTATATCTATTGGTTTACATCAGGGATCAGCTTTAAGCCCATATCTTTTTAATTTAGTTATGGATGGTCTTATTGGACACGTACAGGAGGATGTACCAGGGTGTATGCTTTTTGCTGATGATAACCTTCTCGTGGATAAGACGAGAGAAAATGCTCAATAAAAACTTGAATTATGGAGCTCTACCTAGGAGTCTAAAGACATTCGTTTGAGTAGAACTAAAACTGAATGCATGGAATGTAATTTTGGTAGTAGTAGCTCCAGTGACAAAAATGTAACTTTGGGTGATCAAATTTTTAAAAAGTGTGAACGCTTTAGATATCTCGGGTCTATTGTTCAAACTGATGGTGATATTGATGGGGTTGTTATTAGTAGAATTCAAGTTGGTTGAAGTGGAGGAATGCTTCGGGTCTGTTGTGTGACAGAAACTAAGTGTTGCCTAGATGAGAGTGATTAGGTGGATGAGTGGCTTTACACTTAGAGCAAAATGCGAAATGAATATATTCGTGATAGGGTTGGTGTTGCTCCTACGACGGACAAAATTAGAGAGAGTCGTCTTAGATGGTTTGGTCACATTAAACGTTGACCATTTGATGATCCGATGAGAAGAGGAGATGTTTTAGATTCGACTTATGTTAAGAAAGCCAGAGGTAGACCTAGGAAGACTTGGGCACATTTTATAAAAAATGATCTTAATTTATTAGAATTAAATGAAAATATGACATTAAATAGTTCGCTGTGGAGAAAAGGGATTCATGTAGCCGACCCCACTTAGTGGGATAAAGGTTTTTTTGATGTTGTTGTTGTATAACATAAATTAACTTATTTAGTCAACATGCAGTCAAACAATTTCTTCTTTTTGTGTGCAGTTGGTTGAATATGTTTTAATTAAGCTCACACGCGGAAGCTTAATAATACTCAGAACTTTACAACAAATGCTTTGAGTTCAAACACATGATATCTAAATTATCCAAACCAATTTTCGAGTATAAGGTTTAAAAAAATTAGTAATATATATTAAGATAAGAAATTTATATATAAATGATTAACTCATAAATTTAAAATTATAAATAAATGAAATTTACCAATAAGCATATCTTGAAGCATGTTTGAGCTACTCTAAATCCAAATATTTCATTCTTCCAATGAAAATCTTCAAGTTGTTTGATGTTAATATAAACTCGAACAATTCTATCTATACATGTATATAAACTGGTCTTAACACTTTTATCCACATGAAACTCCTTATATAATAAAACTGAAGATTTAAATAATATGCAGCAGTATCTAAATATTGATGTAGTTGACGATCTCATTTTTCATCAATGATTTCTCATAATTTTGGTAAGTTGCTTCTTGTCCTAATTATATTGTTATTTCTTCATTTGCCTTGTTCATAGCTTGATAAATAAATCTCATAGCAGGAGCCCTCTTACCATCAATCATTTGTACTACTTTTACTAAAGGCCTAGTAGTCTTCAAAGCATAATTACTATTACGCCAAAATGAATTATCTCGTAATAATCTTCTTCACTTGCTTTTCTTCTGATTTTTTTGCCCAAGTACTTGTATCTCATTTTTCAAAAGCAAACATAGCTTCCAAGGATTGTCTTGTTTTTTTAAATTTTTTCAAAGTCGAATGACCGTGGAAAATCTTGTATCTACTTGTTAGATAAGTTCTTTATTTGTGAATTTTCTCATTGAGCTTAATACCCAAGAATGATTGTAAATAGATTTATTTACTATTTTTTATTCAAACAAAGTAGATTTATGGTGTGGCAATTGTCCTAACTTTTCTAGCTTTAAATTAAGACAATGAGTAGCACAAGGAGACGAGTAAAGATGCTTACATTTCTCCATTAACAATTGCACTTGCATTATTTGTAATAACACGAACATCTAAATTCTCCCTAATTTTTTCAACAACCTCATTAAGCATTTTAAATTATAATCAGGCATCTTTTACAAAGGTTGATATATCAACAATATTAAAAAATATTGTTCCATAAATAAGAAAATTTTATAATAATTCTGTCTAATATTTGACTAACCATCTGAAATTATTTTAACTCCTGGCTTAACCAATGTTTTCTTGGCTTCAAACATTTTTGTTTTTTTAATCTTCTCATCCAACATCCAAGTTCGCGGTGCATACATATTAGGAAGATTCAACTCTTGCCTATAATTCCCAACATAGCGAAGCATGTTGATCCATGAAAGATTCCTAATCACTTTAAAAGGAATTTCATTTTCATAAAACATCTTGCAATATATAAACACGCTATGTTTGCGTTCTTTTGCAAAAGCTAAAGAAGGAACTGTTGAGAGCTATATTCTCATCTTCATGCACATTCACTGCAAATTTATTCATTAGTCATTGACCCGACCGCAAATTACGCAGTAATTTATGCTTCCAAAAATATGTTATAGCCAATACTTTGACCCAAATAATAATAGTGGCTAGTGTATATAAATATAATTTTATGGAAAATAGTTTACACACTGTATAGTACTACGCAAGTATACGTATCGTTTCAATTAATATAGAGCTTTAAATAAAGACTCTAATATCGATCCTACTGAGAAGTTTATAGATTTTTAAATATTTTAATTTTATTTTTATGTATTTCTTTTAAAGTTATAAATTTAATATTTAATTAACTAAATGCAAAAATAAAGCGAGTACTAAAATAATGAGTGATGTAAATAATAATAAACGAAACAACTTTCTTCCTTTCAATTAATCCAAGACTTTTTAGATAATGTAATATTCATGTAGAATATAAATTTATGGTATTGTGTCAAATAGAAGCATTCCTATTTTTTACCTTCGCTCGATAGTATAAAGAACATTGACTAATCTATAGATCATGTCTGGATGTATTGATAGTAGAATGGATTAATCCGAGCTCACACTACTTAGATGTCCAAGGTGGGTATGGTCGGCTCTACTAATGACCCGTTCACTTTCTATAAACCAAATTAAAAGAATTTAATCAGTCACTTCTAAAAGCTTATTAATTATACGCCTATCGAATAATATTTTTCTATTTATTTGCACTTTACCTTAAATAACCCGCATAGCGCCTTCGACTACCCATGGATTCATGTGATATCTACTTAGTTAAGAATTCATCTCCTCTAGGCCTCAAAATTCTTCAATGATTTTAACAACTTAAATGACCAATTTAAATATTAAATTAAGATCCGGTATTAATATCATCACAATATTTAAACATATTTAGTTTTTAATTCTCCAACGAATTTTATATTATCTTATTTATCTTTTCATAATTGAAAGGAGAAAGTAAAGTAACTACTCAGAACACATTGAATTTAAATAACAAAACATATAAATAAAACTTTGAATCATATTACAAATACTTATCTCAAGTGTTTCTCCAACTGAACTTCTGATTCCTACTTACTCCAAAGTGAAATAGACTTCAAAAGCACAAACTCTTCCAAACTCTCAATACGAACTCTAAATAAAATAAACTCACTAATTTATGAAGGAAAGTAAACTAAAAGTGTGGCCCTATATTTAAAATTATCTCTCCGATCGGGACCTCTTTCTCTCAGAAATGGCCTCCTATTTATATGCTTGAGGGTTGTCTAAAACATCTCTTCAAAATGTGTCCAAATTTAATGAATCTTCTAGAACTCGTCGGCGCCAGGCGCCGCATCCGACTGCCAGCGCCGCATTCGACGCCTAGGCGTCGGACTCCGAGTCCAGTTCTTCGCACCTCTTCGCGATCCAAAACGTTTCCAAGCGTCTAGATACAATGTATCACATGTATAATCCAGGAATAACTGCCAATCTTCTAGAAGGTCCAATAACCGCTCTAACCGTCAAAATAACTGCCCAAAGTAGTTACAAAATCGTAATTGTTTTGGTATCAAGCTGGCACTTAGGCGCCAGATTCTGGCGCCTAGGCTCCAAACCCATTATTTTGGCAATTTTGTATTTTGGCTCCATTTTTGCACCTTTTTGCTCCTTTTTCATCATTTTTCATCTTTTTTCTTTTTGAACATTTTTACATCACCTGCATCCAAAATATAAAAAATACCTTTCATTAAAGCATAATATCCTTAAAATTTTAATAAAAATCAGGGCATAAAAATAGGTATTTTTTTTCATGGATCAGTCATCAAGCTCCTCTGTCTGAAGAAAGCAAATGACTTCCACTGCTATAACCATCAACTCGAGGACCTAAATAGGAACTATTTTCTATCATATCTTTCATATTTTATTGCATTATTTCTTTTGCGGTGACGTAATTTTTTTAATATTCAAAACATTCCGTATTCACTTTATTTGATACTTTCTCACATGCTCTTAAAATTTAACTGCGCCCATCCTTGTGATCTTTAAGCCTTTTCACATCACTTGGAATTTGCTTATCACAAAATTTACATTACAATTAAACATATTCCTTTTTTTGCACCCTCTCATGCCACATCAACTTGAGTCTCATATTTGCAAGCTGGATCTTTTCTTCTTGTGCCACCGCCCACTCAAATGAACAGAAAAAAAAAGGCAAATTAAAATAACATTACGGTTGCTCAAAATAAAATTAATACAACAACAACAACAACAAAGCCTTATTCCCACTAAGTGGGGTCGGCTACATGAATCCTTTTTCTCCATTGCGTTCTATATAGTGTTAAATTTTCATTTAATTCTAATAAATTAACATCATTCTTTATGCAATAAGCTCAAGTCTTCCTAGGTCTAACTCTGTCTTTCTTAACATAAGTTGAATCTAAAACATCTACTCTCTTAATCGGATCATCAGGTGGTCGACGTTTAATGTGACCAAACCATCTAAGGCGACCCTCTCTAATTTTGTCCGTCGCTGGTGCAACACCAACCCTATTATGAATATATTCATTTCACATTTTGTCTCTAAGTGTAAAGCCACTCATCCAACTAATCATTCTCATCTTAGCAACACTTAAATTAGCATTATGCTTCTCTTTTAAAGACCAACATTCAACACCATGGAGCATTGCGAGTCTCACCACCATCTAATAAAATTTTCCTTTCAGTCTAAGCGGTACTTTTCTATCACACAATAGACCAGACACATTTCTCCACTTCAATCAACCAACCTGAATTCTACTATTAACACCCCCATCTATATCACCATCGTTTTGAACAATAGACCCGACACCTTTTAATAATTTGATCACCCAAATTTACACTTCTGTCACAAGAGCTACTATTACTAAAATTACATTCCATGTATTCAATTTTAGTTCTACTCAAATGAAGACCTTTAGGCTCCAATGTAGACCTCCATAATTCAAGTTTTTCCTGGGCTTTTTCTCTCGTCTTATCCACAAGGAGAATATCATCAACAAAAAGCATACTCCAAGGTACATCCTCTTGTAAATTTCCAGTAAGACCATCCATAAATAAAGCAAAAAGATATTGGCTTAAAGCCGTCCCCTGATGTAAACAAACAGAAATAGTAAAATATTTAGTCAATCCTCCTTCAGTTCGAACACATATAACCACACTAGAATACATATCTTTAATGACTTGAATATTAAGTCATATCAACATCTTTCTTCTCAAGGACTCTCGAAAGAACATCTCTTGGAACATTATCGCAAGCTTTTTCTAAATCAATAAAAATCAAATGTCGATCCTCCTTATTGTCTCTGTACTTCTCCTTCAAACCTCTCAATAAATGTATAGCTTTCATAGTAGGCCTGCCCAACATAAATTCAAATTGATTATGGGAAATCTTGGTATTACGTCTTAAGATATGTTCAATTACCCTCTCCCATAATTTTAAAGTATGACACATCAATTTAATTCCTCTATAATTTGTACTCTTGTACATCCTTTTTATTCTTAAACATGGAGACCAAAATACTCTTCCTCCACTCCTTAGGCATCTTTTTTTTGTTTTTAAAATAATATTAAAAAGTTTAGTAAGCTAAGAAACTTCCAAATCACCTAAACATTTTCACACTTCAATTGGGATATCATCAGGTCTTACAGACTTTCCACCCTTAGTTTTCTTTAAAACCTCCTCAATTTCTTTTCAACTAATGCGACGATAAAAATGAAACATTTTATTATTATTAACGATATTAAGATCACTAAGGTCGGTTGTATTTTTATAATATTCATTAAAAAGTTTATCAAAATAACTCACCCATCTATATTGAATATCTTTTCTAAAAAAAATACTTTTTGATTTTCATATTTAATACATTTTACTTAAGTTAAATTTTTACTTTTCTCTTCTCTTTGTTTAACTAGTTTATACATATATTTTTTACCCTACTTAGTATCTAACCTGTTATAAAGATCACTAAAAGCAGAATTTTTAGCGTCACAGATTATTCTTTTAGACTTCACTGCAGTCGTTTTATATTTTTCCCAGTTTTTTACGCTTTTACATTTAAATCATTTTTTATAACATAACTTCTTATATTTTATCTTTTCTTACACATTATTATTCCACCAACTATTTTTATTTATAGAAACTTTTTCTTTAGATGCTCTAAGTACATATTTTGTCACTTATTTAATAGTATTTCTTATTTTTTCCACATAGCATTTGCTTCTTCATGAACATTCCATATGTTTATATTTTGAAATTTACTCGTAAAAAAAGTTTTATTTGTCTTTTAGGTACCTCCATCTAATTCTACGATGTCGAATCCTAAATATTCTTTATCTTATAACTCTTCATCTTAAAATCGAGAACTAATAATCGATGTCGGGTTATTAATTTTTCACTCGAAATGACCTTATAATCCGTACAATCTCGACGATCTCTTCTTCTCATGATAAAATAATCAATTTGTGTTTTATTAGATCCATTCTTTTAAGTAATAAGATGCTTCATCTCTTTTCGAATAAATTTTTAGTAATAATCAATTCATATACTAAAGCAAAATCTAATATGACTCTACTTTCTTCATTATTTGATCCATAACCGTGGTCACCATGAATATTTCTGAAATCTTCTACCACTACCAACATGTCCATTTAAATCTCCTCCAATTAAAATTCTTTCTTCAAGAGTTATCAAGTGTATTAAGTTTTCTAAGACATTCCAGAATTTATCTTTAGAGTCTATATCTAAACATACTTGAGGAGTATGAGCACTTATAATATTAAAAATCTTAGTATCAATAATAATCTGGAGTGCTATAATTCTATCTTCAACTTTCTTAATTTTTACAACATTATCTTTCAAATCTTTAATTACACTTATGCTATTTCTAGTGCGACTCTTACCAGAATATCATAGTTTAAAACCTAAGTTATTAATTTCCTTGGCTTTTTCTCCAACTCATTTAGTTTCTTGAATACATAGGATATTTATCTTTCTATGAATCATAATATCAACTAATTCCATTTATTTATCATTGAGAGTATCTATATTCCAATATGCTATCCTAATACTAGTATCATGGACTAACTTCTTTACTCGCATCCGTTCATAATGTGGAACCTCGCTTATTTGACACTCACCCGAGTGCTAGTGTAGCGACCCTTGCACACTTTCCACTGTATTCAGGTCATACAACGCGTGGCTTCCAGGGGACGCCCTAGCACTAACACAATGATCAAAATGATTCATGTATTGATTTTTTTTCGACAAGTTTTATGTTGGCTGTCGATTACCTAACGCAACCCTCTACTTTTCACATCTGGGCTTGAGACCAGCAATAGCAATGTTATCAAAATAAAATTAATAAATTCAAATAATTTACTCCAAATTAAAACTGTAAAACACAAAATAAGTTAAAAAAAAATAAAAAAATGCATCCTCCATTGTCACAAAATAATAAATTAAAAACAAAACTAAATAAATTAAAGTGTCATTTTTCTTTTAGAAAAAAAGGTCATCTACATGCATAGCATATAATTTTTATGAATTTAGTATTTACGTATATAAAAATTAAACAATCATATTGGCATGCACATCTAGAATCCCAAATATTTTTTAGCTTTACCTAAAACTTTCATACAGTTGAAGAGGGTCGAAATTCGAACCATTAATGACGTATGGAAAACAAAGCCACCAAGTGGTGCTTATGAACAAGTGAAATAAAAAAAGCACTGTGTCATCATGCAAAGTTACAAAATCTTGAAAATGATTGAGCTCGAGTAGTTGAAATATAAAAAAAAATGATGCTCAAGATAAAGGATGTAGCAGTAGTGGTGGTATTGGAGGCTGCCAGTATAGACAAACAATGTTATCTCATTGCTGCAAAGCACAAACTCAAGCAAAACCATAAATATTATTTGCATTTATTTTAGCGTTGTAGGTTCCTCACTCATTGTTTATAATTTGAAAGTTACAATTACTTTCACACCTAAGACACCCCTGAGTCCAATGTTGGAAAAAAAATATATTTACCAACTTGATGATGCTCTACAGACGAAGCACAAAACAAAAGGTCAAATTAAAAGCTACGACTGGATTGATTCTCGAAGAATGCATTTTCTATTCTGCCCAACTTGCACCACATTCAGCCAAGGTACTAGGTGAACATACAATATAAAGCACTTGCTCGCATGAACAAGGAAAATAGGGACATCTGGGATGGCACTCGAAAAGGAAACCATGGAGAAGCAAGGATGCTAGTGGACGCTCAAAGCAGAGACGCTCAAGTGGATGCTTAAAGCAGATGCGCTCGAGACAAGGATCCAAAATGAAACGTAGACACTGGTTGGCAATCGCTGGTAATTTAACTTTAATTCTCAAGGCGTGCCACAAATGCCTAGAGGCAAAATGCATCCGGGCATGCTCCTCATTTAAAAAAGATGTAAGTCTTACCTGAAAGACCGAGACTTAAGCCTCGAGGATATTCTTTAGCTCCTCAAATCGAGGTGTGCCTCAAGGGGGGCACCTTAACCGATTTTGTAGGTGTTGCTTACTAGCATGGGTAACACGGGCAATGAATTTGGCTGGTGTCAATGTTTAAAATTTAAGCAGTTTGTTTGCTCTTGTGATTATTATCTTTAAATAGTTTGTAACTATGTGAGATTGACATAGGAGATTGGTGTTCTGTATCCTAGTTCTAGGTAAATTTTGTTCTTGATCTAAAACTTTCAGCCTTTATGAAGCGATGCTTCTCTGCCGTATCTGTATTACCGTTAAGGTTAGGCTATGTTCATCTACTTATTTCATCGATTAGATACATATTTCATTACTAGAATTCTTGAAAAATGTAGAACGAGACATGTCTAATGCATGTGATTATGTGAACATATAAGTAAATATATTTAAAAATATATATAATAAATAAAAATTACTATCATATATAAAAATATGACTAATAATAAAATATTTAATATAATAATGTTGCAAAAAGCTGCATGAACAAATTGAACAAATTAAATGGAATTTGGTATTAAAGATATACAGGAAGATTGAAAGTGGGGAAGTCTAAATGATTGGTTTGTTATAAGATTCTGATTAACATGCTTGATTGCCAGACTGAATGTCAATGTTTCAGATCCTATCTTTATCATGCTATCTTAAAAATTATTCATATATGATTATCCTTATAATCTACATCATATAGCCATTTTCAAGGTCATTATGTTTTCTTAACAAAGATTGTATACACCACTATGTTTTCCATGTGGTAATGAAGTATGCGCATAGAACATATAGTTTCAACTGGTTGTGCGGGTCTTTAGATGCATGCAACAACTATTATGGATGACCTAATGAAGAAAGACGAGGTTATGGTTCCTCTTGGAGTGAATTGGAAAGCATGAGGAATTCCTTTTCGAAGTGATATGAAAATTTATTGCTTACACTTCAAGAGCACTCCTTGTTTCTCTGATACATTTTTTTGTTATGGATTTTTGTAACCAGATGGTTTTTCATAGTTTAACTCAAATAGATGAATTGTTGAATGTAGCGATGATGCATTTATCATCCGTTAATTTTGGTATAATATTAAAATGTTGTGGTATTCAGTATTCCTTTTCATATTTAAAAAACAATTTAATCTTCAGTTGTCGGTAGTGTCTGTGAAAGGTCTTATGCTGCATATTTTCATTGAGTTCTTCGGTATTAACAATCCTATTATTGATTAGAGTTGGTTTTAACTAATACGTGGCATGCTTCAAAAAATTTATGACACGTTCTTGCCATGGGAGGATCGTGGTAAACTTATTCTGTATAACTACCAAGTATTGTAGTTTAATCTCTAAATTTTATTGGATGTTTTCTTGACCAATTTGTTCAAATTAACATAAATTTTTAGGAAGAAAATTAAGTATTTTTTGCAGTCTTATTTTGAGAACAGTTTGTTGTATTTTGATTATCATTGCATTGAAACATATGTTTTGTCTATTGTTTCAGGAATGCCCCTTAGGTACCTACAAAAATGTCACGGGATCTGATTTCTCTTTATGCCGTCAATGTCCACCTGATGAGCTTCCTCATCGTGCTATGTATACAAGTGTTCGAGGTACTTGTGACTTTCTTCCATTATTTTCTTAGCAATCGAGTTAGATCAGACATGGAGATGATTTTGTTTTATTTATGTATGATGGGTAATTTTGATGGTTCATTGATATGGTATTTCTTGATGTCAAGGACAGTTTTGCCTACAAATCAGTTTAAGTTTTGCACTGAGAATGGTATTTATTATTTTAGGCATTGTTTGTCCCATGCCAACGCACTTTTATAGGAAATATTTAAAACTTGTGAATCTTTTTTAACAGGAGGTGTGGCAGAAACTCCTTGTCCTTATAAATGTGTTTCTGATCGGTATCACATGCCACACTGTTACACAGCTTTGGAAGAATTAATTTATACTTTTGGTGGCCCATGGCTGTTTGGTCTTCTTCTTTTTGGTCTTCTTGTCTTACTAGCCCTTGTTTTGAGCGTTGCGAGGATGAAATTTGTTGGTACTGACGAATTACCTGGCCCTGCTCCAAGTCAGCATGGTTCTCAAATTGATCATTCCTTTCCATTTCTCGAGTCGCTAAATGAGGTAATTTGTTTCCATTCAGAATAACTCTGATCTTGAAATTATTTATTCTTCTGCTGACATTGAAACTTCTTTAACATAATCCAGGTCTTGGAAACTAACAGGGCTGAGGAGTCTCAGAGTCATGTGCATAGAATGTATTTTTTGGGTCCAAATACTTTTAGTGAACCTTGGCATCTTCCTCATTCTCCTCCTGAACAGATAACAGAAATTGTGTAAGTGGTTATTTCTAGAGTCCATTTTTATGGAACTGACTGATTTAAATCCATATATTTAAATGGCGTGTGTTTTAGACGTAATACCTTTTATATCCCTGAATTTTGCACGGCACATTCAGCCTTATTTAAATCCATATATTTAAATGCTCTATGAGCCGCAGTACCTTTTATATCCTTGATTTTTGCACTGCACATTCAGGTACGAGGATGCATTCAATAGATTTGTTGATGAGATCAATGCCCTTGCTGCCTACCAGTGGTGGGAGGGATCAATCTATAGCATTCTTTGTATCCTTGCTTATCCTCTGGCATGGTCATGGCAGCAGTGGAGGAGAAGAAAGAAATTGCAAAGGCTGCGTGAATTCGTTCGGTCTGAGTATGATCATGCATGCTTGCGTTCTTGCCGTTCACGTGCTCTTTATGAAGGTCTTAAGGTATGTCTTAATGTGCTCCTCTATGGTTTGATCGCATGTATTTGATTTGATAATCGCTATACTTCTGTATTCCCATTTTTCTACTTTGAATTTCTGACTTCTGAGTTTTACAGCTTATTGTTGACTCTGACAATCAATTTATTTTCTTTGTCAGTGCCTTCTTCTTTCATTTCAAAGTTGTATTATGTTTTCAAAGAAACAATCGCTTGTTCATTGTGTTTGCAACACATCTTATTAACTAGGCCTTCTTTAAACCCGTTTATACGTTGTGTTTGCAACACTGTTTGTTACTTATACCACATTTTGATCTTTTTTTTCCCTTCAGGTTGCTGCTACACCAGATTTAATGCTTGCATATATAGATTTCTTCCTTGGTGGAGATGAGAAGAGGCTTGATCTTCCTCCTCGGCTTCACCAAAGATTTCCCATCTGTTTAATCTTTGGTGGTGATGGAACTTACATGGCACCTTTTTCTCTCCATAGCGATAATGTTCTAACTAGTCTTATGAGTCAGGTACACCATAGCCCAACTAGATTTGAAATATTTGTGTGTTCATGAATTAATAAATCATTGTTCCCCCCTTGAGAATGCATTTCGTGAGCTAATTTGCATGTTTATACTGGTAGGCTGTACCACCAACTATGTGGTATCGACTGGTTGCTGGATTGAACGCTCAACTAAGATTAGTCCAGCGTGGTCACCTTAGGACATTATTGTTGCCTGTTCTATCTTGGCTGGAAGCTCATGCAAATCCTAATCTTAGGAACCATGGCGTGTTAGTTGATCTTGCATGGTTTCAGTCTACTTCGTCCGGTTATTACCAGCTTGGTCTTGTGGTTTATGCAGTAGAAAGTCAAATTGAAACTACTGTGGCTGATACATTTACCAGACCTACTAAAGTAGAATCACCCCGGTATGCTGATTTCATTATTTTTAGCTTAGTTTGGAATCATAACCATTTTTCTAATGCTTGCCTTATACTTTACAGCATGAAGAGGGTTAGCCAAGCAGAAGCAATTCTATTAGATAGGGAGGTACTTCTGAGGCATAAAAGAGTAAATGGTAGTATAGTAGATAAATGCAATGTGCATACACTTAATGATAAGAAAGATATTTTCTATCCATTATCATTTGTGATGCATAACACCAAGCCAGTTGGTCACCAGGTACTGTGTCGCTTCCTCGACTGCTCTCCATATAGTTTCTTAATTATGATTGCTCTGATAGCATATTTAGTCTATATAATACATGTTATCCTGCTTCAGAAAGGTTAATTTGATTGTAGTGAATTAATTCTTTGATTTCTCTGCAGGATCTTGTTGGTTTGGTTATTTCGATCCTTCTATTGGGAGATTTTAGCTTAGTACTACTCACTCTGCTCCAATTGTATTCCTTTTCACTGCTGGATATTTTCTTGGTTTTATTCGTTCTTCCGCTGGGTATACTCGCACCTTTTCCTGCTGGTATAAATGCTCTATTTAGTCATGGACCCAGAAGATCTGCAGGGCTTGCCCGCGTATATGCGCTATGGAATATCACCTCTTTGATTAATGTGGTGAGTTCTATAACCTTCTTCACACAGCCAATCTGATTTAGAGTCCCTTCTTTCTTGTAATTTACAAAAGCTTTATTTTTGGCATGGCATTTTGATTAATATTCAGATATGCGCCTTCATATGCGGATTCATACATTACAAGTCATCAACACGGAGGCATCAGAATTTGCAACCGTGGAACCTGGGCGCGTGAGTACAATATTTCCCTATGGGGGCATTTACGTACATACCACTCAATTCCTATGTATTTACATGTATGACATGTAAATTTTACTCCTTTAAATTTCAACCACCCAAATATTTCATATCACATAAACAAATACCACTATTTTAGCTTTTAAAAGGTGAAATACACCTTTTTCATGCACAGAGCTAAGGTGGCATATATGTAAAAATTAAAGTTTCGGTGTTAGATATGTAAATACATAGAAATTGAGTGGTATGTATGTAGATGTTCCTTTCCTATATTTTCTTGCTATATAGGCGGGAGCTGAATTGGCTTCTCATTGGATTTCCTAACTTGGCTATTTGCTGGCAGAGATGAGAGTGGGTGGTGGTTGTTCCCTACAGGGCTGTTAATCTGCAAGTTTGTCCAAGCAAGGCTCATTGATTGGCATGTGGCTAACTTAGAGATACAGGATCGTTCGCTGTATAGTAATGACCCAAATGTGTTCTGGCAGTCATGACATGATAAGGTTTCAAGTGATAGGTAGAAGAATCTCCGTTAGATGCAAAACTTATTATTCTTTATTTTCTTTGCTGTTTTTATTCCTTTTTTTTTTCTTATGAATATTTTTGAAAGAGAAATAGAGAAAGATAACCAAGAGTGAAGGGGGGGCCTTCTTTTTATGCATTAAGGCCTTCTGATGCATTATACTGCTAGACTGACAATTGTTTGATGTCAGTCACAGTTTTAGAAGATGTAAATATAACGCCAAACATTCTTTTTGTAGAAATTTGACTTACAAATGTAATATTATATGGGAATTCTCTGGCAGCTTTTTCCTTCTTGACGGGGAAAGTGCATACAACTGTTATAGATTGTTTCAGATTATATTTATATATAAACCTTTATTCTCTGGCAGCATTTTCCTTCTTTAGAATGTATATTTGATGGAAATGATGAAACATATATTTGATACAAACAAATGGTATTGGAAGTTTTCAATATGTAGTGAAGGTACCAATCAGCTTTATTTTATGTACATGCTGAATTGGAAGCTCACAATAGCATATTATATTGAAGAAAGATTTTGCCTCTTGTTGTTAGGATAAATTGTATGATTATTAGTTAAAAAAAGAAAAGAATTGGTATATATATATATACATATGTATGTATGTAGATATATATATATATATATATATATATATATACATACATATATATACAAACGTAAGGCATACATTCAGCTACAATTATATCATTGCATAGTGCCGAGATAAAGAATGAGAGCACAGCATTTGTAATATGAGTTGTTAGATGGGCTGCGCTATTGGGGTGAAAGTTGTTAGTTGTCTTTTAGATGAAACATATCTTTTAAAAATGTTACTTTTTCTTTCAGTCAATTGGACTGTAAAATACGATCCTCTTTTTTAAGCGATTTATAGGTGCTTGTAAGGTTAAAATGGGTTTCATTAAAGAAAAATTACTACTAATCTACTTGGAAAAATAAAATTTAAAATTTAAAATTTTTAAAGGCAACAAGTAAACCACTGTATTGGAGAACTGTTTTCTTCTTTTTTAATTTATATTCGAAAGGTAAAATTATAGATATTTATTTATTTATTTTTTGTTTTAAAATATTTTTATTAACATTATATTTATAAATTTTAAATGTTTTATTTAACTTAATATTTTTTTCCTGCAAATAAAAATAAATAATTCAAGTCCAATTTTACATAATTTTCTTTTCAAAGATTTTAATCCTACACTTTGATCAGAGTTATACATTTCATCATTAATAAATTTATTTTTATTATTTTATAATTTTAAATTATTTTTTATTTTAAAACTATTTGTTCATTGAATGGATAATTATTATTCATTAAATTTCTTAATAGTTATTGTTGTGTTAAAAAATTTGCAATGTTAAAGTATAAGAGTTTATCAATTTAATCTGGCACAAAGAATTCACATGCACACAAATGAAAAAAAATAATAATAATTCATCGAAGATTTTTTTACAAGAAAAATTTTGAGGGAAAATCACGAGGTGTAGCATAGTTGAAATGATTTCATTGACATCCTACCCAGTTAAAATGATTTCATTATATAATAAGAGTTGCATGACTTTGTCTACCCTTGAGTAGGTGATGGTGATATTATAAGAGCAGTGGTTATTGACTTGAATTTCACAAGAGGACTCACAAATAATATTTGAGAAGCCACAATGATTCGAGTTACAATGATGTCAAACATCGGGGAGATAATTATCCGATAATGGTGGTGCTGGTGATTGGGTGATAGCGATCCATAGGGGTGATAATGGTGGCGATGACTAAGCGATGGTGGTGAGCGAGACAAGCTTTAAGCCTTTGATGCTGGTGGTGACCGAACAAGCACTTGTATTTTGGTGATGATTGTTAATAATCGTTGGCTTCAAATTCTTTTCAAGGGCATGAATTTAACTCCTATTTCCTCTTCCCTTCCCTTACGAT